>OY728153.1:1400201912-1400702721 GCA_963277665.1 Viscum album
ACAAATCCTAAGCAATGTTAGCCTCATGATCCCCTCTAGGGAGTACCCCATCATGTTTCCCTCCTACAGCCCAATCATCTTGGCTAGGTGGGTGTTATTCACATCAGTTCAGACATCCTGTTCATAAGATGTTATGTTGTATGACTCAACATCCCAATCACACGATGTTATACTACGAAATACATTGTGATCACTGTATGATGTTATTTTGCATGTCCATCATCCTCACTATATGGCGCTAAACTGTGTGTTTGTCTTCCTAAATTTATGACATTAAAATACTTTTCTATCACCCCTATTGCATGATGTTAATCTACATATCTTCTTAGTCCCTTTCCTGATAATCCCCTTCCATCCATCAGTTTTAGTCAAATAATAAATCATTCATGTTCTCCGACCATCACTCGACATTCGAGATGATGCTCCCCTTGTAAAATGAGTTTGGCATTTATTCAAACTAATACACCTACCCAACATTCTCAAATCTATGGTAGAATAATTATAGGATTTTTGGAATCCATTCAAACATTCTATCACTTCATCTCCATGATTTTTGTCTCTCTTTATTTGGATCCCCATACTCCTCTATGTCTGAATATCCCCCCTCGATGACATTGTCCCATGCCACATTGGATCACCTAGAATCTTCAAAACACCAATAGAAATACATTTTATGTAATTTTGAGATATTTATCATGTTTTAAACATGTTCAATGTTCAACCCCCATTTTTTCCCTCTATTATTTGGAAAATGATAATGGATTCGGTGTTTTGAACATGTAAAATAGTTATCCTTAATCTTAATGCCACCCAATTTTTTGATCTAGATCTTGGGCATCTTGATTCATTCTCTTCATTCCCCTCTATTCGGGTAGAGTTTAACGCCATTTTTGTTACACTATTCATGAACTAGCAATCGTTGAGGAAGAAATTTAGAGGTTTGGAGAATCTCGAATCCATCCATAACCCTTCTTGGCTCAGACACACCTGATGATCAACCAAAAAATTTATACCTTGAGTTTTTGACCATTTCCTAACACTCTCATATGAGTGAGTAATTAAATGTCCATCCCATGTCTCTCACACCAATAATGATCATGTTATATTAGGTATTAACCATTGATTGTCTCAGAAATTTGATCAAATTGTGGTCGTATGATGTGGAAAAAGAATCATTTCCACTCATATGAGAATTTAAATAAAAAATCCTTCTATATTTTGTGAGTTTTATCCACACACTGGGTCCTCTCCTCATCCCATAAAAATTCCCCCTATGGTTATGCCTCAAAAATTAAGTCCTCCATCCCAGTACACCTCCTGTGCATAGCCTTGAGGACCTATTTCATCCAGAAGAGCTCGGACTACTCCTCCTCAACCATAGGATGAAGCTTTTTATCCCTGATCTTCACTTAGTCATACTAATCATAGCACTCGACTATCTGAGGTACTACCAATTCTGTATGATCATTGGCCTCCATCAACTCACCATTCAACTGACTGGTGATCTCTACATGATCATTAATGACAGACACATTCTCATTCACCTTCTCTTATAGATGATTAATTTCATGATTAGTATCCTATAGTGTCCTGGTTCCATATTTTTTCTCCTTGTTCCATGTGATGTCAAATTTTTTTCTCTTCATACTCACTCACTCAGCGAGTTAGTCATGGACCAATGCATGTAGGGTTTGAGTGTTCAGTACAATGGTACCCATTTTCTACAGCCATTGGAAGAGGTACCCCATCCAACTCACCAGATATGGCTCTATAGAGTGGTTAATAAAGAAATGCATGCTCCTCTATTCCTTGTGCTGGAATATGTGATTCTCTCCATCAATGTCAGGCCCAGAATCTTCCAATTCTTTGGGTGGTTCAAGCACAAATTATGGGATGTCCATGAGAATAAAATTTTTAGGGTCATCCTCTAAGATCCTCTTAGATGGGTTAGGCTCCATGTTGAGAGGGAGGAAGTCTCCATATGGATCTTCATTGGAACCATCATCCCATAAATCCTCAATCTTCTCCCAATTAGTGCCATCAATTTCTTCCATGGTGAGATTCCCTACTAGGATCAAGGTTTCATCATCATGGATTACCAACTCCCCATGTGTTGGTACAGTCATTGGGGGAGGAACCTTAGGTTCCCTTTCCATGGTTTCTTTCTAGGATCACACCCTCTCAAGCACTATTTGAAACAAAATCATTTAATTTAGTTTGAATAGTGGTGATGAGTTGGAAAAAATTGGATCATGTAAGGGATAAATATTTACATAGGGAATGATCTTTGTTAAGACCTAGTCCTATATCATAGATATAGTGTTCTACCATAACAGATCCCTTGACATCGGTTGTCACTTCAGTGGATTGCATTGGGCCCCTCAGTGATGGTTGGGTGGAAGTTACATAAGAATAAAACAACCACCTTGATGAAATTGGTCAATATATATATGATGATTTTAAAATATCCATGATATTTGAGTTTTAATCTTACCTCATGAAATGTGGATCTCTATGATCAATGAACCCAAATGGTCATCCTCACTAGTGGTAGATTCCACCATAGATTACTCGAATTATTGAGGGATTCGAGACCGCCACTCTGACCCACTAGTGAGGCCCTCTAGTTTGAGTATCCCCAAGAACATATTCTAGGTTATACCCACTAATATCAATTGGATAACCCTCATCCACTCTAACTGGGACCCCTTGTTCAGCCATGGATTACTTTTGAATAAGGAAAATCCCAATTAAATCCTTCGAATAAAAATAAGGGGAAGGGATGAAAGGGGAATATGAGTAAGAAAATTTGGATTACCTAACTGAAAAATAGCTAAGTTAATTCATCGTCCATAGGGGTTCCCTCAATGCTCTACCAGGTATTCACCTAATTAGTGGTTGATCCATATGATTCTTCTTCATTAGTGCCATGTGTATCTCCACCAGCTGATGCCTCCTGCACTGATTTGTTAGCTGATGTTGTCTCCTCAGGATCAAAATCACCACTAAACATCACACGCACTAGGTCAGAAGGAAGATTGGTCATCCCATGTTGGCATGAAATTTCATCCATAAATTCTAGGCATATAACCCTATCATGGATGTGCACCTTGGCAGTGATGCGAGTGAGCCCCACCACTGGAATCTTGATATCTTCCAAAGTCACCTTCCACCATAGCTACTCTACTGTCAGGGTCATCCTCCGCATCCCCTGGGATTTCTAATGCTTAGGTAAGGAACCATCAGGGGTTGTTTATTGTAGATATTATATCTTATTTCCAAGAGCCTCCCTAGATCTACTCATCCCAGTGTAATAGAAATATTCCTTCTTCTGTGATCACATCTATGTGAGTCCCTCCCCACCAGAAATAAGGCGTGCAATATCATCTTGAGGTTCCCCTAATATAGCCTTAGTCAGAGTCATAGAAAATTATCAATCCTTCTAAAATAATCCCTTGTATAATCCTGATGATCATGTTCCTCGCTCAATAGTGAAATTACCCTTACTCACAGACATAGGATCGCACCTTCGTATGTCGTAACCCAATTTATAGAATAGGTCTGAGAGAGGCTGGTGTTGATGTTTGTTGGTGGAAGAATGATGAACTCCCCCCATTCCTTTTACATTGAACGTCCACCAAAAAATTTCAAGGATATATGGATGCCTCTCCTAATGAATACCCATGTAAACTCTCTTCATCAGTAGTTGGATGCATTCGCACTGATGGGAAAACAAAGATGGATTATACATCTCAAAATAAGTGTTTCCTTCTATCTGGTCCTCCAGTACTCCACCTAGAAAGGTATATAGTTAATCACCCTACACCAACATCCCGTATTTATTTTCCACCATCTCACAAAAATGAGTTGATAATGAATGGAAGTTGAAGTTCACAAAGTTTATCATGCTGACTGTGACTCTAAAATCATTGAGTGCCTCTAGTCGTACCCCAAAAATGTTGAACAGTAAACACCATAGACCATAATGTGGAGGAGTGATAGAATTTTTGAATTCATATCCTCTAGTTTTATATGTGATATAACCATTAATTAATATTAATGTATCGCATATTCTCCTAGGCATGGTCCCTCTTTCCATGTGGAACAACTAGCTATAGATTCAGGATAGTACTGGTACCCCCTGATTTACCTGATTACTGAACATCATAATTGTCACCATAACTAGCATCCCAATATGAATTCCAATACATGAATACCCCAATATAATCATCCATTAACTGAGTAAAGTGTCCATAAATGTTTCGTAGCAGACCACCAGCTATCATTCCTCCATGTTGTAGCCTCATAGCTTATAACGTCCTTCCTTGAAGATCATCTAGTAGGACCCCAGATTCCTCATCTACTACACCATTGGAACTACTTTGGCCACCAAAAAATTTTTATGGGGGTATATTTCTTCAATAACATCCCCAATAATTTCTTTAATATGATGTCCAATTGAAAGGGGGTGATTCTTCAGTACTTTTCTTAATGCATCCTGAAGGAGTTTTTCTAAAAGGGGGTATACCGCCTGTCTCCCTGGACATTTGGTTCAATGAGGAACTCATCCATCTAAAATACCATATATGGGATTCTTTAAATTCATTTAAAGTCCCACATAGTGATTCCCACCTCCCCATGATGAATATATAAGGTTTTGGTGTCTGTAGACCGTTAGCTGAGGTGGTCTGGAAGTAGCTCCTATTGACAATACATATAAAACCAAGACTTCCACACTACATTATACAGTATCATGTATTATAGGTCAACTATGTACACCTAAAAGTTTAATTATACCATTTATTCCCAAGACCATTCATTATTAAACATTCCTTCACCCCATGGATCCTATTCCCTATACCAGCATGTGATGTTGTCCAAGATGTTGTTCTGAAAGATCCTTGTGTAATGAGCCTAAAATTTTTCTTTCTTTTTATGCTCCCTAGTAACCATTAATGGTCTTACACATTAATTATATAAGTCAATTTCATCATTCTCTTGATTAGGATGACCCAAGGATGTGACATTTACGTGGTAGATCTCATTGTGACCACTGAAACAGAAGCACGACATGTTCAGTTTGATTCTAGGGATATAAATTTCATCAATTAGTCTGAAGTTGTATAGGGGTATATAGTTTCTCAGAAAATAACATCTATGCACTTAGTTAAACAATATGAGGAGCTCCTGATTTCTAGAAACTACACTTTGGTCCTGATGAATTTTCAGGTTCCATGTTTTATCATCCCTTTAAGAGGAAATATCTATCTTGATCTCATCATGGTTGGTAGGATTGGACATTTCATGAAGATTTGTTGGTTCTAATCATAGAGTGTGAAATCCATGGATTTGATCATGATAATTTGATGTGTCAAAAATCTTTCAATATGGACACACAACATTTTGTCTAGGATGTGCAAGTTGTATCATGGAAAAAGTATTTGTGAAAAATTCGTAGTCAATGCTCAGGATTTATTGTAAAGGGGAGATTTTTAAGCATGAGATACTGGATATCATGCACAAAATTCAAAGCACCATATATAGGCCCCCACCTCCTATTTATAGGAAAAAACTTATATCTTTCATGAATCATCCAACAGAGATGTGTAACATGATATGGGAGATGCATGAAAGCATATAAATCAGACACACTCTTTGGTGTTTCCCTCAAAACCTGACCTTTCGGTCCCCAGTCAGTTATGATTCAATGGGCGGTATTTATCAGTGCTATAAATTTGTATCACCCCTCAAATGGCCATTTTTGGATGAATTGAACATGCAACCCACCATGAAGGAATATTTTTGGGTTGAGGATAAGGTTGCATGCATGTTTGAATGGTTACGTGTAATGATTTTGTTTCACACACAAAGGACTTTCACACCCAAGGTGACACTAAATACACAAATTTCCCCATGTCTGAAATCATTTCCAAGGTTCATGCACATAAAAGGGGTGATTTTACAGAATATTCTTAGATGCATGACCAAATAATAGCCTGAAAAAGGAGACTTCGGCTCCCACTGGTTGTGCGATCAAGCCCCCAATATCCAAGGCATGTGCACACAAGAAAGGATTCTTTCATGAAAACTAGTCTTTCAACCATAAATTTGAAAATAAAATGGGATGTCAAACTAATGATGTTGTAAATCCAAGATCGAGTGGAAAAGGGATGTGAAACACACAATCGGGTTCTTCTATATAGGGAGTTGTGTGCCATCAACTGACAATTTTAGTTATAAATGGAACTTCACCTCACAACTGAGAGGGGGATCTCCCTAACATAGAGAAATTATATCATGTGTGAAAATATCTCTCTTCCATGAAATCGTGAAACACTAGAATAAATATACCCTTATAGGTAGAGATTTTTCATGAAATATCTTTTATGAGCCCCAACATGACTTGGCCCACGGTTGAGTGCTCCTCACGCAACACCTCCTAAGGCTAGTTGTGTTCATACAATATAATCTTCCATTGTGTAACCCTGATCTATGTGAAAGGCATAAATTGTGAAAAAACTATGCACTCAAAATTTATGTGTTGTCCTTGTGATGGATTCCATGGATCACACAACTCTACTTGCGCACAATCGAATAAATATGTGCACAATAACTTTCTAGTCCCCAGCCCAATGTTCCCTATGCTTCCAATGAATCCATTTCTATACCTTTTTCTTCTAATAATAGGTAACATAATGTATATTACACATAACCATTGGTAACCTAATGTCGAGCCTCCTAGATTATATTCCTCCACAACTCTACCGACACCATGCCCGACCTAGAGGCACATAAGAGATGGACAAGTAATCCCAATAGGTGTATTCTTTGAGGGAAATTGTACGCATGTCTCAGTGGGGATTAATTATGAATAATCTTCCTCTCTTCTTTACATGGTCCCCCTTTAGGTAAAATCTCCATCCACATTTGAGCTTCATGAAGTAAAACTATGTTAGGTCCACTATGTCAAATACCTTGAGAGCGGGGGTGAATCAGAGTATGAATGATTAAAAAACTCTCCCATTTAGATATTGTTTCATTGTTAAAAAAATCAATTCTCTCTTCCTCCCATATGAATATATGAATAGATATGAAATTATGCAAAGTACACAGTGATTTTTACTTGGTTCACCCTCACTGGACTACATCTAAGGAGCATACAATGTAAATGTGTTGATGCACCAAATTCACTAATCCTCACTGCCAATAATGAGTACAATGTTTGGGCTAGATCTTCTTTCCCCAGGCTTACTTCCTTTACAATGTTTAGTTTCTACTCACTGTATTCCAAAGGGTCACTCCATATGCCTCTTTCTTTGGATCACTACCAGTGGAAAGGGTCACTGTCTTCCTCTTCTTTTGCTCACTGCTCTTGGAAAGGAACCCACACACAGTTTATCAACTTGTAGGTCAAAATAGTTTATAAACATGTATGACCCTTCATTTTCATGAATACTGCATCCTCAACTATGGTTAGATTATCTGTTGAAGTTACTTTTTCACCTATAGATAAATTCCACATTTTTCAGTACTGCTAGATACTGAAAAATACTTTTTGAAACTAATTTGAAGCTTTCGCAAGCTTCCTTGTGAAAATCCCGAACGGCCTGCTCCTCCCGCGTACTGAGTACCAGGTTTGGTACCTGGATCACCACCTCCGTGTACTGCTTCCACTTCCACAAACCACTCTTCATCCATGGAATGCCTTCACCTTCGCTATCATGTACTGATATCACCTACTGATTCCACAAACCTCCTTTGTGAAACCCATCTTATCCACAAACTATTATTTATTCGAGTACTACCTTCACTAATCGACCATATACCACACCTTCATTCATTGTGTACCATGTCTTATACAGGATACAACTCTTCACAAAAACCATCAATGAAGTTTCCTCCTTGCAAACCACTTTAGCGTTCACGGAACTCTTCCTCGAGAACCTCCTTAGGAATTTTCTAAAATACCGAATCAAAAATATGTTCTAATGATATTAGATGTAAATAGTAATCAGTGGGATTAGGTATTCTTATATAGGCAAAGATAACTACAAAATCTACTAATCTAATATTTACCAAATCTTCAATCTAGCCATAACAGCATACCAATTCTTCTTCCACTATGAACCACAAGCCACCTATGAACCATTTTTCATACACGGTATACGTATTTTCTTTGTTCCTACATGTTCAACCTACTCCATCTATGTCAATACATCAATGTACAGCACCGCCTTCTTCCAGGAACCTTTTTCAGTTTCCCAAAATTCTCTTGCATACCTTTTCCTAGTCATGGTATGAGATCCATGTCTCAGGCCTCACATTTCTCTTCCTTTGCTAAATTTGTTCTTCATTCTTCACTCCATTCATTCCCATGAATAAATCCTTTCATTTACAAACAAAAATTCTCAATTTTGAGGCCCAAAAATTTGAAAAACACTAGGAAACTATGCAACCATAAAAACCAATCTTTAGAAAACACCAACCATACTCATTTTAAGTCATTTGGATTTGTCAACAAACACAACCACACACAAGACATACCTATAGGACACTTTGAGGTGTTTTTTTAACAATCTCCCCCTTTGGGTTTGTTGAAAAATCTTCTCATAACAATGTTGTATATTTTAATACCTCATTAATACTCTTTCCAACTTCAACCACCATTTGCTTAATATGATTAAAATAACGATCAATGATTTACTCAACACATAATCTATTCCCATATGATCCATGGTCGGTGTGAGAAACAAGAGTATAATGAAAATTTCATCAATGAATCACTTCATTTCTCACACCAATTGTTGATTTTTTGATCTCATAATGATACCAATAAACTACTTCTACCATGAACCTTAGCTTTTGTGATGTCTAATATTTGATCGATCACTTCTAGTATCATCAGATTTAATGGTCCCCCTATATTATAGCTCTTCCAAACAGCTTCATCTCAGCTTCAAATCCCCCTATCTTCTACTCCCTCTATCTCCTTGCTCCACTTAATAGCTTATCCCCATATATTTTCTCCCCCTATAATAGTCACACTTTCTCCTCCTTTTTCAATGAACCCAAAGGGTACATCAAGGTTGTCTATAGTAGGGTAAACAATACATATAAGTACATTAGGGAAAAACACATCATACCTCGTGGAGATGGGGACCCACATCCACACTGGGAATTCAACTGGACTCTCGGATATAGTTGATTCATTTCAAACACTTCTTTGGGTAAGGCCTTTGTAATAATATCTACAACTTGTTATTCTGTTGGAACATACTCCAACTTCACAAGACCTTGTTCAAATTTATCTTTGATAAAATGATATTTGATTTCAATTTTCGTTGTTTATGGGTGAAGGACTGGATTTTTTTCTCAGATTTATCGAACATGAATTATCACAATGGATTTTGATTGGAGATTTCCCTTCAATTCCCATATCTTCAAGCTACTTCTACATCAACAATAGTTTCATTAAATCTTGAGTATCCTCAAGGTATTAATCTTCTGCTCATATCATGTATTTTCCACCAAACATGGATTTTCTTGAACCAATGACTTTCAATCCTTCATCATTACAAAATCTTATAATTCCTTCTTTATCATACATATTTCTTGTAACTATATCCTTATTCCCCATCTTATGGGAAGTGAATCCACTATCAATGATCCATATACCAGTGTAATCATATTCCTTGAATGAAATTTATGCAACCACTTCCTGCTCTGTCATTTTATTTTTGACCCAAGTATCTAACATGGAATTATAATCTTGATATTTCTCAATATATGACGATCCAGCTTCAAACTGTAGAGATGAAAATCGATTTTGAATTTTCATCTCTCTTGAAGATACATTTGGATGTTCCTTATGAACACATTCAGTCTGCCTCGGCACACTCCTCTACATTATTTATGTGCAATATCTTTCCATATGCCTGAGTCCTTTACACCTGAAACAATAACCATCAAATGATGACCTGGAATTTTTAGCTTTATACAACCACCTATGTTGGTATTATTCTCGTTGGTACCTCTTTTCTATGGAACATACATTTTAAGAATGTCTCATCTTACCATAATAATAGAATCTTATGTGAGGTACATTCTTCTGTGGCAATGCACCACTAGTTGTTCCTCGAGTTCTCTAAATCTTCTGATTCTCCTTCGTACCCAAGTCAATATTCAATGTTGGAGTGGGTTCTTGTGGTCTGACCCATAACTGATTTTTGTTTTAAATAAATCCCCTTACTATACTTATCATTCCTAATTTATTTTTTCTACTATTCTGATGGACCACTCTGCTCCAATATCATCCTATATTTTACCTGTATGATCTTCTTTCAGGATGTCGAACCAATTGTTAGTAGTTTCTCCAAATCATCAATTATTCATAGGAGATTGGTGACTTCCTATTATAGTTTCTCAATACATTTGATTTGATCTATTCCAGTTTCAGTCAAACTGTCAATTTCAATTTTTTGGTCTTCAATTTTGAGTTTGTACTCAACCACCTTCCTAGAGTTTTTTGGGATTTAGGACCTCATCTTTTTAATTTCTTCATTAAAATCAGAATTCTATTCTTCTTCTTGTTTCATAGAGATTTTGGCTTTACGAAAAACATTTTTAGCTTTTTTTTTCTCTCAAAATATCTACTTCTTCAAAGGAAGCTTTTAATTAAGCCTAAAGATCAAATATTCCTTTAATTTATCTTTCTTCTTTTTTACTTTCCTCTCTTGTTAATGAATTTCTAAAAACTGTCACTAAAGCATCTATTTTATAATCCTTGAAGTCCAACACCACTTATGCCACATATTCTTCTTTTTGAAGAAATTTCCCCTAGTACTTCTCTTCACATTCTCATTTGATGAATACTTATTTTGGGGAATTTCACCATTTTCTTCATTTTCATCATCAAACTTCTTAGGACACTTTAATAAAAAATACCATATCATTCCGCATCGAAATCCTGAAAATAGAAGTTTACCTTGGAACTTCCCTTTTCCCCTTTGCAGATTGGAAGAGAGAAATGACATGATGTCATCCATATTGTCCTCCACAGGACTATCTTCAACAGAGAGATTCTTCATGGCCTTTTTTCCACTTCTTTAGACTTCCCCTTTTCTACTACATCGTTATCTTCATTTCTCATTTCATATGCTACAAGGGTACTATGTAGGTTATCTAGTGTCATCTCTTTTGGGTCTTTGTCTTCCAACACTGAAACTTTTAGATTAAATCGTGGTCGAAGTTTTCTCAAGATATGTTTCACAATCTTTATATCTGCAATGATATATCTAAGAACCCACATGCCATCTACAATAATATTTATCCTATCGAAGAATGCATCAACAGTATCATTTGGATTCATTATGAGATCTTCGTAATTATTCTATAGAACCTGTAACTTTTCTTCTCAGACTTAAGTGTCACCCTCATAAATGTTCAACAATTTTTCCCATAATGCATGTGATGTTTTATAGGACATCACCTTCATATAAATTTCATTTTAAAGGGATCCCTCTAAAGCATTGATCCCTTTAGCATCATCATCCAATTCTCTTCTTCCAGCTTTTTATAAACATCCACTGTTAATGTCACCTGATATTCCAAGCATAGCTATTGTGAAGACATCCATCCCTACTGATCAGAAGTAGTGTTGCATTCGATTCTTCCATAGTTGAAAATTATTTCCATCAAAGATCAGAATTCCTTTAAGATTTATCACCTCTATTTCTTCTTCTTGAGAGAGAAACACTAACTTTAAAACTCCCTCTGATACCAATTGTTAGGTCCACTGGGTAAAATACCCTGAGAAGGGGGTGAATCAGGGTATGGCATTTTAAAACATTCTCCCATTTAGATCTTTCTTCGTTGTTAGAAAAAACTCAATTCTATCTTCCTCATGTATCAATATATGAATAGATATGAAATCATTCATAGGACATAATGATTTTTACTTGTTTCACCATCCCTAGGATATATCCGAGAAGCAGACAATGGAAATTTTCCGACGTACCAAATTAACTAAGGATCAATAACAATAATGAGTACAATTTTTCAGCTAGATCTTCTATGCTCAGGCTCACTACCTTTAAAATGTTTAAGTTATGTTCACTACATTCCCAAGGGTCACTCCCTATGCCTCTTTATTTGGCTCACCATTGGTGTAAAGGGTCATTGTCTTCCTCTTCCTTTGCTCACTGCTCTAGGAAAGGAACCCACACAATTTTTATCAACTTGTAGGTCAAACACATTTTATAGGCATGTAGCTCCCTTCATTTTCATGAATAATGTATCCTCAACTGTGGGTAGATTCTCCTTTGAAGTTACCCTTTCACCCGTAGATGAATTCCACCTTCCCAAGTACTGATAAATACCAGAAAATACTTTTGCAAGATAATTTCAAACTTTATAAAGATTAATTGTGAAAATCATGAACCACCAGCTGATCCTATGTACTGAGTATCAGGTTTGGAAAATGGATCACCCCCTCTATGTACTACTGCCACTTCTGTAAAATGATCTTCATCAGTGGACTGCCTCTTCCTTTGCTCTCATGTACCGCTACCGCCTACTGATTATGTGAACCTCTTTTGTGAAAAAACTCCTATCTGCAAAGTGTTCTTTGTTCACGGACTATCTTCGCTACCACCCACAAAATGCACCTTCTTCTTTAATGTATCGTGTCTTATGCGGGTTACAGCTCTTCGCAAAAACCACCTACGAAAATTCTTATGTGTGAACTACTTTAGATTTTGCGGAATGCTTCCTCGAAAACCTCCTTCAGACTTTTCCAAAATCCTATATCAAAAAGATTTTCTAATGATATTCAATCTCAGCATTAATCGTGGGTTTATAGATTCTTATATAGGGAAAGATACCTGCAAAATCCTCTAATCTAAGATTTACCAAATTTTTAATCCAATCTCCACCGTGAACCATTTTTCATATGGGGTCTTTGTACTATCTTTGTTCCTAATCGGTTGACCTCCTCCACCGACATCAATCCATCCGCGTACCGCACCACCTTCTGCCGCACACCGTTTTTGGTTTCGTGAACCGCTCCTACATACCTTTTCTCGCTGCATGGTATGTGTCCACATACCCTTACTGGTCATGGTACATGATCCATGTCTCGGGAATCACATTTATCTTCCTTTTCCAAATTTATTCTCCATTATTCACTCCATTCAGTCCCATGAATAAATACTTACATTCCCAAAATCAAATTCCCAATTTGTAGGTCTGAAAATTTGGAAAAACTGGCAAACTACACAACCTAAAAAACTTGTCTTCAGAAAACACCAACCATACTCATTTGCAGTCATCTAGCTTTGTCAAAAAACACAAACACATCTAAAACATACCTAGAGGACACCTTGAGTGATTTTTTCCCACAAAATACCTAGCTCTATGCATTGTTCATATGGTGTTAAACTACACAACAATATCCTCAGTACATGACATTAAATTATATCCATACCATGTGTAATGAACACAGGATTCCCCATGTATATACATTATGGGATTCCACCCTCTTCCCTTCCATGGATTGATCCACTTTATGAGGGAATATTTCATGGTAAATCCCCCACACCATCTCACTATAGAGTGATCCGCCTACATTTAGAAACATCTACATTTAATCCCCCACACAATCCATTATTAATGCTCCTTCGACGATTTGAGAATCCTTACCACATGATGTTAAACTGAATGGATTGGTCATGTCACCTAACCTTAAACTGTGAAATCAAACTATGTGAATTTTGATCCCTGACTTTAACATAGGGTATATAAGACACCTCCCTAAGGTTCAATCCCAAAATCATCCAATGTGAAATTATACCCCTTGTTGGGACACACTCCATTCATCCATTGTGAAATAATCCCACTTGAGGGACACACTCCATTAATTTCAGGTCTGAAATCTTATCTATGAGGGATACACTCCACCATTTATCGCCGTAAGACATTGAACCTGCACCCATATCCAAAAGATATTACACTTGTGACCTAGTCCATAATACCTACACCATGCAATAAATCTGGGATGACTTTGGTAAAAATTCTCATAAGACTTAGGCCCCTGTCATTGTTGACCTTATGGATGACCTAGGACCCACTGGGTTTTCCACCTAAAATTCCTCACACATTAGATTCCCTCTAAAATAGTAGGACTTTATAAGTTCCCAACCTACCCAATGTCCAAACATGTCTAACATTCCCCATTCTACTACCTCACCTGACCAAAGGTTGTTTTTATATTGAGATAGAAACATCATAATTAACTGATTTCTACCTTGAGATGGTTCCTAGAATAAGTTTCACAAACATTAATTAAATCTATTAGGGAGATATAAACTATGAAATGATATCCAAAGAGGAATCCATTGAAGGAGGAACTAACATCCCATCATCCCATTTCGATCAATGAGCAGATATCACTAAGGAGGGTGATGGAAGTCTCCCACCTTTGGAAAGTAATAATGTGGGACAATAGAAAGCACACGTGATGGGATGGCCCCATTGAAAACATCAAAAACACACATGATTTAATTTTATTTTAATTCTAGCCTATATTCTTAATAATTAATTTATTTAATGATTAATAATTCATAAATAATTACCCTTTCAAAAAACGTAAATAAAATAAATAAAGTCAAATGAACATGATATTTAACTAATAGTTTATTTATTGGGTGATCAATAAATAAAATCTTACAACCTAATGGGGGAAATCCTTGAACCTTCACTGGTTTGATTTACAATATTCCTATTTGGATATATGCACCCCCATGGTTGGTTTCACCTCATCTCTAGACATGGACCACCTCCACTCACCTAGTAACTCTATCTTTATTACATATTAATTTACTTACATGAATGTGTAGGGAACCCAAGGATTGGTTAAGGGGTATATTAAATATATTATAAACATGAATATTCAAACATAATAAAGTGGAGTGAATGATGTGCATTCCATCATTTGAATTTTATAATAATAATTTAAAAAACAATACAATAAATTAAATTAAAAAGGTCTAAACAAAAATGGACTACTAAAATATCATGATCATCCACAACATTAAACACATAAACATTTGAAAACTAGCTAGTAATTAGTTCAATTAACTCTTATTTTTTATGATAATATTATAAAATTAATTGAAATAATGATCTTATTAATAAGTTAATTAATTTATCTTAATATTCCATCTGAAATATCCTAGAATTCCATCTACTATTTTTGTACATGATATGTACTTGGAGTTAACACATAATATAGTTCTTAATTTATCACATAGTTAATTTGTAAAACACACTTCACATCCATCACCCTCTAAAGAAAAATCCCTATTTCACATTTTATTCACATCAAATGAAATATATATTTTTCCCCTCATGACATAGCCCAATGAAATGAAAGCATCCCCTTGGGATTTACAACTCAACAAAGGGAGACCAAAAAAATATCACACACACGCCAATTTAAAACCATTCAAAGCACCAAATAGAAATTTATGAAATAGATTTTGTAATTCCATTTCATCTCTCCCAATGGTTGAAAATTTAACTTTAAACCATTCTTTCTTAATCAATTCATTTGGATTCCCTTTTAAAAATAATTCCAAACATTTTTTTAAAGAAGTGCGCTCAAGGAAAATTGGAAGTTAATTTAAAGATCCTACAACTTTTGTTAAAAATATCTAAGGTTTCAAAACACCACCCTTTAATTTTACTCAAAAAAAATTATGTCAAACCACATATAAACCTCACATATTATTTAAATAATTCTTTAAATAAATTATCAGCAATTCAAATTTTTATTTCTAACTAGAAATTCTGATTAAGAGCTTTCAAAATTCACAGTGAAAGATAAACACCCTTTAAAATATCATATTCCAATCATAAAGTACATTAATTCAATTTAGAGAACACATTGTATGAAAATTTTATTTAAATAAAGTTAAAATTGACCCTTAATGTGGAAAACCCCTTTACTTTCCACTAAAATGATGATAAGACACAATATGTTTATTAAAAAACTATTAAACACATGCAATACCATCATTAGAAAATTTAAATGATAATTTGAAACTCATTCCATCAATTTTTATAAAATTAAAAATTAGTACATGGTGTAAACCTACCTCAAATCCAAGGATAATGTTCTAAATATTTGAATATGGGATAAAATGGCCTAAAAGATGGATAAAAAATCCTAGAAGTGAGAAAACAAAAATAATGTTTTTCAATCTGAAACTTGTAGGGTTCATCTGAATTGAAGCACAGTAGAGGAGAAGAATAAATTGAGATTAAAAGAAGAAGATATGAATGAGGAGTCCCTAACATAGTGTTTTGGTCCCAAATCATGAAGAACAATCTTGGAATAACCAAAAAAATGATATCAGAGTAGGATAGGTGTGTCAAGAAGGGTTCTTGGCTATGGGTGTGTCAAGAAATAAAGGGATAGGGAATGGAATTAGGGGTATCAATTCATGAGGAGAAAATAATGAATTTACAAAAATTTGAAAAATGGGTGACTCAAAAAGTTTGTTGAAATGGTGTAAGTAAATCATGAACCAATAATGTAGAGGCTATTGGAACATCATAAACATATTACATGGTTTCTCCTATGACATTGCATGGTTTGACCAACTATGCACTAACTGTGTCAAACATCACTATCAAGTTATAGACCCAAATGTATGGTTTCCTCATGGTTTCTAATAATTGTGTGAAAACAATTAAACACCCAAAATGTACATAAAATTTTAAATCCCATTCCAAAAAATATTGGAATATAAAATAACCCAAATTTAAATATTTAAATAATAATAATAATAACATGGGTTTCTACAACATCATATATGTGTATAGTAATGTGCATTTTGTGAAATGTTATGATAATTTGTCTCTCAAAGTGTGAATTTGAGTTATCTTTTACCACTTTTCATCATGGAGTATTATGGGTTATGATGAATTAGTAAGGTTATCATAAGTAGGATTCTTATATAGAGATATTTAATATTCTCATGAGGCACAAAATAAGGAATATGATTTTTTGCGTGCACTGGATGACCCACTAAGTGTACTATATGAAGGTTCATATAGATTTATTTAGTATAATAGGGGTTCATAGATCATATTTGAGTTCTCATTACATGATTTTAGAAAGATAACCATCATGAGAACCTTCATACCCTACTTACTAAAGTCTGAAAATAACTTAGCTAATATGTGGGTGGATGGGTATGTTGTTGATCATATTTTTTATTGGATCTCAAACAAGATGAGATTTATCCTCTCATATGATGAGTATAACATAATTTATATCAATTAAGATAGATTCTGAAGGTTTGTATCCACAACTATATATTACATATATATATCTGGAAAAGGGATATATCATGTGCTTCTCCATAAGGGTGGATAATTGCAACGCATTCACTGACCAGTTTATTCTATACTTTGAGAATTGGGAATAATGAGTTGTCTATATGGGATTGACATGCTTAGTGTTTCATGGTCAGTAGATGTCTTAAAAAATATAAAATATGATAATTCACGTTTTCATATGATACAGACTAGTTGACATTGGTATAAAGATACATGTGTTTAATGGAGATCATGCCAGATCAATTTACAGATTGGGTAACATTGATTCATTATTAGAGGTCTATCATTGCTTGAATTTATGAATCCAGATATTTACATTTGGTTTCAACACTATAAAGGCCCATGGGGTCAAGTCTTTTGGTTCAATGAATAAAGACAGTTTTTGACTCTGAGAAAAACTCTAAAACTATTTTGGTGTTAATCCAAAAGTGTTTTGAATCAGAATCCATGAGGTATTACATATGATGTGATACACGGTGAAGTTTATAACTATCAAAAAGTATTTTGGAAGATATCCAAATGGTAATTTGGAAATGATTTCACAAGTTATTGAATATGATAAAATATAAGGTAAAATACCACAATGTTGATGAACCTTTAGTGAAAGTGAGAGATTAATGATGTTGTTATGACCTAAATGACTTTTTCATTTGAAACAATATACTATATTGTATGGAATTTTAGAATGAAAATATAATTTTCATAATACTATCTCTACTCGTAAGGAATGTATGAAATTAGATGTCATTCTTACATCCTTTACTCGAGCCATTCTATTATATTTCCTCGCATTAAGAGAGTCATTTTATAATATGGAACATGGATGGGTTTGAAGTATTCATATATACGATGCATGAATGGTCCAAGGCATTATCTCAGGCATTATAATGCATGAATTAATGTGTTTATCCTAGAGGAGTGTCCTCGGAGGATATATAAATCCACATCCATGTGATGATAAAAAAAATTGTGCCAATTCCTAGTCAATACTCCTAGATATTGAATCTTCATTCTTCTTCCTCTTTAGCCAAAGTGAGGTTCTTGCACAGCATGGAGTGAAGGAGCATCTCGCTCATACGATAAGTGAATTTTCGTGACTTGTGGATACCTACTAATGTGGGAGGCCTTCATTTTTCACTTATTTGATCTTCATCAAACTTTTTTGAATATGTTTTTGAAGACATTGTAGGAGCTTCTTTGGTGTAAGGTATGCCATTTATAGTATTCAACATTTCATGTTTTTATGTGGTTTCATATTTCTTCCATGATGATCCTTGATTTGTTGTTGTTTTTCTTCCACTTCTTTGATTAAGTGTTAATCCCACCTTATATAAACACAACACATATACATATACATACATACATACATACGCATACATACATATACATACTCATACACTCCCATACATACATACACATTCATAAACATTCATACACATGCATACACATTCATTCATATATATACACATACATTAACATACACATATACATAGATACAAATGAATACATACATACATACACATGCACGCACACAAAAATACACACATACATACATATATACATACGTACATACACATATAAATACACAAACACACATTAACACACATAGATACAAAATATACATTCATACATACCTATTTTATATACAGAAATGTATTGAATAATAAATATTTTTCACTTTTTTGTCACACCGCAAGATTTTTATGTCATATCAAAGATTTGAGACAAAAAACCAAAAATTATATACATATATATAATCAAAAAATTTATTTTCATCTACATATTTATATAATTATTTAAGTAAACTAGAATATATTACATTTACATATCTAAATTTTAATGTATTTAAATAAAATATTAAATTTTTTTGTTGCTAAATATTAATATGATATTTCTTAATAATTAAATCATTAAAATAAGAATGATAATAATATTTTACTTTAATATAAATCACATTTTTAAATATATATTTTAGATGTATATTTATATTTTAATATATTCATATAATTATTTTTATATAACCATATATATAAATATATATGAAAACACACAAACATATAATTATAAATATACATATATTGTAAATATGTATGAATACTATAAATTATATAATATAAATATAAATAAGAATGATATTTAATGTATTTATATATTTATATATATATATATATATTTCATAAAATATTTTATAATAAATATGTAATTATAATTATATATATAATTCTAATTGAGTTTAAAATATTATATATATATATATATACTAACAGTATTTATATTAATATATATTCATTTTTATATAAAACATATTTAAAAATAAATATATAGCTATAAAAAAAATATTATGAAGGGTGGCCATAAAAACCATAGATAAATGTCAATCTTTATGAGTGTAAAAAGTGTTGATTAAGTTTTTCCTTTTATCAACACTCTATTCAACACGGATGAATGTATCATTTATTAGTGATTTTATTTATCATTGATAAAGGGTGCCCATTTTTCATCATATTGTTTTAGCATTGATAAAGTTCACTGCTTAACATAGCAGAATATGTAATATTGACTCCTTAAAATATTTTTTTATGTGTGTGAAAGAGAAACCAAACAAAAAAATTAAAAACAATATTCCCCAATTCTAAAGAGGGATTTAAAAAACAATTTGAAGAGGTTATTGTATGGGAAAATTCCATCTTTGTAAATTTTTTAAAGAGCGTACTTTCTAGGAAACTACCCCCTATAAAATATTTTCAATGAAGAAATACTAGAGAAAAGGATTTTAATAGCGCTATAAATATCCATCAACAGTGAAAAAAATGTTTTTTTAATCTAAGATCCATTAAAAGGGAGCACATTAATTAGTAAAAGAAAACTACTGATAAAGGTGGTCCTTTATTAGTGATATTTTAGCTTTGATAAAGGCCATGCTTTTATAGTGGACTGTTACAATTACAACACACTACATCACCTAATATAAGAACCAAATATAGAGAGCATCAACAAATATAGTACATGGAAAATTAATAAATTAATTGAAATAAAAATTAAGTCAAAAATAAAAACACTATGTTATATATAGTTCAAACATTACATTATCAAGTGAAATTTATCACAAACATTCAAAAACCCCAATGGTTTGATTGTGTTTGGCACCCGACCCCCTCTCAAAAACTTGATCATGGTATTAAATGAAGAACAACCCACCCCAACTAAGAAAAATAATCCACATTTATAAGAAAAACATTCATCTATTATCAATATTATAAATAAAAAATAAAACATAAATATGAAACAATAATTTAAATAAATTTCAGTTTTAAATAGATAATGGACACTTTGTGTCGTATCGGTCACACCATGAATCAGATTGAGGTTCATATGATTCCTACGCATCACAAATGGCTTATTAATCATTTTTCATAAATTATCAAAATAATCTGAATGTGTTTTATTTGTTTTGATATGATACTTTTCTTTTTTACTAAAAAGTCATTGTAAACTGAAAACATGCACTTCGAGTCATATCAGTCACTTTGTGTGTCAGTTTGAGGTTAGACTGATTCCTACACGTCACAAATTACTTATAATTGGTTTTCATAAATTATCAAGGTCATTTAAGAAATTTTTCTTCGTTTTTAGTGAGTGACACATGTGTTGAACAAAAATATCAATTTTAGATTGATAATAGACACTTTGAGTCATATCAGTCACATCGTACATCATATTGAGGTGCAGTTGATTCATACACATCATAAAATGACTTATGGATAATTTCTCTAAAGTATTAAAACAATATGAATGTGTTTTATCTATTATGAGTATGTCATTTATTTTTTTACAAAAAAAATAATTTTAAATAAAAATACACGCATGGATTCATACTAGATATACCATGCATCAGATTGAGGTGTGGTTGATTCTTACACATCAAAAATGACATAGGGATAATTTTACTTAAGTATCAAAATCATACAAATGTGTTTTTTATTTTTTAATTATTTCACTTTTTTTTCTACTAAAATGTCATTTTAAACTGAAAACATTCACTTTAATCCATACAGGTCACATCATGTATCTTTTTTATGTTAGATAAATTCCAACATTTCAGATATTATATTTGAATCATTCTCCATAATTATCAAGACAATATTAGCGTGTTTGATTAAATTTCAATGAGTGACACATGTTTTGAATTTAATTTCCAATTTTAAACTGATAATGGACTCTTTGAGTCATATGAAGCACAATGTGTTTTAGATTATTGTTTGGTTGATTCTTACACATCACAAATGACTATTGGATAATTTTCCAAAAGTATCAATTCTTATTTTTGAGTATGTGATGTGTGTTTTCATTTAAAATATCAATTTTTAAATGAAAAAACAAACTTTGAGTCATATCAGACACACCATGCATCAGATTGAGGTGTGGTTTATTCCTACACATCAATAATGAATTATGTATCATTGTACTAATATATCAAAATAATTTTAATGTGTTTTATTCATTTTAAGTATGTGACTTGTCTTTTTTACTAAAATTTTAATTTTCAATAAAAATACATACTTTTAGTCATACCGGTAAAATAGTGTATCAAATTGAGGTATGTATGATTCCCAAAAGTCACAAATGACTTATGGATAATATTCCTAAAGTGTCAAAATAATCCAAACACATTATCTTAGTTTTGAGTATGACACTTGTCTCTTTTTATTAAAGTTTCATTTTAAACTAAAAACATGCACTTTGAGTCATATCGGTCACATCCAGTGTCAGTTTGAAGTGAGACTAATTCATACACATTACAAATGACATAAGAATATTTTTACTAAATTATAAATACAATCTAAGTGTTTTTTCTCTTTTTTATGTTAGTGACACATATTTTGAACAAAAAAATCAATTTTAGACTGATAATAGACACTTTGAGTTATATTGGTCACACCATGCATCAAATTGAGCTATAGATGATTTTTAAACACGAAAAATGATATATGGGTCATTTTTTTGAATTATCAAAACAATCTAAATGTGTATTCTCTATTTTGAGTATGCCACTTGTCTGTTTTACTAAAATGTTATTTTTAAATAAAAGGACACACTTTGATTCGTACCAGTCACACTATATGTCAGATTGGGGTGAGGTAGATTCCTACTTTTAAAAAATGATGTATGTATAATTTTACTAAAGTATAAAAATAACCTGAATGGTTTTTATTAGTTTTCAGTATGCTGGTTCCATTTTTTACTAAATTGTCATTTTAAAATGATAACACACACATTGAGTCATACCAGTCCCATCATGTGTTGGTTTGATGTGAAACTTGTTCATACATATTACAAATGACATATGAATCATTTTCCTAGATTGTTAAGAAAATCCGAGAATGTTTTATCAGTTTTCAGGGAGGGACATGCATTTTGATCTAAATCATCAATTTTAAACTGACAAGGGACACTTTGTGTCATACCGCACACATAGTGTATTGTATTGAGGTGTAGATGATTCCTACAGGTCTCAAATGACTTATTTATTGGTCTTATAAAGTACCTAAACAATATTAATGTGTTTTCTTGGTTTCGTGTATGTGATGTGTTCTTTCAAATAAAATGTCTATTTTAATCTAAAACACACACTTTGAGTCATATCGGGAAAATTATGCATCCGATTGAGGTGTTACTAATTATAATGTGTCAAAAATTACTTATGTATCATTTTCCTAAAGAATAAAAACAATTAAAATTTGTTTTATTTGTTTTGAGTATGATACTTGATTGTTTTACTAAAATGTCAATTTTAAATAAAAAAGACACACTTGGAGTCATATCGGTCACACCATGCATCGGATTGAGGTTCAGTTGATTTCTATGTGTGACAAATGAATTATGGACCATTTTCCTAAATTATAACAATAAACCAAATGTGTTTTCTGTATTTTGAATATGTCACATTTAATTTTTACTAAAATGTCATTTTAAACTAAAAACATGCTCTTTGAGTAATATCGGCCACATTGTCTATAGTTTTGAGGTGAGACCAACTCCTACATGTCAAAAATGACTTGTGAATGGTTTTACTAAATTATAAAGACAATTAAAACCTTTTTTTCTAGTTTTTAGTTAGTGACACATGTTTTGAACTAAAATGTCTATTTTGGACTCATAGAGGACACTTTGAGTTATATTGATCACACTATGCATCAAATTGAGGTGCAACTGATTCATAAAAAATAAAAATTAATTATATATAAGTTTCCTAAAGTATTGAAAAAATATTAATTTGTTTTATTGATTTTGAGTATGTGATGTGTGTTTTCAACTGAAATGTCAATTTTAAACTAAAAACAAATGCTTTGAGTCATACCAGACACACCAGATATAAGATCGAGGTGAGTAAAATTCCTAAACATCACAAATTAATTATGAATCTTTTTTAAGTATAAAAATAATTGTAATGTGTTTGTATTTTTTTTAGTATGTCACATGTCTTTTTAAATAAAATGTTAATTTTAAATAAAAATACACACTTTAAGTCATAATGGTCACACCAAGTGTCATATTGAGGTGAGATAGATTCCTTCATGTCAACAATGACATATGTATCGTTTTCCTAATATATAAAAATAATCCAAATGTGTTTTCTCTATTTTGAGTATTTTACTTGGGTTTTATACTAAAAGGACATTTTAAATAGAAAACCCAAACTTTGAGTCATGTTGGTCATATCATGTATCGGTTTAACATGTGACTAATTCTAACACATTAAAAATGACTTATGAATCATTTTCATAAATTTTATAGACAATTCAATCTTGTTTTCTTGTTTTTTAGTGAGTGAAAAAAGTTCTAAACAAAAACGTCAATTTTAAACTGATAATTGACACTTTAAGTCATACCAGGCACACCATGCATCAGATTGAGGTCTGGATTATTCATACACATACAAATTGACTTATGGATAATTTTCCAAAATTATAAAAACAATATGAATGTGTATTCTTCATGTCACTTGTCCTTTTTACTAAAATGTAAATTTTAAATAAAAAAACACACTTACAATCATACCGGTCACACCGTGTGTTGGGTTGAGAAGTGGATGATTCCTACATGTCACAAATGACATATGGATAATTATCCTAATGTATTAAAATGATATGAATGTGTTCTATTTTTATTGAGTATTTCACTTGTGTTTCTTACTAAAATGAAATTTTAAACTAAAAACATTCACTTTGAGTTATATATCACATCATGTGTTAATTTGAAATGATATTAATTCCTATATGTCAAAAATTACTCATGAGTTATTTTTCAAGAGTATCAATACAATTCGAATGTGTTTGGTCAGTTTTCAATGAGTGACACATGTTTTTAACTAAATTGAAAATTTAAATTGATAATGGACATATTGAGTAATATAGGGATTATCAAGTATTAGATTGAGGTTTGGATGATTTTTAGGCATCAAAAATTTCTTATGAATCATTCAAATAAAGTATCAAAACAATATGAATTTATTTTTTTGATTTTGAGTATGTCACTTGTCTTTGTTTTTTAAATCGTCAATATTAATAAAAAGACACACTTTTAGTCATAATGGTTACATATTTCACTACATTAAGGTACAATTGATTCCTACACATTACAAATGAATTATGAATCATTTTTCTAAACTATAAAAAAATGAGTGTTTTTATAGGTTTTGAATATTTCCCTTGTGTTTGTTACTAAAATTTTATTTTAAACTGAAACCACACACTTGGAGTCATACCTTTCACACCATGAATTGGATTAAGATTAGGATAATTCTTATATGTCACAAATGAATACGGATATTTTTAATAAATTATTAAAAAATATGAATTAATTTGGTTGGTTTTGAGTATGCCAATTGTGTTTTTTACGATAATGTCATTTTAAACTAAAACAAACACTTTGAGTTATACCGGTCACTTCAAATGTCATTTTTATGTGAGACTAATACCAACACATCACAAATGACTTATGAATCATTTTCCTAAATTATCAAGAAAATACACGAATTTTTTCTCATTTATCAGTGAGTGACACATGTTTAGAACTAAATTGTCTGTTTTAAACTGATAACAAACACTTTAATTCATACTGTGAACACCATGTATCAGATTGAGTTGTGTCTAACTCCAACACATAAAAAATGAATTATGGATCATTTTTTTAAATTATCAACACAATATTAATATGTTTTCATAGTTTTGAGAATGTGATGTGTGTTTCCAACTAAACTATGAATTTTTAATTGAAAACATTCACTTTGAGTCATGTCAGATACATCGTGTATTGGATTGTGGTGCGGCTAATTCCTAAATGTCACAAATGACTTATGAATAGTTAACCTAAAGTATCAAATAAAAATTTTAATGAAATTAACTAAAAAATTAGATAATGTGATGATAAAATCAACTAGATAACTATTAGGTAGTTACTTTTTCATGGTGTCTATATACATTCTAACACCAAGTATGCTTCCAATTCATTTTTAAACAAATATTTTTCCTCTTGTGAATATGAGGAATGGTGATAGTCATAGTAGTAGTATAAAAATATAAATAAATAGAATATTAATAAATATTTTAAATGAAATTGTAATTATCCTAAAAAAATCCCCTTCAAGGATTCTTATTTATTGATGGAATATGAAATATTTCATAAATTTTCAAACATAATAACCAAAAAAAATTATTGGTTTGTTTCACACACTATAGAATGATTGAGAAAAATATGTAATTTGTTTTGATTTATGATTTTATAGTGAAATATTATTATATATACTCTAATACTTATCCAGTTGTAGAATTTCATAAGCTCATTGTATAAATGGATTGTCCTCATGGCATGATTTTCATGTTATTTGGACACCACTCTATCATAACAGAATTTTCATTAAAACATAATATAAAATTTATAACTTGAATTTTAGTTATAAATCATTGTATCTAGTGTATTACAAATTGATAGACTTCATCACGTGTTGTTAGTTTTTTTGGAATCTATGTATTGAATCTATAAAATAGATCATTGGAGTATCAAATTTGACTGTAATAAGTAACCAATGATATATAAAAAAGGAATGAGTAATGAAATTAATGAAAATATATTTGATATGATTTAATTGTAGTGTTTTAACCCTAAATCATGGGTATTAAGAATATTATATATTCTATATATTTTCTCTCAAACATTGTGGCCATTTTTTCCTCTATTATTTCAATTTTATTTTGTTCCAATTTGGATTCTTGTGTAGAAGTGATCTGACAAATATTGTGTCCAAATTTATATTCACATGGTTTTCCCTTCAAATAGTATTAATATATTCACCTTAAAAAAATATGAAACGTATAGTCATAATTAACATAGTAGATCAACTAGTAGACAAAAAATCCTAAAAACACACCTCATTTATACATTTACAATCAAGACTCCTTTCCATTCATATGTTAGGATTTAATTTACATTATCAAGAACAATACAGTCTATAGTGGGATAATTGTACATGTGTTCTTCATAATCAAATGTGTCATAGAACCATTTTGAAATTTTGTATCAACATGAGCCTTTAATGTTAGTAAATTTGAAAGTTTAATGGGTGGGGTAATGGTGATTTGTGAATATATTTTTGATTGGTTGGTTGATCCTTTATATCATTTTGATTAGACCTTCCATTTCACCCATTCCATTTGTTGGTCTAAAATTATATTCATAAATTCATACTTTTTTCATAATTTTTTAAAGGTTTTTCATGAGAAATAAATTAGAAATAAATACCACCTTATTGACATGATTTTTACAAGATATAATGGCCATGGTACAAATGTTCCAATAGCTTTCTTGACCATATGAATATCCAAATCATTAAGTGGAATAGGTAGCTCAATGATGGGATCTTGAGATATATTAATCACCACTCTCACATAACATATTTGAAGTTTTCTGTTGTGTATAATATTTTCTATGACATTGTATACAGTACCACTCAAAAGAATGATATGGGTGGGTGTTGATAAGTATATATCCCAATAATTTTTACCGAGTAAAATATCAGTACAAAAAAGGTTTCAATGTCTTCCTAATTCAGATTTAATAGAAAAAATTATGACAATATTGATTACCTCTTCTAATATAGCATTCTGAGGGGAGTTTCTTACCACAAAGATGGTGGGGGTATCTTTATATAGTAGTTATTCTTATGTTGTTTCTTCTATTTTATACTTTCCCATAAAATTTTCTAACAACTCTAACTACCAATTAAATTTTTATTCAAGAGTAGATAATAATGTTATAAACTCTTCAATTTTCTTATATTTATACCCATTTTCATTTGTTTTCTAAAAATAGTTTCATGGTGAAACCCCAAAATCCACACCTTTGACATAGCCATATTGTTCTGGCCGCTTCAAGGCCACTGACAGTAGTTGTTCATCATGTACAACTGATTATTATTTTTGTGTATAATTAAGATAAAATATTTAGAAAAATAATTAATCATTATTATTTAATAATAATTAAAATAAAAAAATATTATGTCATACTTACACATACTTCCTACACTTTTTTGGTTTCTTCATCTATTAGTATCCCTACTTCATTTACAAGTGCCTCCTTTCATTCCACATGATGTGGGATAGAAGCTGATTTGGATATGGATTTATCAATATGAAAATAAATAGTGGAACATAACTATGGTGTTGTTTCATTTCACATACAAGTATTAAGGTAGAATTAAAATAAGTACAATTTTTATCAAGTTAATCATTCTCATTCCTTTATTTACAGTAGGGATACATTGGTTTTTTGTCCTTTTCATATTTTCATCACTCATTTTCTATTTCAAAAATTAAAAATTCATAATAAAATTGATTAATACACATATTTTCAAGTAATTTTTTACAAGTCACAATGTACCCTAAATGATGTCTCTTCATGATGACCAATAAATTCATCTCATGCTTGTTGGTTTATTGAGTGTACATACACCTATAGTGGGTGTAAGTTTATTTTCACTTAGATATAATTGAGATGTAAAATCATAAGAATTATTTGAAATCCTCTATGATTCTTTCTAAGGATAATTAATAAAAAAATTATTTGGGAGTCATCTACTATAAATACACTCTATAAGGGTTAATGAAGAGTAAGTCAAATTTTCATTATTTTGTTTTTTAGTAAAATAAAAAAAATTATCATAATGTTACACTAATATCTCCCAAAAATAGTGTTTGAATCATGGTAACAACACTGGTCCATGAATCTAAATAAATCTTCATGTGTATGAATGTGGTGAGCCCAATCTAACTATTGAACATGGACTTGTTGGGGTAAACAGGATGGATGTGTGCATTCCATCCAACCTCTAAATTGATACATTTTTTGTTCCTTAATAATTTTTTCTAACACCATCTATCATTTACTTTGATTCAACATCATCAATATGTTGTTCCTATGGATTGGTATCATGAACATGTGTAGAAGGTTGTTATTCCTCTACATTGGGAGCACCAGTATGTTGAGAAAAATATTATTCCTCTAGATTGGGAGTATCATCATTTGCATAAGTCATTATCTATAGAAGTGGTTAAACATTCATTTAAGTTTCCAAAAATGAAGTAGTGAAAATATAATAATATGGGTAACACAATGTAAATTAAAAAATATATAACTTGATTATTTAACTCTCTTTTTTTAAAAGGTTGAAGGGATTTGACCTCTCTATTGAGTATCCAAATTCCTTTGTTGTGGCATCCTATTACAAAAAATACCCCATATATATTGATAAAATTATAAAATTATTGTAAAGTCCCAATGAAATGGTCATCCAAAATTGAATTGACATCTTAACCTTTGGTGGTTTTGATCGATAAGAGAACAATTGACCACTTTCAGTTTGCAGGATATGGAACATAAAATACCTTTACTACCTAAGATTCTATTATAAATGTTTCATATTATACCCATCCTTACTGAAATCCACATTCATGAATCCAAATTCATATATTTTAATATCAATCCTATTATCAAACCACATACACTAAAAAATTATCACTTGAAATGTTGTATAATACAACTCTTATATTTTTTTGATGATGCAAAAGTATGATATATTCACATAAATTAGATTTATGTCCTTTTTACTAGATACATTTATCACTTCAGCTACAAGTGTAACTCCACTATTTTTCATAGTACTCTAGTCATCGTGTTTATTTTTACAGAATTTATAACCATTATAAGATAATACAATAATAGTTGGTCTTCTAGATATCCATTCAAGGAATTCTAAATTTGAATCTGAATTTTTGGATGACTCCATAAAAATATTGTCTTGAAACAATCCTATAAACTTCTGATTATGTGTATTTTATATCTATCCTTCATCACTTTGTGGATTAAAATTCCTAATAATTTCTTTGTGGGTTTCAACATATGGGGAATCCTCTAAACTATTATGAAAAAGATAAATGTGGGACTACTCTCAATATATAATAATGATTGTGACAATATCTATTCCAGAAATTCCTTCACCCACAAGCTACCAAGTGTTCTGATATTTTGGTAGATTAATTATTTCCACACTGAACAAGTAGTCAGTAGAGATTTTAATGTCTTATTAAACAATATATTTCTTCACAATACAACCTTCTGGATGCCTTTGATTTTCGATATACACTTTAAAAATTTTCTTATAATGTTTAATAGGGTACAACCATCTATAATGTATAGGACCATATATTCAAAACTCTCTTACCAATTGAACCATCATATCAAATAATTCTATCTAGAAGCACATCTCTAGTTTACATTATATGATAATAGTTTCCTTTTCCATCGTTGAAAATTTCACTGGGTCTATAACTTTTCTGCATGTATATTTGAAAAAGAAATAGATATTGGTTAATGTATGACATACATTCTTATATAAAATAAAATGTAAATCTAAAATAATTATATATTTTATCAAAAAAAAATATAGTCATGATATTTCAGACAATTTAACTTTAAATAATTCATTGAAATTATATTCTTGATATTTGACAAATACACCTCTAGAAACTTTACATAATTCAATAAGTGGGAAAACTAATTTCTATCCTTCCTGTAAAGAGTATAAGTAGTTGGAGGAAGAAGAATCTAATTTTCACCCTTCATTGCTGCTGACTCTTCATGTATTCCCATTCCAATCATGTCCAACCAAGACTTAATTTTTCCATTTGTTTTACTGGGTGAAATTAGTAACATTCCAATGACACTATCACATACATTATTTTCAACAAACATGACATCAATAAAATTCCTAACAGGAAAAAAAAATATAGTATGGTAATTCAAAAAAATGATCTCTTTTTCTAACCTATTTTGGTAAGTTATTTTGAAAAAGGTTTTCCAAAAGGAGTGTCTATATCTTTTAATTTCTCAAATAGTTGATCACATGTTACTGGATTTGGTGTCGTATGTTCTTATAAACTACCATAGAATGATGTCATCCAAGATTGGTACTTATTTCATCAGGGTAGAAATATGTGGTGTCATAGAAACACAATCTTCGATGAATGTTTGAAAATAATTGACTATGTACCTTGTTCACAAATGGGGACACCCTTTAGTTACTTTAATGTTATATCTTGAAAAAAATCTATAATTATGAAAGTTATTTATCATCCCTTGTAACATTGATATAAACATGAAATCTTTATTTTTGTAAGCATTATACAATGTAACACTTGTTATAACGACCCATACTTTACATACATTATTATTAATTCAAAATTGAAGCACACTTATTACAACATATAACAAAAACATGAAAGGACCGTATAGGTATAGTGTCTTTAGAAACTGGAAAGCATAAACAACTTGTTCATAAAGCATCTACTTTGCCTCCCATTTATTTCATCATATCTAGAGTCCCTTTTTGGAATATTATACTTAATAACCTTCTTCCTGAGATGGGGAAATAAAACATACAAAAGGGTGAGCTCAAATGCTTAGCAAGGGTAAACAAAAGAAATATCAATCACATCATATACGTAAGAACATAACTTTTGAAAATCTTAACCTGCAAAAGAGATCATAATATCATAACATGGGATAAATCATAGTAGTAAAATGTAATCCCAATAATCATAACTTAAAACATGAAACTTTGTGGCATACACATATAATTATAGAGAATCATTTCTTGTTAGTCAAGACTCATTTCCATGACTATCTTAGTGGACAAAGTCCATTTCTGAACCGAGTTCACTCCTTGTTTCAGTCCTGTTTCACTGAACCGGTTTAACCTGCCGTTCCAACCATGTCTTCTCATGAGATATAAAATCTTTACCCAATATATTGGAGGGATAAATAGGTCCCACCCATCTCATAATGATACCATTCTTATGTGTGCCACAAAATCATAAACCATACATCATAGAATAACCCATGTAATAAAAATGGGATTCTTAAACATCGTGACATCATAAAACAATTCATATAAGATAAAGGAATTCATAAAAATAATTCCATCACAACATAATCAAATCAATTTAATAATAGGGGTAAAAAAATAACCCTTTTATTATCTTAGATGTAAAATAATTTTGATAAAACACTTGAACTCCATTCTTGAGGAAAATATCCTTTCTACTTCAAAAACACTTTTCATTTCTTAACATGTCATAAAATTTTAAATGAAGTTGATTAAAAATAAACTTGAAAACTTGTAAAGGAAGATTCTTGGAAATAATGTTTTAAAAATCCATTCATGTCGTATAAGTTAAAAAAAACATTCTTCACGTACTTTTGTCGGAAAAGTCAAAAAAGTACCTCGTACGAAAAACGACAAAAGATTCCTTTCATATCTTTTACTAAAAACTCACCGAAGGGTAAAATAGGATTTAAACAATTTTAGGTGAATGGAAATAATATTACATATTTAGGAAACATGGATGTGGATGATAAAATACACCCCAGTAAATGTCAAAGTATAAACAATCCCGGATAAAAATGAGATTGTGATATTTCCCTTACCTTAGGTCTGATATGCTTTGTACGTGTCCGAACCTCCTGTATAATGATTCAAATAATGTTATTGACTTATTCCAGAATCATAATTATTTTTATGATATCATATATGGTCATATTCTTAGCTTCTTATTAGTAATATTTCATTACTACTTGTTATTCGGGTGTTTATTACTTTTTGTTCTTATGCGTGTCTTGTCGAATAAATTCTTATTTTTCTTTTTAGTTTATAGATACCTCATTTACAGAATGTTATTAGTGTAATATATATCATACTTATTCACTCAATTCATTTATGTAATCATTATGCAATGAAAATCATGTAGAACGAGTCGCATCACATCGTGGAGACGGTATTCCATGTGTACGCACAAGCGATGATATCGTTCCCATGATCGTAGAATTGTATTGGAGTGTATGTATACTATTTCAGAATCAATATCACTTTAAAATAGTCATATATAGTCATTATTTACACCATTATACCCATCCAAGTAAGGTGGTGGTGGAAAATAGATTACACCACGGCGTGGAGACGGTATTCCGTACGTACGCACGCGCGGGGATTTCATTTTCCGTAGGATGGATAGATGGTGAAATAGGGTTGTTTCATACTTATAATAACATATCAGTATATGAGTGATACTGATGTTATTACTTAATAATGAAACAACTAAATAAGAAGAAGTGGAAGAAGAAATAAAGATGAAAGAATCGATAACGGACATTACCTCTTCTTTAAAGTGCTTCTTTGAGACCTTCTTTTAGGGCACTAAATTTGGTCTTTGAAGAAGGCCAGGACCTCTAGGATGTCTCTGAGAAGTGGATAGGAGTAATTGGAAGGGGTTTTCTGAGCTTTAAGGATCAAAGTGGTGTGAGGAAGAGGGGGAGGAGGTTCCCTTTTATAAGGGAGGAGAGGGGCTCCTTTGGGAAAACTAAAAATATTATTTAATTATAAAGTCATGTTCGGTTTTAAATAGCTCCAAATTGATATATTTCGAAACTAAGGTGGGAATGGGTCGAAATCATCTCATATAATAGAATTTAGACAAGTTTAGGCTCCTATTTTAACCTTTTCATTTAGATTTAACATTAAGTTAAATAATTTTACTTTTACCATGTCTTCTTGTGTTCTTATACTATAAGGTTAATAAACTTACTATAAGCAGCCAAACGAACCCCAAGTTGTTTATTATTAATATATATAACCTTATCTAAGTCATTTGGCCGAACATTAGATTTTTAGGAATAAAATAACATTTACTTATATAATATTTGTTTTAAAAACTATTTTATGTCAATTTTGACACTATTTAGTAATTAATTTTTGTGAAAATCATAACAGAATTATTAGTTCGAAAAAAGTAAATTAAATCAATACTAACATGTAATATTAATCTAGAAAATTAGTGGAATTCATAAAAAGTCTCAAATTACATTTATTTTGGTGTTTATAACATCAATTATGTCAATATTTCATTAATAAGATAATTACTGCATCATCTTTGTGTCATAGATAAATTAAATTATATAATTTCTAAAAATTACAAATAAAATACCATTATGTAGGAAATCGTTTTATCTTTCTAATGAATATTTATAGTAGAATTTATCTTATGTATAACCTTATATTAAAAATTATTTACTTATTAAACTTTGATTTTAACTATTTTAACCCTTCTTTAAATAAATTAATAATAAATGTCCTAATCTAATCCAAGTGGGACTAAATGGTCATATTTTATTCCTAAGTTTTTTTTGGTCGAATTATACTTATCCAATAGAATTAGGACATGTTTTAGGGTAATAATAATATCATTTTTACCCTTAATTACCCTATTTACTTTTAACCGTGGTAAATAAAAGTAAAAAGTTACTATTCACCAAAAATTATTTTCATCTCATTGAACCACATTTTACTTACTGACATCAACCGTGTCTCTCGGATTTTTGAAATTCCACTCACAGAAGCGGTAAAATTAAGTTTTATGAAAAATTCAGTTTTTTTAACTACCACTTAGTGGTTTCACTATTCATCAAAAATTGAAAGTTTTCAGAAAAATACCAAAATTTCACCCTAGGATATTTTCGATATTCCGAATCCAAAAATGAAGTCCATTTTGAAAAATAAAATTTATAAAATTTAAAAAATTGGTTATTACTATTCATAACGACTAGTTTTAATAATATTTTATTAGAATATCATTGTTTAGTGAAACTCGGTATTGCGTACGACGCAAGCTATTGAGGAAGGTTGTGATTTCATGTAAAGCAAGCCAAGCAAGTGTTGTGTGTAGAAAAAGATTCCTTTGATGGTTTATATAACATAAAAGTCTCGAGTGTTACATTCTACCCCCCTTAAAATGAATTTCGCCCTCAAAATTCGTCACTTTGTAACAAACAGATGAGGATACCTCCCCTCATCATATCCTAAAGCTCCCATGTAGCTTCTTCTAATTGGTGGTTCCTCCATAAAACTTTCACCAATCGAGTGGTCTTGTTTCGTAGGACTTTTTCGATGCGATCCAGAATCTCTATCGGCTGTTCTTCATAAGAAAGATCATGCTCCAGCGGTACAACTTCTGAGATGAGTACATATGAAGGATCAGGTATGTACTTTCTCAAGAGAGATACATGGAACACATCGTGAACTTGAGAGAGATTCGGTGGAAGCGCCAATCGGTAATCTACCTTCCCAACACGATCCAGTATTTCGAAAGGACCGATATATCTAGGGCTCAACTTCCACTTCTTTCCAAATCTCATGACCCTCTTCCAGGGAGATATTCGTAAGAACACTTTATCATCCACTTCAAACTCTAGGTCTTTTCTTCGGTTGTCGGAATAACTTTTCTGTCGACTCTGAGCTGCTCTTATGTGTTGTTGAATAGATCTGACCTTTTCTGCCATTTCATCAATGAGATCGGGTCCTAATAGATTTCTTTCCCCAACTTCATCCCAGCAAGTTGGAGTCCTATATTTCTTTCCATAGAGAGCTTCATAAGGAGCCATCTGAATACTGGAGTGAAAGTTATTATTATAAGAAAATTCCACCAAAGGTAGGTGTTGATCCCAACCACCTTTGAAATCCATAGACCAAGCTCTCAACATATCTTCTAGAGTTTTAATTGTTCTATCAGACTGACCGTCTATCTGAGGATGATAAGCAGTGCTAAAACTCAACTCTGTATCCAGAGTATGCTGAAGACTTCACCAGAACTTCGATGTAAATCTCAGATCCCGATCAGATATAATAGAAAGTGGTACTCCATGAAATCTTACCACTTCCTTTACATATATCCTGGAAAGCTGATCCAGAGAGAAATCCTCTCTAATAGCAATGAAGTGTGCAGACTTTGTAAGACGATCAACTATGACCCATATAGCATTATTGCCTTTGGATGTTTTTGGAAGTCCTGTGACAAAGTCCATAGTGATGTTTTCCCATTTCCATTCAGGTATGGGTAATGGTTGTAACATCCCCTTAGACTTCTGTCTCCCAACTTTAATTTATTGACAAACCAAGCATCGAGAGACATATTCAGCAACATCTCTTTTTATGCCATCCCACTAGAAGTACTCTTTCAGGTCCCTATACATCTTCGGGCTTCCAAGATGAATAGAGAATGAAGAACTATGAGCCTCATCCAGCAGATCCTTCTTTAATTCGGGGATGGGAGGAACACAAACCCGATTCATGAACTTTATTATCCAATCACAATCAAGGTTGAATTCAGGAACATTTCCCACCTTCTTTTGTAACTCGACATCTTCTTTCTCTGCCTATTTAATCTTCACATGTATAGATGGTTGAACATTCATTTGAGAAAGATATGATTTTTCCCCTTTCATTATAATTCCAAGATCCATCCTTTGTAAATCCATAAATATTGGATCTTTTGTGATCCTCATCATGGATAAACTAGCATGGTCTTGTCGACTTAATGCATCTGCCACCTTGTTTTCTTTCCTAGGGTGTTAATGAATTGAGCAGTCGTAATCCTTAATCAGATCCAACCATCTTCTTTGGCTCATATTCAGCTCCTTTTGTGTGAATATATACTTTAAACTTTTATGTTCAGTATAAATATCACACCTTTAACCATAAAGGTAATGCCTCCAAATCTTTAATGAAAATATTACTGCAGCTAACTCCAAATCATGAGTTGGGTAATTTTTCTCATGTATTTTCAACTTTCGTGAGGTATAAGCTATCACCATATCATTTTTCATAAGAACACACCCCAATCCCTTCTTGGATGCATCACTATATATCACAAACCTTTCTCCACTACAAGGCAGTGTGAGCATAGGTGCACTGGATAACCTTCTTTTCAACTCCTTGAAATTCTCTTCACATTCCTCCGTCCAAACAAACTTAACTCCTTTCCGAGTCAACTTGGTGAGTGGATTAGATAATCGTGAAAAAAATTTCACAAAACATCGATAATATCCATCCAAACCAAGAAAACTTCGGATCTCAGTTACTGTTGTTGGTCTCGACCATCTTTTGATAACCTCTGTTTTTGCTGGATCCACAGATATCCCCTCTTTTGAGATTATGTGACCCAAAAATGAAACTTTTTTAAGCCAAAATTCACACTTGGTAAATTTGGAATAAAGCTTCTCCTTTCTCAGGGTCTTCAATATAATTCTCAAGTGATCTTCATATTCTTACTCTCTCTTTGAATAGACAAGAATATCATCTATAAAGACTACCAAAAACTGATCAAGATAGTCTCTAAAGACTCTATTCATTAGATCCATGAAGATAGCAGTGGAATTAGTAAGACCAAATGGCATCACTATAAATTCATAGTGTCCATACCTTGTACAGAAAGCCGTCTTTGGTATATCCTCCCTTTTGACCCTTAATTGATGATACCCTGAACGAAGATCAATCTTGGAAAAGTATTGAGCTCCTCGTAGTTGGTCAAATAAGTCATCAATGCATGGGAGAGGATATTTTTTCTTGATAGTGATCTTGTTAAGTTCTCGATAATCAATGTAGAGTCTCATTGATCCATATTTCTTCTTAACAAACAGAACAGGTGCTCCCCAAGGTGACGCACTAGGGTGTATGAACCCCTTATCAAGATTCTCTTGGATTTGCATCTTCAATTCCTGCAACTCAATTGGGGCCATTCTATAAGGTGTCTTTGAAATAGGCAAAGCACCTGGTATGAGTTCTATTGAAAACTCAACTTCATGATTCGGTGGAAGACCCGTTAATTCCTCCGAAAAGACATCATCAAACTCCCGTACAATGGGCATATTCGTAATCGTGAGTTTCTCACCAACAATTTGAGATAAATAACCTTCATTTAGTGGAATCAATACCCAAAAAATGGAAGAAATTTCCACTGGAAGGTTATGTTCATCCTTGCATCGATAGATGATCATAGATTTATCTGGAATATGAAATGTGACTTCCCTTCTTTGGCAATTGATATGAGATCCATGTAGAGAAAGCCAATCCATGCCAAGAATCACATCAAATTCCACTATAGGAAGGATCACAAGATTTGCAGGAAGCACATTCCCACAAACTTCAATCGGAGAAGAATTATAAACTTTTGATGCGACTGTTGTGCCATTAGGGGTTCTCACAGCTAACTCAACATCTAACTGTTGAGGTAATACGGTGATATACTTAGAAAATTTTTCAGAAATAAAGGAGTGGGTGGATCCAGAATCAAATAAAAAATTTTCTACTTTAGAGTGGATGGTAAGTGTACCTTTCACCACATTGTTATCGTACTTCACATCACTGATAGAAATTTCATGTGACTTTCCTTTGTCTTTAGCCTTAAGAGTTTGTTGACGTCGACCATCATCATCAACCCTTGGATTTGGGCATTGATTGGCATAATGCCCCATCTCCTTGCACTTGAAACATTGAAGTGTAGTAGGTTCATTCTTTGTATCCCTTCCTTTATTTTCATCATTAGACATCTTCTTCCCATCATTGCGGTATTCAAATGCCCGATGACCTTTCTTTCCACATTTTAAACATTTACTTTTCCCTTTAAGACAACTCCCTCCATGTTTCTTTCCACACTTTGAGAATAAGGGAAAGATCATCTTATTTTCAGTTTGATCTTTAGATTTTCCTTTGAAGTCCATTTTCCTCTTCTTATCAAACCCATATGATTTATGGGTTACTCTAATCTCCATCTCGACTTTGAGAGCACATCGAACGATTTCCTCGTAGCTATTGAAGTCCCTTATGGCTAACGCCCTTCGAAGACTTGGTTTTAAGCCACTAAAGAATCGATCGATCTTACTCTCAGGTTGGATAATAATACCAGAAGCATACCTTGCAAGTCTTGTAAAATTTGCTTCATAGGTACCAAAAGATTCATCATCCTTTTGCTTCAGTTCAAGAAACTCTTTCTCCATCTTTGTTCGGAGAATACGAGGGAAGTACTTATTGAAAAATAAGTTCTTGAACTCATCCCATTCCATGGACTCAATTTCATCCCTTTGCCTCGTATTCTTAATAAGATTCCACCATTGATCAGCATCTCCTTCCAAACGATACACTATTAGGATGACTTTATCATGTTTAGAACATTGAAGAACTGAAAATATCTTTTCAGTAGTACTAATCCATTGTTCAGCAACTAATGGATCAGTAGACCCGCTGAAAGAAGGTGGACGCTGCCTCATGAAGGATTCAACAGAATGTTGCTCCTTCCTTTGCTCGTTTGGAAGTCCTTCATGATTAATAGCTTGAGAAAGTTGTGTGAGCATGGCTACAAGATTTTTCATTCCTGCTCCCATAAATTTTGGTTGCTCCGGGGGAAAATCATTTTATTGCCCTTCGCATTCCGCATTAACACGGTTCCTTCGGGTTCCATCCATTGACTAAAACCAAGAAGAATAGTGTGAGAAACACAAATTATAATAGGAAAACCACATAATCAAGAATAAAATTTCACACTTAAGGTCTTATCCTAGGTTATTCATGGTCATTTCTAAAACACTAAGATTTTTTTCTATTCTTAGACTTATCCTTAGGGTTCTTACTAAGGCTTTCACATCCTAGTTTCCAAAGGTTGACTATACCTTTCCTCTAATACCAACTATAATGACCCATACTTTACATACATTGTTATTACTTAAAAATTGAAGCACACTTATTACAACATATAACAAAACCATGAAAGGACCGTATAGGTATAGTGTCTTTAGAAACTGGAAAGCATAAACAACTGGTTCCTAAAGCATCTACTTTTCCTCCCATTTATTTCATCATATCTAGAGTCCCTTTTTGGCATATTCTACTTAATAACCTTCTTCCTGACCTGGGGAAATAAAACATACAAAAGGGTTATCTCAAATGCTCAGTAAGGGTAAACAAAAGAAATATCAATCACATCATATACGTAAGCACATAACTTTTGAAAATCTTAACCTGCAAAAGAGATCATAATCTCATAACATGGGATAAATCATAGTAGTGAAATGCAATCCCAATAATCATAACTTAAAACATGAAACTTTGTGGCATACACACATAATCATAGAGAATCATTTCTTGTTAGTCAAGACTCATTTCCAAGACTATCTTAGTGGACAAAGTCCATTTCTGAACCGAGTTCACTCCTCGTTTCAGTCCAGTTTCACTGAACCGGTTTAACCTGCCGTTCCAGCCATGACTATCTCATGAGATATAAAATCTTTACCCAATGCATTGGAGGGAGATATAGGTCCCACCCATCTCATAATGATACCATTCTTATGTGTGCCACAAAATCATAAACCATACATCATAGAATAACCCATGTAATAAAAATGGGATTCTTAAACATCGTGACATCATAAAACAATTCATATAAGATAAAGGAATTCCTAAAAATAATTCCATCACAAAATAATAAAATCAATGTAATAATAGGGATAAAAACATAACCCTTTTATTATCTTATATGTAAAATAATTTTGATAAAACACTTGAACTCCATTATTGAGGAAAATATCATTTCTACTTCAAAAACACTTTTCCTTTATTAACATGTCATAGAATTTTAAAAGAATTTGATTCAAAATAAACTTGAAAACTTTTAAAGGAAGATTCTTGGAAATAATGTTTTAAAAATCCATTCATGCCGTATAAGTTAAAAAAACATTCTTCTCGTACTTTTGTCAGAAAAGTCAAAAAAGTACCTCGTACGAAAAACGACAAAAGATTCCTTTCATATCTTTTACTAAAAACTCACCGAAGGGTAAAATAGGATTTTAAAAATTTTAGGTGAATGGAAATAATATTACATATTGAGGAAACATGGATGTGGATGATAAAATACACCCCAGTAAATGTCAAAGTATAAACAATCTCGAATAAAAATGAGATTGTGATATTTCCCTTACCTTAGGTCCGATATGCTTTGTACGTGTCTGAACCTCATGTATAATTATTTAAATAATGTTATTGACTTATTCCAGAATCATACTTATTTTTATGATATCATATATGGTCATATTCTTAGCTTCTTATTAGTAATATTTCATTACTACTTGTTATTCAGGTGTTTATTACTTCTTGTTCTTATGTGTGTCTTGTCGAATAAATTCTTATTTTTCTTTTTAGTTTATAGATACCTCATTTCCAGAATGTTATTAGTGTAATATATATCATATTTATTCACTCAATGCATTTATGTAATCATTATGCAATGAAAATCATGTAGAACGAGTCGCATCACATCATGGAGACGGTATTCCGTACGTACGCACGAGCGATGATATCGTTCCCATGATCGTGGAATTGTATTGGAGTGTATGTATACTATTTAAGAATAAATATCACTTTACAATAGTCATATATAGTCATTATTTACACCATTATACCCATCCAAGTAAGGTGGTGGTGGAAAATAGATTACACCACGGCGTGGAGACGGTATTCCGTACGTACGTACGCGCGGTGATTTCATTTTCTGTAGGATGGATAGATGGTGAAATATGGTTGTTTCATACTTATAATAACATATCTGTATATGGGTGATACTGATGTTATTACTTCATAATGAAACAACTAAATAAGAAGAAGTGGAAGAAGAAATAAAGATGAAAGAATCGGTAACAGACATTACCTCTTCTTTAAAGTGCTTCTTTGAGACCTTCTTTTAGGGCACTAAAATTGGTATTTGAAGAAGATAAGGACCTCTAGGATGTCTCTAGTGAAGTGTAGAGGATTAATTGGCAGGTTTTGTCCGAGCTTGAAGGCTCAAAGTGGTGTGAGGAAGAGGGGGAGGAGGTACCCTTTTATAAGGGAGGAGAGGGGCTCCTTTGGGAAAACTAAAAATATTAATTTATTATAAAGTCAAGCTCGGTTTTAAATAGCTCAAAATTGATATATTTCTAAGATAAGGTGGGGATGGGTCGAAATCCTCTCATCCAATAGAATTTAGACAAGTTTAGGTTCCTATTTTAACCTTTTCATTTATATTCAACATTAAGTTAAATAATTTTACTTTTACCATGTCTTATTGTGTTCTTATACTATAAGGTTAATAAACTTACTATAAGCAGCCAAACGAACCTCAAGTTGTTTATTATTAATATATATAACCTTATCTAAGTCATTTGGACGAACCTTAGATTTTTAGGAATAAAATAACAATTACTAATATAATATTTGTTTTAAAAACTATTTTATGTCAATTTTGACACTATTTAGTAATTAATTTTTGTGAAAATCATAACAGAATGATTAGTTCGAAAAAAGTTAATTAAATAAATACTAACATTTCATATTAATCTATAAAATTAGTGGAATTCATAAAAAGTCTCAAATTACATTTATTTTGGTGTTTATAACATCAATTATGTCAATATTTCATTAATAAGATAATTACTACATCATCTTTGTGTCATAAATAAATTAAATTATTTAATGTCTAAAATTTACAAATAAAATACCATTATGTAGGAAATCTTTTTATATTTCTAATTAATATTTATAGTAGAATTTATCTTATGTATAACCTTATATTAAAAATTATTTACTTATTACACTTTGATTTTAACTATTTTAACCCTTCTTTAAATAAATTAATAATAAATGTCCTAATCTAATCCAAGTGGGCCTAAATGGTCATATTTTATTCCTAAGTTTGTTTTTGGTCAAATTAAACTTATCCAATAGAATTATTACATCTGTTGCGGTAATAATAATATCATTTTTACCCTTAATTACCCTATTTACTTTTAACCGTAGTAAATAAAAGTAAAAAGTTATTATTCATCAAAAATTATTTTCATCTCATTCAACCACATTTTACTTACTGACATCAACTGTGTCTCTCGTATTTTTGAAATTCCACTCACATAAGTGGTAAAATTAAGTTTTATGAAAAATTCAGTTTTTTTAACTACCACTTAGTGGTTTCACTATTCATCAAAAATTGAAAGTTTTCAGAAAAATACCAAAATTTCACCCTAGGATAATTTCGATATTCCAAATCCAAAAATCAAGTCCATTTTGAAAAATAAAATTTATAAAATTTCAAAAAGTGTTTATTACTATTCATAACATCTAGTTTTAATAATATTTTATTAGCATATAATTGTTTAGTGAAACTCGGTATTGCATACGATGCAAGCTATCGAGGAAGGTTGTAATTTCGTGTAAAGAAAACCAAGCAAGTGTTGTGTGTAGAAAAATATTCCTTTGATGATTTATATAACATAAAAGTCTCGGGTGTTACACTTGTATCCCATAAAAATTTAAAATCTTTGATCAATGGATCCAAATAAATATCATTATCATTACCCAGTTGTTTTGGTCTTGATATAAGCATAGATTACGTAATGCATTTTCGTTTCATAAATAACCATAGTGGAAGGTTACAATGTTCCAACATAACTATCTATGTTTTATGAGTGATTCTTTGAAAACCAAAAGGATTAAATCCATCTATAAATTGCATAATACGAAGGTTTCTCAACTAATTTTCAAATTCAGGATACTCATGATCAATTATCATCCACTAAGAAGAGTATGTCGGGTGATGAGTTTTCCCATAATTATTTATTTTATCCCCATTCCAAATCAATTGTCTTATAGTATCCTCACTTCCATATAGTCACTTAATATTTATAATGATTGGAATGTACCATAAAACATTCAAATGACCCAATTAATCTTTCTTGTATTGAGAAACACCATGGTTTGGGAAATTTATGTGATTTATTGTCCTTCTAAAATAGTATACATTCATTTGGACATGCATGTATTCATTCATAGATCATACCCACTGAGTGTAGAATTTATTGAGAATCATATGTTCAGTAATGAAAATTATTATCTTCTAGGATTGTATCATTCATGAAATAAAGTAGTTCAGTAAAACTGGCCTCACTACATCAATTCCCAAATTTTAAATTATACACCTTTAGAATGACTAAAAATGCTATATATTTTTTACAACTAGCGTACAATGGAATCATTGTAAAACTCTAACATCTCAAAAAAATTGAAAATACAAAGGTTTATTTTCAACTATCACTTTAAATTATTTAATAAAATCTTCATCATCATTCACACATATAATCACATCCTCGATATGGTCTTTGTCATTGTCTACACTTGTAATCATATTAGATGATACATAAAATGGAGTCTTATCCAATTCACCTTCTACATTAATTTTTTCCTCATGTTTAGTCCAAAATTTATAACTTTGATCCATTCCATGACATATAAAGGGTTATTACAACTCCTATAGAATAATTATTCTTGAAAATGACACCATAAACATGGTCAAAAGATTTGATAAGGGCTATCTGCTTAATATTTTACAATCCTAATGAACTATTTCACCCCATCCCCATACTCTTTTGTCATCTGATTGGAATCCATCCATTTTTTATTAATATCCATATTATTTGATTTGGTAATATTAATATTTAACAAAATAAATGAAGTGTAAAAACCATTTCATAGAAAACTTCAATCTTATGATTAAAAAATTGTTGTAAGTTAAGATTATTAATGGTTATGAATTTAAGGACATAAATTAGTTTATTAATAGTTATGATTTTACTAATGTGGGTTATAATTAATCATTTATATATTATATGAACCTAATAGGTCATATATTTTACTAATTAGGGTCCTAATAGAGAACTATCCCCAACCATAACCAAACATAGTGGTGATCAACATATGGCCTTTAATAAAAATCTTCAAAACTAGCTATCTATATCAATGCTTGATGAATATTTTTATATAGAAATTACAATTCTTAAGAATTAAAATTTTCTCTCTCAATGTTGGTAACAATATAATTCCCATATTTTTGTTTCTTTAAATGAAAAAAATATTGAAAGACGATACTCTAATGGTTAATTAAAATAAAATATAAAAGGTAATGACATGTTTTAAAAAGACATTGTGGATTTAATCCAGGTGGTAGGAGGGATGCTTGGAAGAAAATGTAAGGAATTGTTTCATTTTAAACCATGGGAGTTAGAGGGTTATTTGGAACATGGATCTGATTACTAGTTTTTCACCATAAAAACATTGTCGGCTTATAATTTGCAGTCACCACTTTGCATGATAAGTGAGAAGTGTTTTTGTGAGGCACAGCTAAGAGATCCATGAAATTGGAGTGAGAAATAATGATGAATGGGTGAAAATGAACGTGAAGGAAAGGGAGAGGGTGAACCAATAGTGGCTCAAGGAAAAAGATATTGGGTGAAACATAGGAGTTGGATAGATACTTTGAAATCGGAGCTGATTACCAGTTGTGCACTACAAAAACTCTACCTTCATATCATTTGCAGTCACCACCTTACATGATATGTGGGAAGGGTTTTTGATGTGAATAGCTAGGAGACCCATGAAATCAAAGGGGGAATAATGATGAATGAGTTAAAATTTATGTGGTGATGATGGAGAGGGTTAACCAACAGTGGCTCGAGGAATGAGAGATTAATTGGAGTATCAGTGAGGTAGATCGAGGACAAATAAAATCGCTTATGCACACATTGCTCAAAACATTTGGGATAATTAGAAACAAAAAAAAAATATGTTTGATGGGAAGAAAAAGATCAAAAGTGAGCTCATACCATGATTTTAATATATAATTTTAATTTTAATACAAAAAAATTAGATAAACATTAAACTAAGAAAAAAATCATAATAAAAATTTAAAAAAATTTAAAAAAATTAAACAATGAAATGATTTTAATTTTACTTTCACTTTGTTTTGTTTAAATGTAAAATTAAATAAAATAAAATAAATGATTTTAATTTCTCTCCATCTTGTTTGGTGACAATTTTTAAAATAAGAAATGTTTTGGAAATATGAAAAAAAAATAACCCTTACTAAAAATATAGTTTTTCAATACTCAATTATTCCAAATAAAAAAATATTAATTTTTAAAATTGTATCTTTGATTTTCAAATAAATTTATATATATATAAATATATATATATATCATTAAAAATATTTAAATAATTATAAATATATACAATTATAAATATCTTTATATAATTTTATATATATATGTAAATATATATATATATATACATTCATACATATATATATTTACAAAATAAATTTATAATGATATAAATATATATTTTTTTAAATATTTTAAATATATGTTTAAAAATATATTTATAATTGTTTGTTATTTTTATTTATAAATTATGTTGAACAAAATATTTATATACACATAATCAAAATTATATATATACACATAATTATTGATAATCAATGTTATGTATACACACATAATCAAAATTACTTATATTCACATAATCAAAATTACCAATTCAATGTAATAAAAATTATTTAAATATTTTATTAATTAAAAAATATTAATTCAAGATGATCAAAAATATTAATTAAAAAATATTAATTCCAAAAAATATATTTATTCAAACAAAATTATTAATTCAAAATTATTATTAATTTCATAATATTAATTCAAAAATTAATATTAATTCAAAAATAGTAATTCAAAAAAATTATTAATGAAAAAATATTTTTAAAATATTTATATAAATTATTAATTTGATTGGTTGTGATGAGATATGATAGGATGATAATCAGGTCAGGAGCATAGACAAACTATCCACCAATTGAAAATGTTGTTATGAACCATGAATTAATAAAACAACCATCAACCACCAAATAAGGACATGAAACTAGTACAAATCACAGCTGAGACACCGATGAAGGCTCAAACAACACATCCCAAACAACCTTGAATGAACCACCACACAAGACTAAGATGATATCTAGATGGCGTGATCAAGTAACAAGAGTATAGGGGGAACTAAATGATGGAATCAGTGGGGGTCATAACCATAGAAAAACACCAAGGATTATCGAATGCCACGTCATGTATACCCCAAATCACTATGAACACAGTCGATAAGGGACAAAACTAGAGTTAAGTATGGTAGGTTAGATAGTGAGGGAAACAAAGAATCATGATTGAAGATTCAGCATCATGAAACTAAAGATCTAAAACATGGTAGTGGAGTGAGGGGTAAAGACCTATATAGAAGAAGATCATGATTAATGTGGAGAATAAATAATTTCATATCATAGATCTTGGGAGGATTGAATCATCAATAATCTTAATGAAGAAATGGGGTGAGGGTCCAGTTTTGTGAAAGCCTGAATGGTGCGAGAGAGGAGGACTTTGTTAGGCTTTTATTTGCAAATTGGGTAAGACTTTTATTAACACATTCATAAAAAAAGCGCTAATAAAGAGTAGTTTTTTCAATGTTAAAAAAATAAGTGCATATAAAATCTATCTTTAAAAGTGCTAAAATTTTAGTGTTTATAATGATATGTTTTATCAGTGCCTTTTAAGCGCTAAAAAAACTAAATCTTTATTAGTGCTAACAAAAAGCTGATAAAGACACAGTTTTGTTAATATAACAAATATAATTAAAAAAATTAAATTTATATAATTATAAATAAATATTTAAAGAATTAAAAATATCTATTTATAAATATAATTATAAATAATATATTATTTATTTAAATTTATTTATTATAATTTTATAATTATTTAAATATATATATATATATATAATTAAAATTAGAAATAATTATATTTAAAAATATTGGTGTATAATTATAAATATATTTATTAATATATATATATATATATATTAGGTACTTAGGGGTACACTGAAACTGAAACAGACACACACATTCAACCACAATGGGCAGGTCATAGCCTCTGTTGTTGGATAACCCACCCATTAACGGTCTAATGACCCAACTGATAATAGCTCCAATACCCTTTTATTATTCTTATTTATATATTTATATATATATAATTATATATTTATATAATTATGTATATATATATATATTATTTAAAAATATTTTATATATTTTATAAATATTTAAATATTTATATTTATTTGTTTATAACTCTAATTATAAATTAAAACATTAATGAATATATATATATATATATATATATATTAACATATAAATATATATTATTATAAATATAATAAATACTTTTTTATTTTAACATATTTAGTATAATTTTATTATTATTTAAAATTTTATTTATTTATAGATAATTTTTAAACACTTTTTTATAACATTATATATATATTTATAATTTTTTTAATTAACTACTTAAGAACGTGTCACGCATACACATATACACATGTTTTATATATGTACATCATGCGTATATTTGTATATATAAACACATACATACATCTCTACACATACAACATCTATATATACACACATTGTAAGGGCCCGGATCCATATGGATTGATCCTTTGTGTGTTCCTATGATTGGCGGAGCTCGGAGGGGGCTTGGACAAAGTTCTGAATAGCTCAGGTGCTAAGAATTGTGAGCAAGGAACTTTTATTGGGTGAAAGTGGATTTCATGCCATGTAAAATAATTTCACAATGTGAAATTGGGATTCACGTCGTATAATATTTCAAGGTCTAAAAAATAAAATAAATGCATAAGGCAATAGTTTTTTTGGATAAAACCGACACAGAGGCATTACACAACGTCAAAGGGATTACACATCATTTAATCCCACAAAGTTTTAATGTTTTAAGTGTTTTTTCAAAATCTCATGATGTCAAATGATATAGTTATAGTTTCCCTCTCTCTCATCTTAGGCGACCTGGAAGTCCCCTCTTCGGCATTTTGGAGATCCCTTCGACGAGAATTGATATCGGGCTTCCATCTTCGATCTGTGGGGACCTTTCATGATCCAAGGTGTGTTCTTCCTCCATTTTATAGCGTTTCCTCCTAGTTTGGATCTTTTTTCCTCTCATATCATCTCTTTTTGCTATGGTGGTTGCCTAACCATGGTTATAATGGAGTTTCTCTCAGTTTTTGTTGGTGCAGTGGTGTCATGGCATCCTTGGTTGGATGCAGTTCTTGTGGGAGAGGTGATAGGATTTCCATTGTGTAGTATGTTCTCGTACGAAGAATGTTGAAAACATTTTTAGGTAAGGGATTGTTTTATTCTCTACTTAATTACATTCAATATTATAGTTTTCATGGTTTATCCCCTTTCATCGTAATGAAATTTACTTATTTAAATACTTGAACCAGATTAAATAATTGGTATCGATCACATAACGATGTTGCTTCTTTGTACCGTTATAACGGATTTCCTCTTAATTTTCTTAATAGAGTGATATCTATGACTTTTTTGGTTTATCATGTTGTCTTTATGGAATTGGTAAATAATGTAAAGATGGAATTAATTGGATAAAAGATAAAGAGGCATGTTTAATTAATCTGGTTGTTGTTGTTTCAATTTGATGACAATAAAATTAATACAAGTATGAATGTTTAATTGAATTGGTTAATTAACATATATCATGTTGATTCTTGTTGATAAATTAAATAAATGCATATTAATATAATTTTTTAATTAATTTGTGATAGCTTGTTTCTTAGGTTGCTCATAGTTGTAACCTATGAATAATGAATCGACTAATTCAATATAGATTACGAAACAGTTGTGTGATAAATATAATTCTTTTGTAGGGACTAATTTTCTTGATTTCTTGTAAAGGCCATGTGCCTTATACTTTAAAGCTATGAGAGCTTATTGTGTGTAAAGGATGAATGCCTTTCTTTATGGCCAAGAGTCTGGTTTCTATATTTGTTTCCTGCTTCTTGTGATATGGATGACCCTAGAAGGCTATTGTGGTTTATGGGGGTAGGGAGGCTTGGATGTGATGTGATATTGGGATGGATGATCTTGGTGGGTTTTTGTGGTATGAGGGGGAGAAGGGTTGGTTTTTGTGGAAGAAGTTGATGTCTGGACTAGAGAGATAAATCGGTATATGCATGTGGATGTCAGGGAGGGCATCTGAGATGAATGAATGAGATGAAGTTGAGATTACCCATTGTTATGAAAGCTGGATGCTTTTTGGAATCTGATGTTTGGCTGGTGGCCATGTTATTTTTTATTTTCTTTCTTTTCCTCACTGATTGAGAAAGACAGATGTGTTTTGTTACTCTCTTTTCATGGGAGGCACGGACATTCAGGGTATGCCACATGTTTTTGTGTTTAGATCCTCATGGATGGATGAGTTTACTCTCTTTCTATAGGTGGAAAAGACTCAATGTGTATTTAATCTACTCACCATGTTGATCCCCTTGTGTTTTGGGAGATTAAAACTTTTTCCTATAGCACCTGGTGAAGTGGGAAGTAATTTAGTTAAATAAATAAATAAACCATTAACCCATGGAGTTGGATCTTTCTAGGATTCAATGCTGAGGTTAAAATTTTGAGAATTCATGGACTCGGTTTTCTTATGCTTGGAGGGCATGGATCTTTGTTGAAATACTAATGAAATGTAATGTGGAAAATGATAATGTTTAATTAATGGTTAAATAATTAATTAATATAAAGTGAAACTGAAAAATATAAAGTAATTTAATGTATCTTGTTAAATGGTAGTGTGATTATAGGATATCTAGTCTTAGTTTTGGAATCCAGGAGTCGAAAATAGGTTAGCTGCAGTTGAGTCTAGGAATTGGTTATGCCCATAGTGTGGTTGTGAGATATATTATATCTTGTACTTTTTGTGTCTTAATGTGTTACTCCACCCTGTCAGTTAGGGAAATTGACACCCTGTGGATTCTAAGACCTAGGGGTTTTTTACCCAATATCTCAGTGGGAGGATGGATAAATGACTACCCCATTTGGAACTGCTCACTTATCTTGGTATTTACTTGTGTTGGTATGTACGGTGGTTAGTTTTCCCAATATGTGTGTGTAGAGGGTTGTAATTGCTTGTGGATATTTCACACACATGTATTTTGGATATAGTTTTATAAGGACTTCTATAGGTATAAAGTGTATAGGTTGTGATGTCTTGAGGATACTTACACATTTTATAGGTTGTGATGGTTTGAGGTATACTACCCAATGTATGGTACACATTATGTGAGCTTTTCTGGCTCCTTAAAACTACCTGGTTACTTTTGGTTATGTAGATGTGGTGGTGTGTTTTTAAAGGCGCATGTTGTGGTGCTTCATCTAGGTTTCTACGGGCTAGCCTTTTTGGAGACAAATTTCCTAGATGTGCAACGTTGGGGCATAGAGGAAAACTATTGGAGAAGTATTAGTGAGTTACACTTGATATTATTTATTATAAAATAATCTCTTGTATGTGATACTTGGTGAGAGTATTCATAGCGAGGATAGGAACTTAGTATACCTATTAATGTTATGAGTTAGTTTCACTTTTTCACTATGATTCAGCATTCTTTCTTTATATTTTCACGAGAGTCTATGGGGTGTATCCTAATGATTATATTATTATACTCATCCTATGTATATATAAACTATTTTTCAGGTCACATGGAGGAAGTTGGATATCAGGTCGGTTACTACTATCTTGTGGATTGCATGGGTTATTTGGGATTCGTAGACTCTGCCTTTTTTACTTTCTTTTTATACTTGCAATTTTCCCTTTCAGTTGTAGTAGTTATTGCATGACATTAAATTTCTGTACTTGCTTTTTATTCTATATTTTAGTCTGAACAAGAGTTGGTTGGTGTCTATCTTATCTCTCTATCTTCTACATGTGTTCCTCTCATAGGTTAATGACTCCCATATGTTTGTTTACTATTCCCTCAGTGCTAGTCACCAACTCAATGCCTACTGAAGGTGGGACTCGGGGGGTCACTATCTCTCTTCTCTCATTGCCTACCTAGGATGGGTACAGCTTGTGGGGAGGTGGCCATAATATAGTGGTATCATAGGTTAGGTTGAGGGATGGGATGGAATTTGAAGTTAGGCATAGGTGAGGTTGTAGGGGTTGGTAGGGCAATAGTATCAGCTAAGTTAGAAAGCATTGTAAACACCGGAGACTGGCTGATAAATGGGTATTTAGGGCCCCTGTGATTTGATTTAAGAACCATTAAGATTACATCAAACACTAAACAAAGTAATGTTGGTTACTAGGTAGAGACTTAGGAAATGATCATGCATCATTATTCTTTGTGTCTATGTTTTAATGGGTAGTCCTTGAGGTAGGTTAACCTAAAATGAATAAAATAAAACAATTAATTAATTTTATATTCTTCAATATTCCATGTTTAGGAGATATAACTATTTATTTTTTGTAGGTATGGTACTAGTTCAAAATCCTCATTAGGTTCACATGGAAGATGTCTGTAAGATTTTTCTAGAAGAACGTCACAGGGTAGAGTTTCAGGATGAATATACTCAGAGAAGGACACTCTAAGTGTTTCAGTGCCATAGTGTTTAGAGGTATGGGGGATACATTTAAAATATTTTATTAAAAGATTGGTTAGAGGAGGTTTGGATATAATTTAGTTCAATCTGTGCTCGGAAGGAGAACTAGGTATCATTGGCTTTGATGATGTTGCATGGGGTAGCGAGGTAGTGGTGGTTCTTATTCCTCTGAGATCATGATGAGTTGGCAGTCTTATGGGAGGAGTTCTAAGACCAGTTTAGAGCCGAGTTTCTTTCTTTGACCATGAAGGTGGCTAGTCTCTAGGAGCAGCTTACCCTTTGACAAGGGTTCACTAGTGTGTGAGAGTTTGGAATCTGTTTCAGGAACATTCTATGATATTCTTCAGACATGTTTCTGAATGAGGAGACCAGGGCAAGGAATTTTAAGGAGGCTTTGTATCCAGAGATCCAACACCATGTATCCCAGTTTATGCTGAAGATGTATCTTGAGGTGCTGGAAAGAGCAGAGGTCATCCAGAAGAAGTTAGCTATAATTAGATCATCACGTAAGTGGATTCATCAGGATTCATCATGAAGTAGAACTATAGTCTGAGGTTCCTATTTCTCAAGACAGAAAAACTTTCGGTCAGATGAGTATAGGTCACAACCCTCAATGTCTCATTTCTCCATGGTCAGTGGCTCTTAGGCTAATTCTAAGGGATCAAATTCATTTTTTTTCTTGCTGAGGCTGAGTTCATCAGTGGAGAGAGTGCCCAAACTTTCTGAGTAGTCAGTTTGTACCAGTTTTTCAACTTTAAGTTCCTCTATTGAGGTAGCTTTATCAAAGGTAGTAGCAGCAGTTTTCCCCAGTTTGGGATCTTGTGAGAGTATATGGCGTCGGAATATGACATCCTTGAGACACTCCCCATCCCCCAAGAGTAGAGTGCATCCATAGAGGTGGTCATTATCATGGTCATAGAGGACATGTATTATGTCGTGGTCATCTTCATTCTTTAGTATTTCCAGTGAAAAGTGAGTCATCCATCATTCGAGGTACCCTTTTCTTGTTTTTTACATGGGTGCATGATTTGATTGATCTATAAGGGGTTCAATCCTTCATATCACCTACCCTTTTCCATGCATTGGTACTTGAGGTAGAGAGGCTTCCAAATCCCTTAGTGTTGACTACGCCAATTGTAGGTTGAGCAGATTTGTTTGAATTATGTAGAAACTATGATCTAGTGATGGGAAAGAAATTCTCTTAGGGATATTTCATATATTTATGAATAAAATCATATGACATCATCCTAATCTTGTATTGGTTGTATTTATTGAAAATTATTGTGGATTTCTTCAAGAGGCAAGTGGTTTTCTTCAATGCTGGTGGAGAACCAACTGTGTTTGTTGGCGAGCAAGACCCTCAGATGGGTCAGAGGCATGTTTTGTCCTTGTCGTTATTGATAGCTGAGATGATGTTGAATTCATCGGATGTTCAGTAGTTTTTTTTTTCCGATGTCATATAAAATTACCCTAACGTCATTCTGTAGGAGGTTCTAACATTACCCCCTCGATGAGAGATCAAGTTAGGGATTGAGCTACAGCCAGTCATGTATCTTATATTGATGTCTCTATATAGGATGACACCTTGTGGGTTGTGAGATCTTTGTATAGAGATTTATGGTATATTGTAGTGTGGTTTTGTTTGACCAAGTGTGTCACCATGGGGTGAACCAGTTTTTTTATGAAGAAGGATGACAACATTTTTCAGTTCTGTGTCGATTATCATTGCTTGAACCAAGTGATAGTGAAGAACCACTACCCTATTCCAGGGAGTGATGATTTATTCAATCAAATTAAGGGTAAAAGTTGGTTCTCAAAGATCTATTTGTGACCAGGATATCATTATATGCAATTGAGGGATGAATATATCCCAAAGACTACTTTCCATTATAGTAATGGGAATTACAAGTTTGTTGTAAAGTTGTTCAGTGTGAAAAATGCTCCATTTGTGCTCATGGGGTTAATGAATGATGTGTTCCATGAGTTCCTAGATAATTCAATGGTGGTTTTCATTGATGAAGTCCTTATGTACTTTGTATATGAGTAGGATCATGAAGAGCATTTGTGTTCCATCTTGGGAGTGCGTCTCCATGAGAAGTTGTTTAGGAAGTTTCTAAACTCTGAGTTTCAACCTTGAGAAGTCCATTTATTGGGTAATTTTTATCCTATTATAGATTTGTTATGGATCTATAAAAGATATAATCAGTTGTATCTTGGGAATCCCCTATGATAGTAATAGAGGTGTAAATATTCCTTGGTCTTGTAGGCTATTATAGGAGGTTCGTAGCTGATTTTTCTCAGGTTGCAACTCCTCTAATAGAATTGAAAAGAAAGGATCAGGCCTTCTTGTTGATTGATCAGTGTCAGGGAGATTTTGAGTATTTGAAGGAGAATTTGTTCAGTGCTCCAGTTTATTTTTTTCATATATAATAATTTCAGTTTGAAGTTTTCTGTGATTCTTCATGTATTGGGTTGGGTTGTGTTCTAATGTAGAATAAATCAGTCATTTCATATGGGTCTCGGCAGTTAAGTCCCCTCAAATGTAACTATTCAACCCAAGATCTCAAGTTGGTGGTACTGGTGTTTAAAAAAAATTAGTGGAGATATTAACTCATCAGTGAAGATTTTGTGGTCTTTTCTTATCATAAGATCCCAATGTATGTTTTCTCCCAACATGACTTGAACCTACGCCAATTTCAGTGGATGGAGTTCTTATAAGACTATGACTTTGAGATTTTTTAAACACCTGTAAAGAGGAATTTAGTATTCAATTCACTAATAAGTTAATATTTTAGTGATTCAATGCATGAATATGGTAATTCATGTAGAATGATGGAATATCTTTTAGCATTGCATCAAGATATGGGAGAATTCAAGGGTATGGGTTGTCTATTTTAGATGACGGTGTGTTTAAATCTGGTGAAGCAGGTGTAGGAATCTCAATTGGGGGATCAAAAGGTGGAGGTCTAGAGAGACTGAGTTGTTTTTTGTAAGGCTTCTAATGGTAGGTTTGAGGATGAACAACATCGGGTGTTTTTCTAGGTTGGTCTTTTTTCCCTTGGTGATGTGTGTGATGGTTCTCATAGAGTTCCTTAACTCACCCTTAGCAGTACATCCTAGAATGAAAAAGATGTACCAAGCCTTGAGATTTCTATTATGGTGGCCTAGTTTAAATCATGTATTTGCAGATTTTGGGCTTCAATTTTTGTTCTCCCAAAAGTTGAAGGTCGACCACTGTGTTCCTGGTGGTTTTACCAAGTAATTAGATGTTCCTCAGTGGAATTTTGAGGACATATCTATTGAATTTATTACCGGTTTACCTAGATTTTAGGGTGGATATTATGATATATTATTGTTAGTGGATCATTTGAAGAAATATTCTCACTCTATAGAAATCAATAAGTTGAGATCAGTGGAGGTTTTATCGAGGTAGTTTTTGGAGGAGGTGGTGAGAATCCATGAAGTCACGAGGATGATTATTTCCAATTGACATCCTTGTTTGACAACCAGGGTTTGGAGAGTTATCTGACATGATTTTGGTTCTCATTTATGAAAAATAATTTCTTTTCATCCACAGACAAATAGTCAGAAAGAGTGGACCATCCAGACTCTTGAAGACATGTTTCATTCTTGTGTCCTGTATTTTGGGGGTTTGTGGAAGAGTCACTATCCCTTGGTAGATTTTTCAAAAAATAATAGTTTTCACTCTACCATAGATATGGTGTCATTTTAAGACTTTCATGGCCAACCTTTACATTCTATATTGTGTAGTACTGGGGTCAAAGAGTCAGCAATTCTCATATTGGAACTGGTTTAGAATACAATAGAGATAGTTTAGGTGATTTGTGAGAGAATGAAGGCAGTGTAGGATCATTATAAATCCTATTCCATTCATAGGAGGAGACCTCTGGAGTTCAATTATGGGGATATTTTTTTCTTTAAGGTCAATCCCTATGATTGGAAGCAAGGTTTTGTTCATGTGAGTAAGCTTTCTCTTTGATCAATTGGTTATTTCAAGTTGTTGAATCATATTGGAGTGGTGGTGTATCAGATTGTGCTTTCCCCACTATCGATCCAGATACATGATTTTTTCCACATGTTGTAAATCTTTCATTATCTTCATGATGACTCTCACATCATAAATTGGGGAAAGATCTATGTTGACGATGATGAAACCTTCAAGGAGCAGCCTTTAGAGATCCAGGACCTCCAGGAGAAGGTATTTTGTGGGTGTTCTATTCCCTTGGTTTGTGTATTGTGGTGACACGGTGGCATGGAAGATATTACCCAGGAACATGAGTTGAAAATACACACTCATAACCCCAAGATATTTTATGTTTAACTCTTCTCTTGTACCTTTGTTCATTTTATGGTTGTAGACCATTCCTGGTTGTGAGATGGATTTATCTTTTTCTTGTTGTGTATTACTATCTTTTGTGAAGTATCTTCCCTGGGAGAGTGTTTATGATATTTTTTTGGTTGTTTTGTGGTTTTTACTTGTTTCTCTAGTGAGTTTGTGAGCACATGTGGTGATGAGAACCTTGAGAGGTATCTCGTGGGGTGGTTGTTCGGATGCCCTGTTTTTGTTTCCCCTCTAGGTTGGTTTTGGATTCTGGAGGATGTGAATGTTTTGATAGGTATCTAATGTAAGGGCCTATATCTACGTGGATCAACCCTTTGCACGTTCTTGAGTCTTTCAAAGCTTGGAGGAGTCTCAAATAAAGTTTGGAGGAGCTCAGGTGCTGAGAATTGGGATCAGGGAACTTTCACATTTTGAAAGTGGGTTTCACCCCATGTAGAATAATTTCACAATGTGAAAGTGGTATTCACATCGTGTAATATTTTGGGGCTTCAAAAATAAAATAAATGTGAAAGGTGGTAGTTTTTTGGGTGGAAACCAACCTCGAGACATAAAACGATGTGAAAGGGGATTACATGTCATGTAATCTCTCAACGTTGTAATGTTTTAAGTTTTTTTTCAGTCACTAGGGTTGTCAAACCCTACAACTTTAGATTCCCACTATCTCATTCCAAGTGACTGGGAAATCCCCTATTTAGTGTTTTGGATATCCCTTTGATAGGAATCGATCTAGAGATTCCATATTCAAACTGTGGTGACCTGACTTGATCCAAGGTGTGTTTTTACTCCGTTTACTAGAGGTTCATCCATGTTTTGATCTCATGTCCTCTCATATCTTCTCATAGTGCTATGGATGTTTCTTACCCATGGTTTTAATGGGGTTTCTATTAGGTCGTAAATTCTAGGAAGAAGACACCATAGGGGGGGATTGTTTTCTTTTAAAATTTTCACAATTTTGTCGATTCACATCAATAGTAGATAAATCTAGAAACATTTATGTATGAGATTAGGTGGAGAGGAAAAACAAAAAATGGAGCACCACAATTTATAGTGATTTGGGGAATGAACATCCCCTTGTCCACTCCACCAATCACCCTCTCTGCAGGCTTGGTAAATTTCACTAGTCATGCCATATTCTCATAAGACCAAACAACAACTAAGTGCAAGAGTTTGTCACCATTAAAAATAATGCAAAAAATAGAGCCTTCTGGTTCTTTTACAGGGAACAAAAATATCCATAGCTTAGTACGAGAAGCTGAAACTTCACCACAACTAAAACTGAGTAGACGATACTCAAAATAATCAATAGAGATTGATTTGGTAAATCAGTTTAAACTTCACAGTTGCAGTAGAATGAAACTGACAGAAGATGGATCTTCAACTTTATGAGAATAGTAATCTTTGAAAAATGTCTAAAGAGATATAGTTGCACAAGAGATATTTTATTTTAAGAACAGTAACAAAAATAAATCATTGTGCTTCCAGGATTGAACATGTATATCTCCAAAATTTAGTCCTCATATCTGAGATGCTCGATCATTGTAGCACTGTAAATTAATTATCACAATAAAACTTGAAGAATAAAAATTATCAACACAACTATGTGATAGATAGATATCCAAAAAAACATCGAACACAGAAATATATATATAAAGATATATCTTGCAGCAAGATTTTAGATCAACAAAAGACGCCTAATAAAACATGATAATTACAATTCAAAAATTCATTTCAGAGTAGTTGTAACTTTACTTAATAATATGATATAAACTCTCTACTTTAAACGTCTCTTTAAATCATTTATGATGAGAATTAAATCAGTATAAATCAAGCTTTAATCATCATGATTTTCCTCAAAGACTGTTATAGAAAACTCTGATAAAGTCGTAAATGAAAATATTTGGTGTTGAAAAGTCAAATGTAAGGTTCCTTCACATAAAAACAAAATACCAAATGTGGGGTATGATCCTTACATTATGTTCTTTAGTGTGGGTAATGGACAATTATTCTAGAAAACTACAAAGTGTGAACAGTGTTTTTAGAATACGCTTTAGAGTATTCTGAACACTTTAAATAATATTTCTTATAAATAAATATTTTAATATTATTCCAAACTAAGAATTATAAGTAATATAAACTTCCTAAAATACACTTAAAATGATTTAATTAGTAAAACAAACAATGGTATTTGTGATCATCAAAATAAATAATATTTATAGAGTATTGTTGAGATAATACATGCCCAAAAATGTCCCCCTTTTTATGATCGCAAAACCCATAAAATAAAACTATAAATGTTGTAACATAATTTAGAATTATGTAAACATATATTGAAATAAATTCAATTTGACAGAATTATTTCAATAAAATAAATGTTGTGTTTTTCTAAATTTCTCCCCAAATATTTAAAAATTTTAAATTTTAAAATAAATGTTGATATGTTGTGTTTATCCAAATTTTTCCCCCTTTTATGAGATCAAAAAGAAAGTAAATAAATATATTAAAAAAAATTTTAATTTTGGGTATATTAATAAGTGAATTGTACAATTAACTAATAAATATAATAAAGACTGTATGTTTGGATATTAGACAAAAATATAAAAGAGTATAAAAATAAAGTACATAAAATAGAAATGAAGACAATTTCATTGATTATAAAATGGATAAATACACTGAGGATGTAACTAAGAAACAGAATAGTCACTATTGGAATGAGGATAAATGGTTTTTTTGAGTACAAAAGAATTGGATAGGAGTTGGATTGATTAAGGTTCTAAGAATTTTGAGCAGCTTCAAAAAAATCCTTCAATTCATCCATCTGCAACCACAATTTCATCGTCAAACTATCACCCAACTGCTTCATCACAAGTCTGTAATCATGATTAACATTCAAATACTCCCCAATATTGACTTTAATAAATTCATTTAAGCTTTACTATTGCTTCATAAATTTTTCCAACATTTCTGTAAACTGATTCAGTAGAAATCTAATGTTGGGTTCACTCTAAGTTAGTTGATCAATAAAAAAATTCTAATTGTATAATAAAATTGATAGAGGAGCACTATTAAATTGAAGGTCCTATAGATGATCATTCATTTCTTCAATAACAAATATAATGGCCTGAAATCATCTAATCAAATTCGAACTGGTTGTAGGAGTAGAAGTACATGTACTAGTCTGGTTCACTAAACCTTTCACCGATTCGAACTGACTTCTCAAGTACCACTTCAATTCTACAAAATTTGTCTTCAAAAATCTTCAAATCTGATCCTCCCAATCTAATTTAACATTTATTTTTTTATTGCATCAAAATATATTCTAGAAACATTATTCGTATTATGTTTCTGAATCTTTTTCTTTTCAATTTCAAGCTCCATCCACAGAGCGGTATTATCTTCTTAATACTTGTTAAACTTAATTACAATTTCTTCAAATTAATGATACAAAGAATCAGATGTACCTTCATCTGCATTCAGTTTTTTATCAACAACATTAGGAAAAGGATTTTCCATTATTATCTCCAAATATTTTTTAGTTGAAAACAATGGATTTTCAAGTACTTCAGTCTGATCTCTAGAAACATGACTCGACTATTCCACAGTTTGATTCACAACCACATCTGTAACTTCAGTTACTGATTTATATACAGATTTCTTTTTTTGAGAAGCTTCTTTTTAAATAGTTTCTTCTTGAATATTCATATGCTCTTTAATATTCTTGTCTACTTGATCACTGATCAGAGGTATAATAAGAAGGTCTCTATATTGACTATCCACTAGTATTTCTTCTTCAAGAATCAATTCATCTAAATTACTGGAACATTTTACTTCTCCAGAAGCCAACGCATTCTCTTCAATATTTTGAACATATCTATTTCTTGGTTTCATAACAAGTCCCTCTTGAAATTATTCTTACTCAAATTCCTCTACATTGATATTAAAACTAAGACATCTCTTATATGGTTGAGAAAATGCATCAGTTAGATATTCAGTAACTCCCTCCCTTCGAACAGCTCCTTGATCCCCCTAAGAAAAAGCTCTTGAACTCTGTTCTTCTTCATCATGAACTGGTAAAATCATTCCTTTCACTGTACTCTAGAAAAATCCTAATTTCTGTAGAGTTCCCCCATTTAAAACATTTCTATGATGACACTTTATCCTTAAATCAACTAATTGAACCATATCATTTTTAAATATAATTCTAGAGATTATTCATTCACATGGATAGAAATTCACCAGAGCATATGGTTGACAGTAGTAATGAAAATATCTAAACATATACCATAGAAAATTCAGCTTAATGTCACTTAGAAATAAAAACATTATATACATATCAGGGTACAAAATTTTCTCCATATATTCCATCCATAGCGCAATACCAGTCTAAATGAACTTAACCAAGATCTTATGATCTACCTCGAGATCATTAAAAAACATTTTCCTAATGTGCTTCGAGTTAAACAGAAAATACATAATGCATTTTGAATAGTTATTCTTTCCTCCAATCGATCGAACAACAGAGTGAAAAACTCCTTCATGAGGACAGTCTATCATTTGCAAAACTTCAGTTAAAGAAATCGAAAAATCCTTATCTTTAATACTCACAAACATCATATCCTAAGAATTACCAAAAATAAAATGTACACTCTTATAAAAATATTTCATCTCTACCTTGTAAATAAATTAGGAATTGATGTTTTTGAAATCATTCTCCAACCCTAGAAATGCCAATGCTTGTTTCATGAGAAGATTGGTCTGATATAACCAATAAAAATCATCCACTTTTCCTTGAAGTATTTTTTTTTGACTATAACATGATGTCACTTCGAATCTCTTGTATATCCTTCTTCAACTCACATGGTTTTCTTCATTTAAAAAAATTTGGAAAGTATGAGGTTTTTTGATTCTTGGGTTTGGAAGGAAAAAACAAGGGTTTTAGGTTAGACGAAATGGTTTTGGTAAACAAATGGTTTCGGTAGATGAATGGATTCTAACATGTGACAAATATCTTCATTTCCCATGTCATAGAGTAATTATGAAAAAAAATTATAATTATGTGGTGTAAATAAATTTCAGATTAAATAAAATAACTAAAATACAGTAAGATAAAAATACAAAAAATAAATTATATTTATAGTAATAAACATAAGATAAAATAAAATAAATAAAATAAAATAACTGTTTAAAGAATAAATAAACCTAGATCCCCATTAATAAAATCAAAAAAAAATAGTGGAAATTGGTTTTGTAAAAATATCAGATAATTGATATTTAGTATTAACAAATTCAATAGATATATCCTGTTTAAGAATGTGATCTTTCAGGAAATGATGTCTAATATCAATATGATTAGTTATAAAATGACTTATTCTATTTTATGAAATATTTATAGCACTTTTATTCTCACATAAGATAGTTTTACTATTAAAATTAAGTCCAAAGTCCATTAGTGTATTTTTCATCCACAACACTTGCGCAGTCCAACTACCTACAGACACATATTCTATTTTGGCTGTTGATAAGGAAACTGAGTGTGGCTTCTTACTAGACCACGATACTAATTATTTTCATAAGATCTGGCAGGTTCCTGAGGTGATTTTTCTATCTAATATACAGCATACAAAATCTACAACTAAATATGATAATAAATTAAAATCAATAGTTTTTTTATAAATAATATATAGAAAAACAGTTTGTTTTAAATATCAAAAAATCATTTTGACAGCAATAAGATGTGATTCTTTAGGGTTTGTTTGAAATCCAGAACATAAACATACTGAAAACATAATATTAGGTCTTCTTATAGTAAGATATAATTAACTACCAATCATACCTCTATACAATGTTTTGTCCACTCGCTTTCCAGCATCATCCAAATCAAGTTTTATATTAGTACACATGGGAGTTAAATATGTATTGCAGTTCTCAAGACCAAATTTTTTCAATAAATTTGTAACATATTTGCTTTGGTTTAATACATTTCCATAATCTTTTTGATAAATTTTAATTCCTATAAATAAATTTAATTCTCCCTTAATGCTCATCTCAAATTCTTTTTTCAGAAGTTCTGAAAGGGCATTACAATGATTTTTATTTGTTTATCCAAAAATAACATCAACAACATAGATTTTAACTAATAATAAATTAGAAAAAAACTATTTTCTTAAAAAGAGTTGGATCTCTCAAACCAACAGTAAAACCATTTTTCAAGAGAAAATAACTTAATCTTTCATACCAAGCTCTAGGTTATTTCTTAAGTACATAGAGAGATTTAGAAAGTTTAAAAACAAATTCTGGTTTTTGAACATTTTAAAAACCAGGAGGTTTCTCAACATAAACATCCTACATTAAATAATCATTTAAAAGGAAAGATTTGACTTCCATCTGATATAATTTAAAATTCATATGATATGAATAAGCTAAAAGTATTATAATAGATTCTAATCTAGCTATGGGGGAAAAGGTTTCATCGTAATCTATACCTTCTTCTGGATTATATCCTTCAGCTACTAATATATCTTTATTTCTAGTTATAGTCCCTTGATCAACTTATTTATTTATAAAGACCCATTTTTTCGTATAACTTAATAATTTGATGGACTTTAAAATAATTCCCAAACATTATTTCTTTTAAATTGGTTCAATTCTTATTACATTGTTAACATCAAACTTTCATCTTCAATGGATTCTTCAAAAGATTTAGGTTTAGGTTGTGATATAAAGGTAGATAATTCAAAAAAAAATCTTTTATTTATTCTTGTTTTTATTCCTATGTCTAGGTATCCTATTACAGTTTCTAAAGGGTGATTATTAAGGGTTCTAAACTATCTAGGCAGAGCACTTTTAGGTTCATCAGTATCATGTTATTCTGAACTAGAATAAATTTAATTTTCAAAATCATTTTTCAGGTTATCGAGTCTCATATTGTCAAAAGAGTCAGAAGATTCATTAGTTTTATCTTTATCTTTATTAAAAGTGTTAGTTTCATCAAACATTACATGAACTGATTCTTTGACAATCCATTAATTTTTATTAAAAAATATATATGCTTTATAAGTTTCATAATATCCTAAGAATTTCATTCATCGGATTTCAGATAGAACTTAAAATGATTATCCTTCGTCTTCAAGATATACACCTCTCATCCAAATACATTAATGTACTTTACATTAGGATTTATATTATTCAAAAGTTTATAAGGTGTCTTTTTGAAAATAGATTGAATTAAAACTCTATTTATTATATTACAGGTTGTGCTTACATATTTTTCTCATAGATTGGTAGGAAGACTGTATTCATTTAGCATAGTCCTATCCATTTCTTGATTAGTTCTATTTCTTATTTCAACAATTCCATTTTGTTGAGGTGTTATTAGTGTAGATAAGGTGTGTTTAATACCCATGTTTTAGCAGAAATAATTGGAATCTTGATTCTCAAACTCTCTAAAATGATCGCTATTTACAGAAATTATTTTAAAACCATTTTTCATTTTGAACACTTTTTCAATAACTTTCAAAAACAGAAAAACTTAAATTTTTCAGTTTTAGAAAATGGACCCAGGTAAATCTAGAATAATCATCAACTAAAACATATACATATAATTTTCTAGCCAAACTTTCTACTCTTGATAGTCCAAATAGATCCATGTGGATAAGTTCTAGGGTATTTGAGGTAAACATTTTGTTAACATATTTGAAGGATGATTTGTGTTGCTTTCCAATCTAGCATGCATCACATAATCTGTCACTATCAAACTTGAGACTAGGAAAATCTAAAACTAATTTTTATTATATAATTTATGTAAAGGATAAATATTTCAATGACAAAGTCTTATATGAAAAATCCAAGATTCATTTATCTTATTAGTTAAAAAACTCACTTTATGTTTACATAATGAATTTATGTCCAAGCTGTAGACATTATCTATTCTGGGTGCTCTAAATTTAAGGAAATGATCATTAAATACTGAATAGGAATTGTTAGAAAAATTAACACAAAATCCATTATCATAGAGTTGAGATATACTTACGTGGTTATGCTTCAATCATTGTACATACAATACTTTAGTGATTGTGATAGACTTTGGATATCCAACTATTCCAAGTCTAATTATCTTTCCTTTATCATTGTCACCGAAAGTGGCTAGACCTCCATTAGTTTGTGTCAATGTATTGAAGTTTTATGGATTTCCATTCATGTTTATGGAGAAACCACTATCCATATACCATATATATCTTACTTTTCTGTGACTTGTTACCTTCAAAGACAATTTAAACAAAAACAATTGTACTTGTATATTTTTTGGTTCAGTAGTGTTAGCTAACATGGATTTAGGAATCTAAATATGCTTTATTTTTCCATGATTTATGTCATTTTTTTAAATGAATCTTTTTAAATAAAATCTCTTTTAATCCCAATTATTTTAGGATTTCTAAATTTACATTTTTTTTATATGTCCTTATGTTACAAAAAATCACAAATAGAAGATTTTGTATTGGGAACAAAATAATTCTTATATAGTTTGGATTTTTCACCTTTACTGCTTATACCAAATATTTCCTTTTTAATTACATTCTTACCAAGAATTTCATTCAGTATATTTTTTCCTTTTATAAATATAAGAGAAGAACTTTTATAAGCCTCTACTTCATCCTGTATAATTTTAATCTTATCTTCATGATCAGTACAGTTTGTAGTAGATGAGATAAATTTCTCAAATAACTCTTGATGTTGTTTAAGTAAAGTATCCCTTCATCCAAAAATAGAATTATGAATATCCTTTAAAGATTTTTGTTTCTTTAATAAGGAGTCATATCTTTTTTTATAGAATAGTGTAGTTGGAATCCATTTTATCATTTGAGTAACTAGAATCAGAATCAGATGAAGAGTAGGGTTTTACCTTATCCTCTTCATCCTTAAAGAATATATTAGCTTTCAAATTAAATTATTCCTTCTATGAATTAGAGATTGATGGGCTGTTGGAGTCTTCAAAAACACCCCAAGTAGCCTTCATAGATCTTTTGAATTTGTTTTCATAATCAACATTTTTCTTAAACTTCTTTTATTTCTTTCTATTTTCACTTTTTAATTGAGGACAGTCAGTTCTTATATGACCCAACATTTTTCATTCATAGCATTTAACTTCCCTTGAATCATTCCCATCCTTTTTGAAGGGTTTTCTAAATCCTCTTTTCTTCCTATAAAACTTTCTAAACTTTATGGATAATTGAGCCACCTTGATTTCAGAATCAGATGAGTCTATATTTATGTCTTTTATGACTTATTGTTTCATTTTTTTCTTATTTTTTGATTTAACCTTTAAATTATTTTTATCCTTTTTCACTAGGAATTTGTGATCTTTAACTTCATCTTGTATTTTAGCTTCATACATAATTAGAGTTCCAATCAATTCTCTCATTGTAAGATTCTTGATAAGTGTTTATTGGTGAATTACAACTGAAATTCCATTGCATTGATTAGGTAGTACTCTCTGTACTTTAAATGCTTGATCAGCTTGTTTAATAGGTTCACCTGAGGCTGTAATGTTTTTTATAATTTCTTTGAGCCTTCCATTCATTTGTGTAATAGTTTCTCCATCAAACATTCTAAATGTATCGAATTTCAATTTCACTATTTCATACCTCATCTATCTTACACTAGTTGTACCTTCATAAAAAACTACAATTGTATGCCATATTTCATAAGTTGTAGGGCATTGTGAGTCATGGTTGAATTTTTCTGGTCCAAGACCACAAATGATAGAATTCATAACATTAGTATTCATTTAATAGCCTACCTCTATAGTAGCAATCTAGGATTCGGGTTTTTTAGGAATTTTGTAAGGAGTAATGATCTTTGAGTATACTTTGAATCCAAGAATTTTCAAATATATTATCATACGTGATTTCCAGCATCCATAGTTCTCACCATTGAAATATGGAGCGTGAACCATTGACATTCCTTCTTTTAGATTCTCCATTGATCTTCATCTGAATCCTTAACTCTGATTTGTTAGAACCAAAGAAAATATGTTGATCCCAACCTCTAATACCAAATGTTATGTCAGAAAGTCTATGAAGAAGACACAAGAGGAGGTGAATTGTTTCCTTTTAAAAATTTCACAATTCTATCGACTCACATCAATAGTAGATAAAGTAGGGGATGTTTCTATATGAAAGTATGTGAAATGGAAAAACAAAAAATAGGTCATAACAAATTATAGTGGTTTGGGGCACAAAGATCCCCTAGTCCACTCCACCAAGCACCCTCTTGGTAGGCTTGGTGAATTTCTCTAGTCGTTTCCTCTTCTCATAAGACTGATCCACAAATGAGGGCAGGTATTTTTCACCCTTATCAATAAGGCTAAAAACAGAACCTTCTGGATCTTTTATAGTGAACCTTAATATCCATATCTTAGCAAGAGAAGATGACACTCCACCACGACTGAAACCGAGCAGTCGATAATCAAAAGAATAAATATAGATTTATTTGATAAATTATTTTATAACATCATAGTTGCAGCATCATGAAACTGAGAGAGGATGGATCTTAAACTTTAGGAGAATCGTAATCTTTAAAAAATGTCTGAAGAGATCTGATTGCACAAGACATATTTGATTTTACGAACATTAAAAAAATAGAGAGGTTGGTGTTGATGTTTTTTTTTTGTGGAAGAATGATGACCTCCCCCATTCCTTTTCCCCTGATCATCCACCGCAATTTTTCAAGGATATATGAATTCATTTCCCCATGAATACCCATGTAAACTCACTTCATTAGTAGTTGTATGTATTCGCATTGATGGGAAAACCAAGATGGAGTATACAAGTCACAATATGTGTTTCCTTCTATCTGTTATACCAGTACTCCACCTGGAAAGGTCTATAGGTAATCACCATACTTCAACGTCCCCTCTATATTTTCCACCATCTCAAAAAAGAAGTTGAGAAAGAATGGAAGTTGAAGTTCTCAAAGTTTCTAATGCTGATCGTGACCCCAAAATCATTGAGTGCCTCTAGTCAAACCCAAAAATTGTTGATTAGTAAACACCACAGACCAGAATGTAGAGGAGTGGTGGAATTTTGGAATTCATATCCTCTAATTTTATATGTGAACTTACCATTAATGAATTGTAATGGATCTAATATTCTCTTAGGCATGCTCCCTCTATCCATGTGGCACAACTAGCTATAGAGTCGAGCTAGTATCGGTACCCCTAGATTTACCTGATTACTGAACATCATAATAGTCACCATCACAAGCATCCCAATATGAATTCCTATACATGAATACCCCAATAGAATCATCCTTTCACTGAGTAAATTGTCCATAAATTTTGTGTAGAGGACCACCAGCTAACATTCCTCCTTTATGTTGTAGCCCCACTTCTCATAATGTACTTCCCTGAAGATCATCTAGTAGGACTTCAGATTCCTCATCTAATACACCATTGGAACTACTTTGGCCACCCCAAAATTTTCATGGGGGTAGATTTCTTCAATAACATCCCCAATAATTTCTTGAATATGATGTCCTATTGGAGGGGGTGATGCTTCAATACTTTTCCCAATGCATCTAGTATGTGTTTTTCTAAAAGGGGGTATACTGCCTATCTCCCTAACCATTTAGTTCCATGAGGAACTCATCATACTAAAATCCCATATATGGGATTCTACAAATGCATTTAAATTCCCACATAATGATTCCCACCTCCCTGTGATAAAGATGAAAGGAATTGGTGTCTGTGGACCACCAGCTGAGGAGGTCTGGAAGTAGCTCTTGCGGACAATACATATGAAACCAAGACTTCCAAACTACCTTATACAGTTTGATATATTATAGGAAAACCATGTACTCCTAAAAGGTGAATCATACCCTATATTCCCTATCCCATTCATTATTAAATTTTCTCTCTCCCCGTAGTTCTTATTCCCTATACCAGCCTGTGATGTTGTCTAAGATGTTGTTCTGAAAGATGCTGGTGTAATGAGCCTAGAATTTATCATTCTTTGGATACTCCCTAGGGACTATCCTTGGTCTTAAACTCTATTTATATAATTTAATTTCATCATGATCTCGAGTATGATGACCCAAGACTATGATATTTACATGGTAGAGCTCATCGTGATGACTGAAATAGAAGCACGACATGTTCACTTCAATTCTTGGGATAGAAACTTCATTTATTATCCTGAATTTGTATTGGGGTATATAGTTTCTCAGCAAATAAAATCTTCACACTTCATTAAAAAATCTCAGGAGCTCCTGATTTCTAGAAACTATACTTATATCCTGATGAATGTTCAAGTTTCATGCAATCTCATCCCTCTAAGAGGAAATATCTATATCGATCTCAACATGGTTGGTAGGATTTTACATTTCATAAATATTCTTTTTTTCTAATCCTAGAGTGTGAAATCCTTATATTTGTTCATGAAAATTCAATGCATCTCAAATCTTTCAAGATGGACACACAAGAGTTTGTCTGGGATGCACATTTTGTTTCATGGAAAAAGGATTTGTGCAAAATTCATAGTCAATGCTCATGATTTATTGTAAAGGAGTAAGTTTTAAGAATGAGAGACTAGATATAAAGCACGGAAGTCAAATCACCATATGAAAGCCGCCACCCCCTATTTATAGGAAAAAACTTCTATCTTTAATGAATCACCCAACACAATTGTGTAATCAGAGATGGGAGATGCACGAAAGCATAGGAATCAGTCACACACTTTGGCATTTCCCTCAAAACCCAACCTTTCGGTCCCCAGTCACCTCTGATTCAATGGGGGTATTTATTAGTGCTATAAATTTGTATCACCCCTCAAATGGAAATTTTTTGATGAATTAAACATGAAACCCACAATGAAGGAATATTTTGGGGCTGAGGAGAATGTTGCATGCATGTTTGAACTGTTACGCGCAATGATGTTGTTCCACACACAAAGAACTTTCACACCAAAGGCGACACTGAGTTACATAAATTTACCCATGTCTGAAATCATGTCCAAGATTCATGCACACAAAAGGGGGGGTTTCATAATATTTTTAGAAAAATGACCAAACAATCAGGTGAAAAAGGAGACATCGCCTCCCACTAGTTGTGCAGTCAAGCCCCCAATATCCAAGGCATGTGTGCACAAGAAAGTATTATTTGATGAAAACTAGTCTTTAAACAATAAATTTTCATGGAAAATGGGATTTAAAACTAAGGAAGTTGTAAATAAAAGATTGGGTGGAAAAGTACTGTAAATCACAAAATCGGTTTCTTCTCTATAGGGAGTTGTGTGCCATCAACGGACAATTTTATTTATAAATAGAACCTCACCTCACAACTAAGAGGAGGATCTCCATAACATGAATCAATTCTATCATGTGTGAAAATAACTCTATTCTATGAAATATTGACACACTAGAATAAATAGATCCACATAGGTAGTGATTTCTCACTACAGATCTTCTATGATCCCCAACTTGACTTGGCCCACGGTTGAGTTTTCTTCGTGAAACACATCCTAAGGATAGTTGTGTTCGTACAATAGAAGTTTTCATTGTGTAACCCTGATCTATGTGCAAATACATAAATTTTGAAAAAATATGCACTCCAAATCTATGTGTTTTCTATAGCATCCCGCCTTTTTTGTCGCATAAACTTTCATTACATTATTCAAAACTGAGGATCTTTAAGGTTTAGTGTCTTGGAAACCAAGAACTTAATACATGAAACAAAAAAAACATTCTTCTTAAACACTTGAAAGGATTCTCCTTATGTTCATCCTAGGTTCATTACTGCATCTCATAACCTGGGGACATACATCAAAAGGAAGGGTGAGCAGAAGCCCCAGTAATGGAAACAAGGGGAAACATTTAACATGTGAACTTGAGATACATCAACAATGTCATGAAAAAGAACTTTAAGGCATGATAAAGAAATCATGAGGCATATCATAATAAAAATAAATTTTTTCATAACTTGAAGATGTGGCTAAAACATTTAACATATACAATCATGAACATATCACCAAGGTCCATCCCCAAGGTGTCATTTGAAAATTACCAAGGTTATTCACCAAGATATCGTGAAAATTGTAATCTCTAGTGGTTACATCATTACCCAATGCATTGGAGCGCTATCAGGGCGAACCCTTAAATTTGACTTTATTATCATGTGATACACATATATAATCATCAAACATTTAATAAATAACCCATATAGCATAAAATAAATGGGTTTCATTTCATAATCATAACGTTTTAAAAACTACTTTAAAGACATGATCTTTACGTCACTTTAAACCCACGGAAGGGGAGAGCGGGTTTCATGTATGTAAATCCCAGAATTTAAAATAGAACATTTTGGTATATATGTGAATACCCATTTATAAAAAAGATCTTTGAGTATTCACTTAATAAAATAAAAGAACTTTAGAAAAAGATAGAGACATTTTGAGACGGAAATTCTGCAGCATAATGGCTATGTTATGAGGTTTTTAGAGAACATTGAAAAGAGAAGGGACATGGATCAAACAATCATAAAAGACCCATAAAACAGTAGGGGGATAGAATATAAAGGATTTTAGAACATGGTAATTAAATTTGAAAGATATACCATATGAAATGAAGAACATTAAAGGAAGACAAAAATAAGATTTCTCTTATGAAAATTCGGCAGCCTAACGGCATCACTTAAACATCAAAAAATGAATTGATGAGATCAAATAGGGTCTATCATAATTTTAACATAAAAGATAAGTATGATAGATATAGAGATCATATCCCAACATAATAAAAATGAACTTTAAAGACTTGACATGAAAGTAGAACTTGAAAACGAGAAGGGTGAAAGAACCACTAAAAAATTCGGCAGCCTAACGGCGCCACTTAAAACTTCAAAATACTGAATTGAAGAGATCAAATGGGGTCTCTCATCATATGATCATAAAAGATCATTATGATATATATAGAGATCATACCCCAACATAATAAAAAGGAACTTGAAATACTTGAAAAGAAAATAGAACTTGAAAATGAGAAGGGTGAAATAATCCGTTACAAAAATTTCGGCAGCCTAACGGCGCCACTTAAACTTTCATAAAATGAAATGATGAGAGTAAGAGGGGGTATCTCATCATATGAACATAAAAAGGACAGTATAATTAATATAAAATAACATCCAAAAACATAAGAACATGGAGAATAAAAGAAATTACATAAAAGAGATCACTTGAAAAGAAAGAGAGGGGTCAGATCCCTTACCTTAAAACGTAACTCTTAAAACTGAAAGGTTTAGACCTTGAGAGCTTGGGGGCACCTTGGGAGGACTCCTTTGGAGTTATGGAGACCAGAACTTTGTTGAGAATGATTTTGGAGTCCAAAGGATGAGAGAATGGCTTGGTATTTATAGGGAAGGTGAGGGGACAAGGCATTAATGGCCAAGGGACACCTCATAAGTGGGTTTCTCAAAACCATGTGCTCTCCCAAGATATTTCCCATGAAGTTAGGCCACATGGGTCCCCCAATACAATAATTCATCACCTTTGGTCGTTCAACCCATAAAATATCTCATGAAATCATCATGACACAGTTATGATGTCATTAAACATACCGAAACCCTAAAACTGTATTTTTACTATTCACTGGAAATTCAACTTTCTCAGAAAAATCCCGAAATTTCACCTTAACCAAATATCAATTCTCTGATTTCAAAAATGAACTCCATTTTATAAAAATAATTTTCTAAATATTTTTAATTTATTTTTTTAAATAAATACACTATTCACCGAAAATTCATTTTTTTCAGAAAAAACCCCAAAATTTACCATAACATAATATCGATGATCTGAGTTCAAAAATGAAATCCATTTTATAAAAATAATTTTCTAAATATTTTTAATTTAATTTTTAATTAAAAAACACTATTCACCTGAAAAAACTAATAATTGAATAATAATTTATGAAACCGTTATTTAACCATTTTATTGAATCACATTACTTAATCAAGGTGACTAGATTATATTAATACTTTCTTTAAGTGGGATTACTAATCCATTTGGTCACATTACTAATCTCAAGCATAAAATCACTATTCATAATTTACTATTCATCAAAAATTAAGTTGATCTTATTAGACTCTAAATTTCGTACTGAACATAATTGTAGAAGACCATTTTTTGAAAATAATTACACATTTTTAATTATTTAAGGTTTACATAAACATTTTTTAAAATATCCTTTCTTTAAAATTCACCAAAAATATGCATACTATACTTATCCGGACATTTGAAAAGTCATAAACATCATCATAAGAAGAAATCTCAATGTTTATTTAAAACAAAGGATTACACAAGGCAGTTACGGTCTCCTTACATATCCCCTTATCACACCAGCATAGGACCGAAGTGTAAGGTGTGCTAAGGTGAGAGAATCCGAGGGAGGCTCGGCCAACATCGCACGAGTAGTAATTTATATCAGTTTGAACTTCTCACGAAGGCGATCCCGTTATAGATTCACACGATGAAGTTCAGCTTGGGTTTGGTCCAGAGCATAGCCCAGTGGTGCTACCTCCTTCCCAAGTTCTGTTAGACGGTCTTCGATCGGTCCAAGACTACTGGGTGAGGCCATCGAATCTTCTTTCTATATTAATTAACCAAGATTACTTGTATTTAGAGTCAATAATCGAAACGTTTAGTTTACAGCAGTCATATTGACCAATGGTCATATAACAGTCAAAACCCAATGGTCTCATTTTTATTATACTCATGTTATCAAATGAAACATTTTTATTGAGTATAAAAATAAAATAAAATAAAATAACACACAAAATTAGGAAACAAGATTTATTCAAAAAATTTGGTCGTTACAATCTTCCCCCCATAAGAAATTGCATCCTCACAATTTTTAAAATTGGGTTTTAAAATTTTATTGAAAGTCCCACATCGGAAAAGGAGTCAGTAAAACTATTACTTTAAAATAAAGAAAGGGAAGTACAAAGGTCACCCGAGTTAACCCATAATAGGATTCCATGTAGGAAAATATGGATATGGAAGAAAAACAAAGGGTCAAGTTATGGGGGAGAGTGATAGAAAACATGATTTGGAGAAATTTGACCATGATAAAATACCAAACTTATGATGTGTGTAAATGGTCTTTGATTACCTAGTAGGAAACGTAAACCAACAACTTTTTTTTACGTTCCTTTTCATAATTTTGAGGTATTCATTTACTACATAGAAAAAAACATAAGAAAATATACCTACCTTCAAGTAGAGTTTCATCCTTTAATAAGTCTCTACAAAAACTAATCTTTTCCCCAAATGATGTGAATTCAAAAAACACTTGGTCTCATCAAAATCACAAGAATCATCTTCTAGATAATCACATAATCCACAAAAGATTAACTATCTATTTATTCTATCTTTAAACATTATCCCAAAAATAGAAAGGTTAAGGTAAAACAACTCTTCAAAAAGAAAGAATCCCATAGGAATGGAAACTACTTTTAAATCTTCAAAGTTCCATAGTACTACCCAAAGTTCATCATAGACCATTCCATAAATAAAGGTCCTTAAAATTCCTCAAAATAAACCAAACTAAGATTGAAACCCAAATACAAGAAGGACTTGATAACATAGTCCTCCAAAATAAACTTGATTGTTCATCTCCAAACAACATCAACCACTCCTAACATCTTATAAAAAAAGTAGCTAACCTAAACATATTTTACCCAAGATAGGTTAATCATTCCCATAAGTAACCTAAATTACTATAAGTCCACCTTAAATTCATCGATTCTTCAAAATATAAGTCAACCTTACTCCTCAATGAAAATACTGTAGTAATCTATTTACCTCGATCATATAGGTTCCCCAAAATAGTGAACGTCTTCCAAAATAATAATCATCTTTTAATACTCTAATAATCTCTGACATATTAATACGACAATCGTCGCATTTCCTATCACATTGGTTGTTGGGACATGTTCTTCCATTTCCCACCATTAACTAAGAAGAGAAAGTATAATTAGGGGCTTAAATACTTATCCAATAATCATTAAAAGGAACTTAAAGCATATAAGGATAACTTGTAGAAGAAACATATACCCTAACTTTTGACCCCCTAGGTTCCCATCTAGGTTATCCATGATCATATATTCTTATGTGAATCTTTATTTTATTTTATCTTTGTTCCTTTAACAATGGTTCATACTAAGCTTGTGAATTTTCCAAAGCATATCCCCCGGGAGTGTCATAACCAAGAGTGCAGCAAGGCCCGTTGTCGTGTACCAGTTCCCGTTTGAGTCCAGCTCAAAGCAGTGTTTTTGGGTTTTACCCCTATATACATCTGTTCCAGAGCCACCACTACCTGCTCGTATCCGGACAGGGATGTATTTTCTTGGCAACCCATTACTCAATAATCACCAAAATACCAGGAAGATTTCCTATATATAAACTTTTATATAGGGTTCTTCCTAAAGTTTTCATATCCTAATTTCCATAAATAACTAAACCATCCTTTGATACCAACTATAGCATCCTGCCTTTTTTGTCACATAAACTTTCATTACATTATTCAAAACTGAGGATCTTTAAGGTTTAGTGTCTTGGAAACCGGGAACATAATACATGAAACAAAAAAAAAATCTTCTTAAAAACATGAAAGGCTTCTCCTTATGTTCATCCTAGGTTCATTACTACATCTCGTAACCTGGGGACATACATCAAAAGGAAGGGTGAGAAGAAGTCCCAGTAAGGGAAACAAGGGTAAACATTTAATATGTGAACTTGAGATACATCAACAATGTCATGAAAAAGAACTTTAAGGCATGATAAAGAAATCATGAGGCATATCATAATAAAAATAACGTTTTTCATAACTTGAAGATTTGGCTACAACATTTAATTTAGACAATCATGAAAATATCACCAAGGTCCATCCCCAAGGTGTCATTTGAAAATTACCAAGGTTATTCACCAAGATATCGTGAAAATTGTAATCTCTAGTGGTTACATCATTACCCAATGCATTGGAGCGCTATCAGGGTGAACCCTTTAATTTGACTTTATTATCATGTGATCCACATATATCATCATCAAACATTTCATAAATAACCCATATAGCATAAATAAAGGGGTTTCATTTCATAATCATAACATTTTAAAAACTTCTTTAAAGACATGATCTTTACGTCACTTTAAACCCACGAAAGGGGAGAGCGGGTTTCATGTATATAAATCCCAGAATTTAAAATAGAAAATTTTGGTATATATGTGAATACCCATTTAGAAAAAAGAGCTTTGAGTATTCACTTAATAAAATAAAAGAACTTTAGAAAAAGAGAGAGACATTTTGAGACGGAAATTCTGCAACATAACGGTTATGTTATGAGTTTTTTAGAGAACATAGAAAAGAGAGGGGACATGGGTCAAACAATCATAAATGACCCATAAAACAGTAGGGGGGATAGAATATAAAGGATTTTAGAACATGGTAATGAAATTTGAAATATATACCATATGAAATGAAGAACATGAAAGGAAGACAAAAATAAGATTTCTCTTATGAAAATTCGGCAGCCTAACGACGTCACTTAAACATCAAAAAATGAATTGACGAGATCAAATAGGGTCTCTCATAATTTGAACATAAAAGATCAGTATGATAGATATATATATCATATCCCAACATAATAAAAAGGAACTTGAAAGACTTGACATGAAAGTAGAACTTCAAAACGAGAAGGGTGAAAGAACCACTTAAAAATTCGGCAGCCTAACGGCGCCACTTAAAACTTCAAAATACTGAATTGAAGATATCAAATGGGGTCTCTCATCATATGATCATAAAATATCAGTATGATAGATATAGAGATCATACCCCAACATAATAAAAAGGAACTTGAAAGACTTGAAAAGAAAATAGAACTTGAAAATGAGAAGGGTGAAATAATCCGTTACAAAAATTCCGGCAGCCTAACGGCGCCACTTAAAAATTCATAAAATGAAATGATGAGAGTAAGAGGGGGTATCTCATCATATGAACATAAAAAGGACAGTATAATGAATATAAAATAGCATCCACCAACATAAGAACATGGAGCATAAAATAAATTACATAAAAGAGATCACTTGAAAAGAAAGAGAGGGGTCGGATCCCTTACCTTAAAACGTAACTCTTAAAACTCAAAGGTTTGGACCTTGAGGGATTGGGGGAACCTTGGGAGGACTCTTTGGGATTTAATGAGACCATAACTTCGTTTATAATGATTTTGGAGTCCAAAGGATGAGATAATGGCTTGGTATTTATAGGGAAAGTGAGGGGACAAGGCATTAATGGCCAAGGGACACCTCATAAGTGGGTTTCTCAAAACCATGTGCTCTCCCAAGATATTTCCCATGAAGTTAGGCCACATGGGGCCCCCAATACAATAATTCATCACCTTTTGTCGTCCAACCCATAAAATATCTCATGACATCATCATGACACCGTTATGATGTCATTAAACATACTGAAACCCTAAAACTGTATTTTTACTATTCACTGAAAATTCAACTTTCTCAGAAAAATCCCAAAATTTCACCTTAACCAAATATCAATGCTCTGATTTCAAAAATGAACTCCATTTTATAAAAATAATTTTCTAAATATTTTTAATTTGTTTTTTTAAATAAATACACTATTCACCGAAAATTCATTTTTTTCAGAAAAAACCCCAAAATTTACCTTAATATAATATCGATGCTCTGAGTTCAAAAATGAAATCCATTTTATAAAAATAATTTTCTAAATATTTTTAATTCAATTTTTAATTAAAAAACACTATTCACCCGAAAAAACTAATACTTGAATAATAATTTATGAAACCGTTATTTAACAATTTTATTGAATCGCGTTACTTAATCAAGGTGACTAGATTATATTAATACTTTCTTTAAGTGAGATTACTAATCCATTTTGTCACATTACTAATCCTAAGCATAAAATAACTATTCATAATTTACTATTCATCAAAAATTAAGTTGATCTTATTAGACTCTAAATTTCGTACTGAACATAATTGTAGAAGACCATTTTTTGAAAATCATTACACATTTTTAATTATTTAAGGTTTACATAAACATTTTTTAAAATATCCTTTCTCTAAAATTCACCAAAAATATGCATACTATACTTATCCGGACATTTGAAAAGTCATAAACATCATCATATGAAGAAATCCCAATTTTTATTTAAAACAAATGATTACACAAGGCAGTTACGGTCTCCTTACATAGCCCCTTATCACACCAGCATAGGACCGAAGTGTAAGGTGTGCTATGGTGAGAGAATCCGAGGGAGGCTCGGCCAACATCACACGAGTAGTAATTTCTATCAGTTTGAACTTCTCACGAAGGCGATCTCGTTCTAGTTTCACACGATGAAGTTCAGCTTGGGTTTGGTCCAGAGCCAAGCCCAGTGGTGCTACCTCCTTCCCAAGTTCTGTTAGATGGGTTTCGATCGGTCCAAGACTACTTCGTGAGGCCATCGAATCTTCTTTCTATATTAATTAACCAAGATTACTTGTATTTAGAGTCAATAATCGAAACTTTTAATTTACAGCGGTCATATTGACCAATGGTCATATAACAGTCAAAACCCAACGGTCTCATTTTTATTATAATCATGTTATCAAATGAAACATTTTTGTTGAGTATAAAAATAAAATAAAATAAAATAACACACAAAATTAGGAAACAAGATTTATTCAAAATTTCGGGTCATTACATTTTCCTTGTGATGGATTCTATGGATCACATAACTCTAATAGCACCCAATAGAGTAAATTTGTGCACAATAACATTCTACTCCCCGACCCAATGTTCCCTATTCTTCTAGTGAATCCATTTCCATATGTTTTTCTCCAAATTATAGGTAACCTAATGTATATTACTCATAACCATAGGTAACCTAATGTCAAGTGTAACATCCCAGGTGAACAAAGAATATGACATTTTTATATTTTTTAATATTTTTAAATTAATTATTAACTTTACTTTAAATGGAATTTTTTTTTTGATGGCGTACCTGATACACAAAAATGGGTTTCTTTGAAATCTTAAGTTGGACGCAATGTTGGGTCATACTAAAAAATAATATTATCATATTATTATTTTAAATGGTAGTTAACGCCTAACTATTGTATTGTGGGGAATGAAAACAATTATCTATAATATGATTATACTGGTTTTTTAGATGTTTTTACATTTATCAAATAAATTCTAGCGGCTTAAAATAAGAAAAAAATTGATTTTAAGCATAAATACTCTAATATTCTTTAAAAGGTCGATTTACCGCCTTTTGATGGTAAACCCTCTTTAAATCTAGTTTTGGTCACTTTTATATGTTCTATTTGAAAAAATAAATTTTTTTTTTATAATCGGGACATAAAAATTTACTTTGGGTAAACTTTTTGAATTTTTCTGATAAAATTCATTTTTTAATGAATAGTAAAAAATACTGTATTTTAATTCAAAACTAGATTTTAATCTAACATATATATATGGTTAGATTATATTTTTAAATGGTTTTAAAGTGTAATTATATTATATTTTTACCAATTAATCCAATGCGGGTCATTGGATGAAATTTCACTTTGAAATTGGGCATAAAGAAGTGTCAATCTTTTGATAGATATTGTTTCTTAAAAACACGTTATTTGTTTTGACAACGATAATTAATTTTAAATTAATTAATGAAACTTATATATTTTTAATTTTTTAAAATATACATCATATTTTAATTCGGAATATCAAATATAGGTTAGGCTGAATTTTTGGTATTTTTCTGAAAAACTTCAATTTTTGACGAATAGTGAAACCACTAAGTAGTAATTAATAAACTGAATTTTTCATTTAAATAAAATTTTACCGCTTCTGTGAATTTAATTTTGAAAATCCAACATACATGATTGTTATTATTAAGTAAAATTTGGTTCAATAAGATGAAAATAATTTTTTTTTAATAGTACTTCTTGACATTCATTTACCGCAGTTAAAGGTAAATAGGGTAATTCAAGGTAAAAAGAATATCATAATAATACTAAATTAACTTAACACTTATCCTAACCTAATTAGATTAGTCATGTCCGACCATGGGCATCTTTGGGTCAATTTGGGGACCCCATGGACCCACTTAAGAGTGATAATGACACTTTATTTTAATTTACTTAAAGTAAAGACAAAAATGACATAAATTAATAGATTTTAGTAAATTAATTTTTACATGGGGTTATATAAGTTATATTTTAGACTATAAATAATCATTGGAAAGATAAAATGATTTCCTACATCATGATATTTTTTTTATAATTTTTAGACATCATATAAATAAAAGTATTTATCACACAAAAATGATGTAGTATTTACCTCATTAATAATTGATTTAAATAAATAAGATTATAAAGATTAAAATAACATATAAAACCTGTCCAATTATTATTGGAAGAATTTATTTATACCATTAGTCATATTATATTTTACCTTAATGAGTTTTGGACCTTAGAAACCGAAAATCATTATTTAATAAAATAATAGTTTCGCACTTTCTTAAAGAACTCCTCCTCTCCCTTATAAAAATCCCTCAATTCTAACTCATTCCTCACACCTCTCAAGCCCCTGGTCACATCCAACCCATACCCAAATAATCTCTAAATATCTCTCTCTTCCACCTAGAAGCCTTACCTTAGGCAGAAGGCAAATCAAGAAGTCCTTTTGGTTCAAACTAAAGGGAGTTACCTGAATTAAAGGTAAATGTTTCTCTTAAATTATTTTGTTTTATTTTGTTTTATTTTACTTCTCCAACCCACTAAACTCTTTTTATTCCTTTATTTTATAAAAAAAATAGTATCCCAAATATACTAGGTTTTTGTTATGAGAAGTATTTGAACTACACTTACCCACACCTCCGTCTAATGGGTAAAGAACATATTGTTTCTGTGGACAGCGAACTACTTCCACACGAAACGATGATTGTTCAAATATCTCCAACTGCCTATCATGGTGGCAATTATGATGGAACTATATTTATATATGATATATAATATATTTATATTGTTTCTATGCTTCTTTATTTTTCATTTATAGAATACCTTTATGGTTTCCATAGTCGGTAAATACGATAATCTCATTTGAGGAAGTGCGGACTACCGCCCCCTCAAAGTGATATGACTCATTCATGACTTATATAGAATTTATAAAGGGTAGATTTAATAAAATTATATATAATATTTTACTAGAATTATAATATACTAATGTATAATTAAGTTTCCATTCCATTACAATACGAAATAGAAATGGAAGTAGCGTTCATGTGTACGTACGGCTAACCGTCTCCATCAACGGTGCATTTCATTTCTTATCTCAAAATGTTATGTACTATTATAAATACATGTATATAATGGATATATATGATATATATGATATCTAAATCATGAATATAATTCTGGATATAATGAAATTTTGACCACATGAACAACTTGTAATTATAAGAAGTCCATTTTTTACTCAAATACAAAATATTGACAAAACGACCATTATTAACTTAAATGATTACATAATGTTTATAACATGGTAATAAGTGATATAAAAGGAATAATAAACTTGAAAAATGTTATTAATCAAGTATAAATTAACTTGAGTTTATTATTCAAGAATAACAAGGAACAAACAAGTCAAGTGGGACATGATGTAAGGGGTTTCTTCTCTCACTTTCAATTCCATGAGATTTCCATTGTTCACCACTTATTTATTTCATGTGGTGTATTGTGTACTTACATTTGATATATATTGTCATTATTGTATTTATAATAATGGTATTCTTTGATTCATTTTATTTTTATTAACTTTTGGTCATACTAATTGATTGATTACTATATGGTAAGGGGTTTCCATCTCACTTTTTATTCCTGTTATATTCATACTATATTTCAACTATTTTCCTTTTGTGTGGTTTATATACTTCCCATTATTTTATTCATTGTATAATATACTTAAATTTATGGGTATTTAAATCTTCATTGTATGATCCATCTTTCATGGGGTGTATGTTTTGTAGGTTACCAAATCGGTAAGGGAACCTTTCACCCTCCTCTTTTTAAAAGACTTCTTTTGTTATGTATTTTAATTTACATCTTATTATGTAGGGATATGTTCTTCTAGATACTTATTACTATAAATTTTATGTCCATGTGATGATATGCCCTTTTTTTCTCATCAATTCATTTTCAAAATTTTAATGTGACGATGTTATGCTGTCAAATTTCTGTAAGGGAACTTCTTCACCCAATTTCAATTCATTGGGTTAAACTTCTACTTATGGATTATTTCATGCTATGAATATGTGTGAATAACCTCTGATTGTTTTACAATTAATATCCACATATATTGAGTGTATTATTATTTTTCACACATTATTATGTAATTTATTTATCCTTAATCTAAGGATACAGTTTTAATAAGGGATTTTGTCCCAATTTACATTCCATTGAGACTTCATTGTTGTTATGAACCAATTCACTCTTATATTGTGTATATACTACCCTTTGGAATATAATATCAGGAATACATTTATTCTCATGATATTATAAAGTTATGATTAATTTTATTCCTCAATTATGTGTATTCAAGCGTCTCTCATTTGGTTAGGAACTCTTTAACTAAAATATAATTTTAAATGTTTTAAAGATTTATTATTCTAAATATTTCTCATTAATGTACATGTTTTAAAAATTGTTTTAAGGATTTATTTATATGGACATTAATGTTTTCAAATGGTAATTTATTAAAAAGTTTCAAAGTGGCATGGGACACTTTGATTCAAAAATCACTTTATTAAATGTTTCAAATGGTTTGATAAAGCATTTTTTATTTCAATATACTTATTTGATATATTGTGATTAGAATGTAGAAATAGTATCTTCTTTTATGATTGTTTTACATGTTCTGAATATGTAATGGTTATTGGGAATTGTTTATGTATACAGGTGGTTCCGTGATAAACATAGAGTGGGTGAGCCCGAGATAGCTCTCCAATGCATTGGGTAACATGACGGAGGTAAACATTATAGTTTCTCTTAAGTGATTTAGGTAATATATTATGATGGGTATTCCAAATGTGACTCCCTGTGTAGTTGTGATAGCTACAATGTAACTATGTTATGAATTCCATAAGTTACCTTTATAATTTATGATTTGTGTGTGTTATTCATAAATCTTATTATTTCATAAGGTATGTTATGATTGAAAGTATGGTTTCATTGATTTGTATTTAATGATGGGTTAATGTTTTCCTTCCTTATTTTATAACCCTTACTGAGCTTTTTATGCTCATCCCAAGTTTTTGAAATGTTTTCCATAGGACTTAAAGATGAATAGGGTCAAGGATGGGATCAAGGAAAATTCATGATGTCTAAAACATGGAACAAGACATGTTTCTTTTTAAGAGTTTTTATTTTATGAAAAAATGGATACTGATTAGTAGTGTCTACATGTAATATTCAAGTTTTTATGTAATAGTTATGGCCTTATTCATCGAAACTCTAAACCTAAAAATATCCTCAATATGAATTCTTGACATAATTCAAGATCATGTAATGTTTAAGGACAGGTCCTTATAGTTGGTATCAGAGGTCGGTTTACATAACCTTAGAGGTTAGGGTGTTATTTAATCATAAGTGACAAAACCATAATGGTTATAATATTGGAAAGAGTCATATTTTTTTAGATAAATTGAATGAGTTTAAGATAACCTAATAAAGTATGTTTTAGTGTTTACCATCCTCATAAGATAATATATGATAATTTTACTGATATACTCACACTAACCTTTCTGGTTTTAGTCAATGGCTAGATCTAGCATGCATTAAAGTAACAATGGATATGAAGAAAACTGTGACTACTTTCTGAATGAGCAATTGAATGAAATGGGAGATTCAATGAGAACTCTTGTGTCAATTCTCAACCAACTATCTAGATTCATGATTGACTAGCTGAACCTTGGTGATTTTTATAAGGAATCGTATTTGTGAGAAACAAATCTCCACAGAAGTTCAGGTAATAATAATAAAGGAAAGTATATTAAAAAACCTATGTGTCAAGTATGTGGAAAGAAACCCATAGGAAAATTTTTCCAAGGGACGGGAAGATGATATAGATGTGGAAGTGAAGGTCATAAAGCAAGAACCTGCCATGGAAAAAGGAAGAATCCAGTTGACTCTAGGAAAGGGAAAGAGGTTCTTTCTAAGGGATCAATTGAATGCTTTAAATGTGGTGTGCATGGTCATTATACAAACAGATGTCCTAAGAAGAATTTTTGGTAATGGGATCACCTGGATTGTACAAATGTTTGATTATCAATACCTAATGCCATTATGATTGAGGATGAAGAAACTGACAATGACCAATGAAAGGTATGGATTATTTCTTAATGTATTTCTTATATTATTGAATCTTGGGATATGATTCACGATTTTGGTTTTTATGAATGAAGTATTTCAGAATAAGTTGTAAATAAATGGTTAATGGATCCTGAAGAACGTTGAATGTGTAAGAAGTCAATATATAAGGGATTCAAGTGTTATGGTAGATTTTTGGATGGTGGAATGCTTAAAAGTATTAAGGATCTTTTGATGATGGGATTACATTAAAAGAATTTTTATAGTATGTGTAACCCTGAAGTCTGATATATGAAAATTTTATTCAAGGAATAATTATATTTTCTTTTGTGTATGTATTTATAAAGAACCATCTGGTTTTATATGATCCTTGAATTTGTGGCAATTACAGGTTAATACATTTTGGGATGCCAAATAAAAGTTATTAGATAACCTTTGTGGTTAAAATTTTTATGGTTATTTTTGATGAATTTATCTCTTTTTGGGAATATCATAAAATTATATAGTTTTAGAAAAAGGACAACACACAGACCACGTGACAACCCGCCACATCGGACAAAGCTGCGGGAATCGAACCCACAACCAAATTGTGACTGGGATTTATCACCTACCACTGGACTACGTGAAGTCCCTAGTTAGGATGACTAATTCATTATAGTTAGATGATTTTATGAATCAAGAATAAGTTTATTTTGGGTTATCTATAAAAATTATTAACCTATCATGGAGAATATGTGATTAGGTTAATTACTTTTTAATACGAGACTTTAAGACTAATTGATGTTATTTTGAGATAAATGTTAAGATTTATCATGGAAGACTATGTGATTAAATCCTTTTGAGATTTCAGTTTCAAACTTATATTGGATTACTTTCAATAATTTTATGGATAACTATTTATTTGATGGTCTTTTTTGAACTTTGGGTATTGTTTGACAAATTTTGGAGATTAAGAATAGTTTTTCCTTTTGTAAAAGATTATCCTTTTTGAGGATTATCTGGTCTTATAATAACCAATTTTTGTTTTGGTTGATGTATACATATAGGAGTAATATATAGTTCATCTTTTCTAGATTATGTGATACTCTAGAAGTTTATTCCAGCACTTCAGGTGTGACCAAGTCATTTTGAATACTTACCGTTTGGAGAAAAGATGAGTTTGTGGTAGAATTTTATTAAAGGATGACACTCTATATGACAAGTAAGTATATTTCCTTAATATCTTAGTTAGTTATTAATAAAATTCATCAAATCTATAAAAAGGATCTTGAAGTAAAAAAATTATAATCTCTCTTTTATCATCATACTTTTACCTAACCACAAATTTATGGTATTGTAGTGGTTAACTTTCTGCGATCAAGTTCTCTATCACTCTCTATTAATCTATGAGAGTTAGTTTCTCTTAAATGTCCATGTTTTCATGGAATCTTAGTATCTATTGTCTTGGGTGACCTTTTTATATATCTTTCTTTCTTTTAAAGTAACAGCTTTATTTACTCTTTTTCCAATGTGGGACTTTCAATGATTTTTCGAAGCCCAATTTCAAAATTGCAAGGACGCAATTCCTAAAAGGGGGGAAGGATGTAACATCCCACGTAAATAAATAATATTACATTTTCATATATATTAATATTTTTAAATTAATTATTCACTTTACATTAAATTGAATGTTATTTTTTATGGCATACCTGATACACAACAATGGGTTTCTTTGAAATTTTAAGTTGCACACAACATTGGGTCATACTGAAAAATAATAATATAATATTATTATTTTAAATGGTAGTTAACGACTAGACGTTATATTGGAGGGAATGAACTGAACTAACTAAATTATGAGTATACATTTTTGTTAAATGTTTTTACATTTATCCAATAAATTTTAGAGGCATAAAATAAGAAAAAATCTGATTTTAAGCATAAATACTCTAATGTTTTTTAAAAGGTCGATTTACCGCCTTTTGATGGTGAACCCTCTTTAAATATTTTTTTTATCACTTTAATATTTTATATTTGAAAAGATAAAATTTTTCTTTAGAATCGAGACATCAAGATTTACTTTGGGTAAATTTTCAGTATTTTTCTGATAAACTTTATTTTTTTAATGAATAGTAAAAAATACTGTATTTTAATTCAAAACTGCCTTTTAATATATCTTATTTATATGGTTATATTATCTTTTTAAATAGTTTTAAAGTGTAATTAGATTATATTTTTACAATTTAATCTAGTTCTGGTCATTGGAAGAAATTTTACTTTGAAATTGGGCATAAATAAGTGTCAATATTTTGATAGATATTGTTTCTTAAAAACACGCTATTTGTTTTGACAACAGGAATTGATTTTAAATTAATTAATGAACCTTCAATGTTTTTAATTTTTTAAAATAGAAATAATTTTTTAGTTTAGAATACCAAATATAGTATAGGCTTAATTTTTGGTATTTTTCTGAAAAACTTCAATTTTTGATGAATAGTGAAACCATTAAGTAGTAGTTAAAAAACTGACTTTTTCATTTAAATGAAATTTTAATGCTTCTGTGAATTGAATTTTTAAAATTCTACATAAATGGTTGTTATTAGTAAGTAAAATTTGGTTCAATATGATGAAAATAATTTTCGATGAATAGTAACTTTTGACTTTCATTTACCGCGGTTAAAGGTAAATAGGGTAATTCAAGGTAAAAAGAATATCATAATAATACTAAATTACCTTAACACTTTTCCTAAACTTATTGGATGAGTCATGGCCGACCATGGGAATATTTGGGTCAATTTTGGGACCACATGGAGCCACTTAAGAGAGATAATGATACTTTATTTTAATTTACTTAAAGTAAAGACAAAAATGACCTAAACAAATATCTTTTAGTAAATTAATTTTTACATGGGGTTATATAAGTTATATTTTCAACTATAAATACTCATTGGAAAGATAAAAATATTTTGTAAATCATGATAGTTTTTTTATAATTTTTAGACATCATATAAATAAAAATATTTATGACACAAAAATGATGTAGTATTTACCTTGTTAATAAATAATTTAAATAAATAAGATTATAAATATTAAAATAACATCCAAAACCTGTCTAATTCTTATTTTATGAATTTATTTAGACCATGAGTCATATTATTTTCAACTTTAATGAGTTTGGGACCTTTATAAACTGAAAATAATTATATAATAAAATAATAGTTTCACACTTTCCTAAAGAACTCCTCCTCTCCCTTATAAAAAGTCCTCACTTATAACCCATTCCTCACACCTCTAAATCACATTGTCTCATCCAACCCTTTCCAAAATAATCTCTCAACATCCCTATCTTCCACATATAATCCTTACCTTAGGCATAAGGCACATCAAGAAGTCCTTTTGGTTCAAACCAAAGGGAGTTACCTGAATTAAAGGTAACAGTTTCTCTTAAATTCTTTTGTTTTATTTTGTTTTATTTTACTTCTCCAACCCCTAAACACTTTTTATTCCTTTATTTTATAAAAAAACCAGTATCCTCAATATAATAGGTTGTTATTATAATAATTATTCTAACTAAACATACACACACCTCCATCTAATGGGTAAAGAACAAACTGTTTCTATGGACGGTGAACTACTGCCTCATGAAACGATGATTGTTCAAATATCCCCAACTACCTCTCATGGTGGAAATTATGATGGCACTGTATTTATATATTATATATAATATATTTATATTGTTTCTATGCTTCTGTATTTTTCATTTATAGAATACCTTTATGGTTTCCATAGTGGTTAAATACTATAACCTCATTTGAGGAAGTGCGGACTATCGCCCCTTCAATGTGATATGACTCGTTCATGTCTTATGTGGAATTTATAAAGTGTAGAGTTAATGAAATTATATATGATATTATACTGTAATTATAATATAATTTTTTATAATTAAGTTTCCAATCCATTTCAATACTATATAGAAATGGAAGTAGCGTTCATGCGTACGTACGGCTTACCATCTCTATGAACGGAGCATTTCATTTCTTATCTCCAAATGTTATGTACTATTATAAATACACATATATACTGGATATATATATGATAAATATGATTTATATGATATATAAATCATGAATATAATTTTTTATATAATGAACTTTTTACCCCATGAACAACTTGTAATTATAAGAAGTCCATTTTTGACTCAAATACCAAATATAGAAAAAAACAACCATTATTAACTTAAATGATTACATAATGTTTATAACATGGTAATAAGTGATATAAAATGAATAATAAACTTGAAAAGGGTTCTTAAAAAATTATAAATTAAATTATTTTTATTATTCAGGAAGAATAAGGAACAAATAAGTCAGATCGAACATGAGGTAAGGGGTTTCTTATCTCACTTTCAATTCTGTGAGATTTCCATTGTTTTCCACTTATTTATTTCATGTGGTGTATTGTGTATTGACATTTGATATATATTATCATAATTGTATCTCTAATCATGGTATTTTGTGATTAATTTGGTGTTTGTTAACATTTGGTCATACGACTCGATTGATTATAACATGGTAAGGGGTTTTCATCTCACTTTTTATTCCTGTGAGATTCATGATATATTGCCACTATTTTCCTTTTGTGTGGTTTATGTACTACCCATTATTTTATTAATTGTGTAATATACTTAAATTTATGGGTGTTTACATCTTCATTATATGATCCTTCTTTCATGGGGTGTATGTTTCGTAAGTTACCAAATCGGGAAGGGAACCTTTCACCCTCCTCTTTTTAAAAGACTTCTTTTGTTATGTCTTTTAATTTAAATATTCTTATGTTGGTATATGTTCTTATATTTTCTTAATGCTATAAATTTTATTTCCATGTTATGAGATACCCTTTTTTCTCTCATCAATTCATTTTATGAATTTTAATGTGATGCTGTTAGGTTGTCAAATTTCTGTTAGGGAACTTCTTCACCCAATTTCCATTCATTGGGTTAAACTTCTACTTATGTATTATGTCATGCTATGAATATGTGTGAATAAATTCTGATTGTTTTAAAATTAATATCCACTTATATTGAGTGTATTCTTATTTTTCACACATTACTATTTAATTGATTTATCTTTAATCTAAGGATATAGTTTTTATAAGGGATTTCGTCTCAATTTGCATTCCATTGAAACTTCATTGTTGTTATGCACCAATTCAATCTTATATGGTGTATATACTATCCTTTAGAATATTATATCATTAATACCTTTGTTATCATGATATTATAATGTTATTATTAATGTTATTCCTCAATTATGTGTATTCAAGCGTCTCTCATTTGCTTAAGAACTATTTAACTAAAATATCGTTTTAAATGTTTTAAAGATTTATTATTGTAAATATTTCTCATTAATGTCCTTGTTTTAAAAATGGTTTTAAGGAATTATTTTTTTAGACATTAATGTTTTCAAATGATAATTTATTTAAAATTTTCAATGTTTTATGGGACACTTTGATTCAAAAATTTCCTTATTAAATGTTTTAAATGGTTTTGAAAATGGTTTGATAAAGCATTTTTTATTTCAATATCCTGATTTGATATATTGTTATTAGAATGTGGAAATGTTATCTTACTTTATGATTGTTTTACATGTTCAGAATATGTAATAGTTATTGGGCATTGTTTATGTATACATGTGGTTCCGTGATAAACCTAGGGCGGGTGAGCCCGATATAGCTCTCCAGTTCATTGGGTAACTTGATGGAGGTAAACATTAAAGTTTCTCATAAGTTATTTAGGTAATATACTGTGATGGGTATTCCAAATGTGACTCCCTATGTAGTTGTGATAGCTACAATGTAAGTATGTTATGAATTCCATAAGTTACCTTTATGATTTATGATTTGTGTGTGTTATTCATAAATCTTATGATTTCTTAAGGTATGTTATGATTGAAAATTATGGTTTCATTGATTTTTATTTAATGATGGGTTAATGTCTTACTTCCTTATTTTATAACCCTTACTGAGATTTTTATGTTCATACCATGTTTTTAAAAAAATTTCCACATGACTTAAAGATGAATAGTGTCAAAGATGGGATCAAGGAATAGTCATGTTGTCTATTCATGGAACTAGACATGTTTTTTTATTAGAGTTTTTATTTTATGAAAAAATGTATACTTAGTAGTAGTGTCTACATGTAATATTCAAGTTATTATGTAATAATTATGCCCTAATTCTCTAAAACTCTAAACTTGAAAAGATCCTCAATGTGAATTCTTGACATAATTCAAGATTATGTAATGTTTAAGGTCAGGTCCTTATAGTTGGTATCAGAGGTCGGTTTAGATGACTTTAGAGTTTAGGGTGTTATTTAATCATAAGTGACAAAACCATAATGGTTAACATATTGGAAAGAGTCATAGTTTTTTAGATAAATTAAATGAGTTTAAGATAACCTGAAAAAGTATGTTTTAGTGTTTACCATCCTCATAAGATAATATATGATGATTTTAATTATATAATCACACTGACCTTTTTGGTTTTAGTCAATTGCTAGATGTAGTAGGCATTAAAGTAAAAAATGGATGTGAATAAAATTGTGACGGTTTTCTGAATGATAAATTGAATGAAATGTAAGATGCAATGAGAACTCTTGTGGTTATTCTCAACCAACTATCTAGAGTCATGATTGACCACCTGAACCTTGGTGATTTTTATAAGGCATCGTATTTTCAAGAAACAAATACCCATGGAAGTTCAGGTAATAATCATAAAGGAAAGTATATTAAAAAACCTATGTGTCAAGGATGTAGAAATAAACCTATAGGATAATGTTTCCAAGGTATGGGAAGATGTTATAGATGTGGAAGTGAAGGTCATAATGCAAGAACCTACCATGGGAAAAGGAAGAATCCATTTGACTCTAATAAAGGGAAAGAAGTTCTCTCTGAGGGATCAATTGAATGTTTTAAATGTGGTGTGCATGGTCATTATACAAACAGATTTCCTAAGAAGAAGTTTTGGGAATGGGATCACCAGGATCATATAATTTTTTTATTATCAATACCTAATTCCATTTCGATTGAGGATGAAGAAACTGACAATGACTAATGAAAGGTATGGATTATTTCTTAATGTATGTTTTAATATTATTTAATCATAGGATATGATTCATGATTTTTGTTTGTATGAATGAATTATTTCAGAATAAGTTGTAAATAAATGATTAAGGGATCATGAAGAACGTTGAATGATTTATAAGTCAATATATAAGTGATTTAAGTGTTATAGTAGATTTTAGGATGGTGAAATGCTTAAAAGTATTAAGGCTCTTTTGATGATGGGATTACATTAGAAGAATTTTTATAGTATGTTTAACCTTGAAGTCTGATATATAAAATTTTTATTCAAGAATTAATTATCTTTTCTTTTGTGGATGTATTTATAAAGAACCATTTGGGTTTATATGATCCTTAAATTTGAGGCAATTACAGGTTAATACATTTTGGGATGAAAAGTGGAAGTTATTAGATAACCTTGTTGGTTAAAATATGTTATGGTTATTTTTGATGAAGTTATCTCTTTTTGGGAATTTTATAAAATTATATAGATTTTGAAAAAGGACAACAAGAAGACCGCATGACAAACCATTGCGTCAGATAAATCTACGGGAATCAAACCCACAACCAAAGTGCGACTAGGATTTATCACCTACCACTGGACTATATGAAGTCCTTGGTTAGTATAACTAATTCATTTTAGTTAGATGATTTTATGAATCAAGAATAAATTTATTTTTGGTTATATATGGAAATGATTAACCTATCATGGATAATATGTGATTAGGTTAATTACTTTTCAATATGAGACTTTAAGAGTAACTAGTGTTATTTTGAGTTAAATGTTAAGATTTATCTTGGAAGACTATGTGATTAAATCCTTCTGAGATTTGGGTTTCAAATTATATTGGATTACTTTGAAGAATTTTTTGGACAACTATTTATTGAATGGTCTTTGTTGAACTTTGGGTATTGTTTGAAAATTTTTGGAGATTAAGAGTAGTTTTTATTTTTGTAAAAGATTATCCTTTTGGGGATTATGTGGTCTTCTACTAACCAATTTTGGTTTTGGTTGATGTCTAAAGATAAGGGTAATATATAGTTCATCTTTTGTAGATTATCTGATACTCTAAAAGTTTATTCTAGCACTTCAAGCGTGACCAAGTCATTTTGAATACTTACCGTCTGGAGAAAAGATAGGTTTGTGGTAGAATTTTATTAAAGGGTGACACTCTACATGACAAGTAAGTATATTTATTTACAATCTTTTTCGAGTTATTAATAAAATTCATCAACTCTATGAAAAGGATCTTGTAGTAAAAAACATATAAGCTCTCTTTTATCATCAGACTTTTACCCAACCACAAATTTATGGTATTGTAGTGGTTAACTTTCTATGATCAAGTTCTCTATCACTCTCTGTTAATCTATGAGAGTTATTTTCTCTTCCATATCCATGTTTCCATTGAATCTTAGTATCTATTATTTCGGGTGACCTTTGTATATATCATTCTTTCTTTTAAATTGATTGTTTTATTTACTCTTTTTCCGATGTGGGACTTTCAATGAAGTCTCGAAGCCCAATTTCAAAATTGTGAGGATACAATTCCCAAAAGGGGGGATGGATGTAACATCATAGGTAAATAAATAATATTACATTTTTATATTTATTAATATTTTTAAATTAATTATTAACTTTACTTTAAAGGGAATTTTATGTTCGATGGCGTACCCAATACACAACAACGGATTTCTTTGAAATCATAAGTTGCACGCAATGTTGGGTCATACTAAAAAATAATAATATGATATTATTATTTTAAATGGTAGTTAACGCCTAGCTGTTGTATTAGGAGGAATGAACGGAACTAACTAAAATATTATTATACTATTTTGTTAAAATTTTTTACATTTATCCAATAAATTTTAGAAGCTTAAAATTAAAAAAAATATGATTTTAAGCATAAATATTCTAATATTCTTTAAAAGGCTGATTTACCGCCTTTTAATGGCGAACCCTCTTTAAGTATAGTTTTTTTCACTTTTATATATTATATTTGAAAAAATAAAATTTTTCTTTATAATCGGGACATCAAAATTTACTTTTTGTAAATTTTTGGTATTTTTCTGATAAAATTCATTTTTTTTCATGAATAGTAAAAAGTATTGTATTTTAATTCAAAACTACCTTTTAATATAACTTATTTTTACGGTTATATTATCTTTTTAAATGGTTTTAAAGTGTAATTAGATTATATTTTTACCATTTAATCCAATTCTGGTCATTGGAAGAACTTTTACATTGAAATTGGGCATAAAGAAGTGTCAATCTTTTGATAGATATTGTTTCTTTAAAACATGCTATTTTTTTAACAACGGGAATTAATTTTAAATTAATTAATGAAAATTATATTTTTTGAATTTTTTTAAATAGACATCATTTTTTAATTAAGAATATCAAATATATCATAGGCTTAATTTTTGATATTTTTCTGAAAAACTTTAATTTTTGATGAATAGTGAAACCACTAAGTAGTAGTTAAAAACTGACTTTTTCATTTAAATGAAATTTTACCACTTCTATGAATTGAATTTCAAAAATCTGACATACATGGTGGTTATTAGTAAGTAAAATGTGGTTCAATAAGATGAAAATAATTTTTGGCGAATAGCAACTTTTGACTTTCATTTACCGTGGTTAAAGGTAAATAGGGTAATTCAAGGTAAAAAGAATATCATAATAATTCTAACCTACCTTAAAAATTGTCCTAACCTTATTGGATGAGTCATTACCAACCATGGGAATCTTTGGGTCGATTTTTGGACCCCATGTAGCCACTTAAGAGAGATAATGACACTTTATTTTAATTTACTTAAAGTAAAGACAAAAATGACCTAAACAAATATATTTAAGTAAATTAAATTTTACATGGGGTTATATAAGTTATATTTTAGACTATAAATACTCATTGGAAAGATAAAATGATTTCCTACATCATGATAGTTTTTTATCATTTTTAGATATCATATAAATAAAATTATTTAGGACACAAAAATGATGCAGTATTTACCTCTTTAATAAATGATTTAAATAAATAAGATTATAAATATTAAAATAACATCAAAAACCTGTCCAATTATTATTGGATGAATTTATTTCGACCATGAGTTATCTTATCTTCGACCTTAATTAGTTTTGGACATTTATAAACCAAAAATAATTATATAATAAAACAATATTTTCACACTTTCCTAAAGAACCCCTCCTCTCCCTTATATAAATCCCTCACTTATAACTCATTATTCACACCTCTCAAGCCCCTTGGATCATCCATCCCCTGCCCAAATAATCTATAAATATCCCTTTCTTCCACTATAAGCCTTACCTTAGGCATAATTCACTTCAATAAGTCCTTTTGGTTCAAACCAAAGGGAGTTACTCGAATTAAAGGTAACAGTTTCTCTTAAATTCTTTTGTTTTATTTTGTTTTATTTTACTTCTCCAACCCCCTAAACACTTTTTATTCCTTTATTTTATAAAAACCTAGTATCCTCAATATAATAGTTTGTTTTTATGAGAATTATTATACCTACACTTACACACACCTCTATCTAATGGGTAAAGAACATACTGTTTCTGTGGACAGCGAACTACTGCCTCACAACACGATGACTGTTCAAATATCTCCAAATTCCTATCATGGTGGCCATTATGATGGAAATATATTTATATATGATATATAATATATTTATATTGTTTCTATTATTCTTTATTTTTCATTTATATAATACCTTTATGTTTTCCATGGTGGGTAAATACGATAATCTCAATTGAGGAAGTGCGGACTACCACCCCCTCAAAGTGATATGACTCATTCATGCCTTATGTTGAATGTATAAAGGGTATACTTAATGAAATTATATATGATATTATACTAGAATTATAATATATTTATTTATCATTAAGTTTCCATTCCATTACATTACAAAATAGAAATGGAAGTAGCGTTCATGTGTACGTACGGCTTACCGTCTCCATGAACGGAGCATTTCATTTCTTATTTTCAAATGTTATGTACTTTTATAAATACATGTATATACTGGATTTATATGATATATATGATATCTAAATAATGAATATAATTCTGGATATAATGAACTTTTTACCCCATGAACCAGTTGTAATTATAAGAAGTTCATTTTTGACTCAAATACCAAATATCGAAAAAACAACCATTATTAACTTAAATGATTGCATAATGTTTATAACATGGTAATAAGTGATATAAAAGGAATAATAAACTTGAAAAAGGTTCTTAATCAAGTATAAATTAACTTATGTTTATTATTCAGGAAGAACAAGGAACAAACAAGTCAAGTCAGACATGAAGTAAGGGGTTTCTTATCTCACTTTCAATTCCATGAGATTTCCAGTGTTTGCCACTTATTTATTGCATGTGGTGTATTTTGTACTGCCATTTGATATATATTATCATTATTGTCTCTATAATCATGGTATTATGTGATTCATTTTTTGTTTATTAACTTTTGGTCATACAACTCGATTGATAACAACATGGTAAGGGGTTTTCATCTCACATTTTATTCCTTTGAGATTCATGTTATATTGCCACTAGTTTCCTTTTGTGTGGTTTATGTACTGACCAGGACTGTATTTTCTGTTTAATATTCTTAAATTTATGGGTATTTACATCTTCATTATATGATCCATCTTTCATGGTGTGTATGTTTTGTAATTTACCAAATCGGTAAGGGAACATTTCACCCTCATCTTTTTAAAAGACTTCTTTTGTAATGTCTTATAATTTACATCTTATTATATTGGGATATGTTCTTTTATTTCATTATCTCTATAAATTTTATGTCCATGTGATGAGATACCCTTTTTTCTCTCATCAATTCATTTTCTGAATTTTAATTTGAAGTCGTTAGGCTGTCAAATTTCTGTAAGGGAACTTCTTCAGACAATTTTAATTCATTGGATTAAACTTATACTTCTAGATTATGACATGCTATGAATATGTTTGAATAACCTCTAATTGTTTTACACTTAATATCCACTTATATTGAGTGTATTATTATTTTTCACACATTATTATGTAATTGATTTATCCTTAATCTAAAGATATCATTTTTATAAGGGATTTCATCTCAATTTACATTCCATTGAGACTTCATTGTTGTTATGCACCAATTCACTCTTATATGGTGTATATACTATCCTTTGGAATATTATATCATGAATACCTTTCTTCTCATGATATTATAAAGTTCTTATTAATGTTATCCCTCAATTATGGGTATTCAAGCATCTCCCATTTGGTTAGGATCTCTTTAACTAAAATATCATTTTAAATGTTTTAAAGATTTATTATTCTAAATCTTTCTCCTTAATTTCCATGTTTTAAAAATGGTTTTAAGGATTTATTTATATGGACACTAATGTTTTCAAATGATAATTTATTTAAAATTTTCAAAGTGTTATGGGATAATTTGATTCAAATATATCTTTATTAAATGTTTTAAATGGTTTTGAAAATGGTTTGATAAATCATTTTTTATTTTAATATCCTGATTTGATATATTGTGATTAGGATGTGGAAATGTTATATTCCTTTATGATTGTTTTACATGTTCTGAATATGTAATTCTTATTGGGCATTGTTTACGTATACAGGTGGTTCTGTGATAAACCTAGGGCGGGTGAGCCCGATATAGCTCTTCAATGCATTGGGTAACGTGATGGAGGTAAATGTTAAAGTTTCTCCTAAGTTATTTAGGTAATATAAAGTGCTGGGTGTTCCAAAAGTGACTCCCTATGTAGTTGTGATAGCTACAATGTAAGTATTTTATGAATGCCATAAGTTACCTTTATGATTTATGATTTGTGTGTGTTATTCATAAATCTTATGATTTCATAAGGTATGTTATGATTGAAAAGTATGGTTTCATTGATTTGTATTTAATGATGGGATAATGTTTTCCTTCCTTATTTTAAAACCCTTTTTGAGCTTTTTATGTTCATCCCAAGTTTTTGAAATGTTTTCCACAGGACTTAAAGATGAACAGGGGAAAGGATGGGATCAAGGAAAAGTCATGCTTTCTAAAACATGGAACTAGACATGTTTATTTTTAAGAGTTTTTATTTTATGAAAAAATGGATACTGATTATTAGTGTCTACATGTAATATTTGAGTTGTTATGTATAGTTGTGGCCTAATTCTCTAAAACTCTAAACCTGGAAAGATCCTCAATGTGAATTCTTGACATAATTCATGATTATGTAATGTTTAAGGTCAGGTCCTTATATCAATCCTCCTAGATTCCACTCCTCCACAGCTGTATCATAACCATGCCCCACCTAGAGGCATATAAGTAATAGACAAGTAATCTCAATAAGTGTGATCTTTGAGGGAAATTGTACACATGTCTTAGTGGGGAATCCTTATTACTAATATTACTCTCTCATGGACACTGTACCCCTTAAGGTATAATCCTCATACACATTTGAGCTTCATGACGTAAAACTATGTTAGGTACACTAGGTCAAATACCCTAAGATGGAGGGTGAATTAGGTTGTGACAGATTAAAACATTCTCCCACTCATATATTGTTTCATTGTTAGAAAAAACTCAATTCTCTCTTCCTCCCAGATCAATATATGAACTGATATAAAATCATTCATAAGACACAGTGATTTTTACTTGGTTTACCCTCACTGGGATACATCTATGGAGTATACAATAGGAATGTGCCGATGTACCAAATTCACTAAGGTTCACTGCCAATAATGAGTACGATGTTTGGGCTAGATCTTATATACCCAGGATCACTTCTTTTACAATGTTTATGGTCTACTCACTGCATTACCAAGGGTCACTCCCTATGATTATTTCTTTGGCTTACTGCCAGTGGAAAGGGTCAGTGTATTTCTCTTATTTCACTCACTGCTCTTGGAAAGGAACCCACAAACAGTTTATCTACTTGTAGGTCAAACATAGTTTATGGACATGTAGGCCCCTTAATTTTCATGAATATTGCATCCTAGACTTTGGGTATATGATCTTTTGAAGTTCCTTTTTCACCCATAGATGAAGTAAACCTTCCCAAGTACTACTAGATACTAGAAAATACTTTCGTAAACTAAGTAGAAGCATTTGAAAACTTACTTGTGAAAATCCCGAACCACCTACTCCACCCGCGTACTGAGTTCCAGTTTTGGTACAAGGATAACCCCCTCCACATACTACTGCCACTTTCGTGAACCACTCTTCATCTACATACTACCTTCACCTTCTCTATCGCGTGCCGCTACCGCCTACTGATTCCACAAACCTCCTTTGTAAAACCCCTCCTGTCTGTGAACTGTTCTTTGTACGCAGATTGCCTTCACTAACTTCCCGCATACTACACATTCTTCCTCCGCATACTGTTTCTTATGCAAGATATATCTCTTCATAAAAACCTTCAATGAAATTTCTTCCACGCAAACCACTTTAGTGTTCATGGAACTCTTCCTCACGAAGCTCCTACGGACTTTACTGAAATCCCAAATGAGAAATTTGTTCTAATGATATTCGATCTAAATAGTAATCAGTGGGATTAGCGATTCTTGTTTAGGAAAAGATACCTGAAAAATCCACTAATCTATGATTTACAAAATCTTTAATATAGTTGTCATTGCGTACCGATTCTTCTGACACAGTGAACTACAAGCCACCAGTGAACCATTTTTCATTTGCGGTCTACGTACTTTCTTTGTTCCTATTTGGCCGACCTCCTCCTCCTATGTCAAGTCATCCACATACCACACTGCCTTCTTCCGTGAACCATTTTCAGTTTTTTGAACCTCTCTTGTGTACCTTTTCACGCTGTATGGTACGCAACCGTGTACCCCTCCTTGTCATGGTACATGATCCATGTCTCAGGCTTCACATTTCTCTTCCTTCTCTAAATTTGTTCTCCGTTATTCACTCCATTCAGTTCAATGAATAAATCCTTTCATTTCCAAACACAAATTCCTGATTTTGAGCCCCAAAAATTTGGCAAACACTGGGAAATTGTGCAACCATGAAAATATTTCTTCAGAAAACACCAACCATACTCATTTTTGGTCATATGGATTTGTCAACGAACACAACCACACCAAAAACATACTGAGAGGACACCTTGATGGATTTTTTTTCCAACAATCTCCCCCTTTAGGTTTGTTGAAAACTCTTCTCATAAAAATGTTACATATTTTGATACCTCATTAATACTCATTCCAACTTCAAACATAATTCACTTTATGCGATTAAAATAGAGATTAAGGATTTACTCAACACATACTATAAGCCCATATGATCCTTTCTCAGCATGAGAAACAAGAGTATAATGAAATTTTCATTAATGAATCACTTCATTTCTAACACTAATTATTGATTTGTTGATATCATACTAATACTAATAAACTTCTTGTATCGTGAACCTCAGCTAGCGTGATATCTAATATTTGATTGATCACTTCTAACATAGTCAGATTTAATGTTCCCTCTATATTACAGCTATTCTAAATAGCTTCATCTCAGCTTCAACTCCCCCTATCTTCTACTCTCCCTATCTCTCTACTCCACTTAACAACTTCTCCTCATGTCTTTTCTTAGCCTAGAATAGTCACACTTTCTCCCCCTTTGTCTATGAACTTGAAGGATACTTCAAGGTTGTCTTCAATATGGTAAATAACACATATAAGTACATTAGAGAAAAACACATCATACCTCAGGGATAGGGGGCACACATCCACACTTTTTCTGGTGTGGGAAGTTGACTAGACTCCCAGATCTAGTTGATTATTTTAAAACACTTCTTTGGGTAAGGCCTTTGTAAGAAAATTTACAATTTGTTGTTCTGCAGTCACATACTCCAGCTTCACAAGACCTTGTTCAACTTTCTCCTCGATAAAATGATATTTTATTTCAATGTGCTTTCTCCATGAGTGATGGACTGGATTTTTCCTCAGATTTAAAGAACTTGAATTATCACAATGGATTCTAATCAGATATTTCACTTCAATTCCCATATCATCAAGTTGAAGATTCATCCACAATATTTGTGTCCAAGTTTGAGTATCCGCAAGGTATTCAGCTTCTACAGTGCTCAATGAAATGAAATCTTGTTTCTTTCTTAACCAAGAAATACACAACCCTCCAATATAAAAGTCGCATCTTGATGTTCATTTCCTATCATTTTTTGAACCATCCCAATCTGCATATGTATATCCCAATAACTCTGGCTGAGATTTTTCATTATACATTAGGTCAAATTCCATTGTTCCCTTGATGTAACAAATAATTCTTTTTAATACAATCATGTATCTCTACTTGGTATTTCTTTGATACCTCACTACTTGGCATGTGGAAAATAAAATATCAATCCTTGTCACTATAATCTACAATAGACTTCCAATGATTTGCCTATATTCCATAATATTAACTACCTTACCTTCATCATCCCATGATAGTTTCAGCTAACTAGTAACCGGAGTCTTCATCTCTTTGTAATTATCCATTCTAAATCTCCTCAAACCCTACTTGGCATATTTAGATTGAGAAATAAAAGTTCCATTCCTTCATTTTATCACCTGTAAGCCAATGAAAAATTTCATCTCACCAATCATCGACATTTCGAATTGTATTCTCATGAATTTAGAAAACTGACTACATTGTGCTTCATTTGATCCACCAAGGATTATGTCATCGATATAAACCAGCACCATCATCCTTTGACAGTTTCCATTGTTGAAATATAGATTGTAATAAACTCCACCACAATGGGAACCGAGCTTCATTAGAAACTAATCAAGCCTTGAATACCATGCTCTTGGTGCTTGCTTCAAACCATAAAAATCATTTTTCACCTGACAAACTTTGTTCTCATCTTCATGAATGAGAAAAAAAATCAGGATTCTCAATGTAAAATTTTTATTCTAGAAATCCATTTAAAAATGTTGACTTGACATCCATCTAGAAAAAATTAAATTTTTATTGTACAGTTATGGCCAAGAATAATTTGATTGTCTCCAGCCTTGAAATGGGTTAAAATGTCTCATCAATATCAATACCCCCTATCTGATAGTATCATTTTCACACTAAGAATTCTTTGTTTCAAATCACAACAACATATTCATTCATTTTTTGTGAAAGACCCATTTTTTCCTATGAAATTCTTTTCATCTGGCCTTGAAACAATTTCCCATGTCTAATTCTTCTCAATTTTTTCAAGCTCTTCATTCATTTCTGAAACCCAACTATCATCCCCAACTACTTCATCAAATAATTTAGGCTCAACTTGTGATAAGTATCATTCTTTCTATAGAGACTTAATCCTCCTTGTCTGTACTGGTGTTGTCTAATCACCAATTATGTTTTGTCTATCTATTTCATCTCTTCTCGTTGGTCTTAGAGAATACACTAATTTGTTCTCATCATTTGATTCTTCTTATGAATAAAACTCTGGATATGGAGCATCTCCCAACCTGATCATTTCTTCATCATTGTCCTCATGATTTTGATCATGTAATTTCTAAATATTTTGTTCATTATCCACTATAGTTTCATCATGAATTTCAATTATTTTTTCAAGCATTTTATTGAAGCATTTATATTCTTTTCTCTTCTTTTAGTATCCAAGAAATATTCCTTCATACCCATGGGATTCAAATTACATGTGTTTCTCCTTTTTGAGAATGAAACATTTACTTCTAAATATTCAAAATTACTTCAATGATGGATTCTTCCTATAAAATAAATTGTATAGTGTCTTCTTGTCTTTTGAAAAAAGTAAATCTCTATTTTCAGTTTATATTTTTGTCATCACTTCTTCTTTAGAAAATTTCTATGGAAGGTCTTTCTCAATGAGCATTGTTCTAGCTAGGTTTTTGACAATATGATTTCTTCTCTCAACTACTCCATTATGTTGTGGTGTTCTTACTACTGAAACTTGATGCCTTATCCCATGTTTTTTGAGATAATCCTAGACATGGATATTAATTAAATTTGTTCCATTATCTGTTCGCATCATCCAGATTTTCTGACCAAGAATCTTTTCGCATTCTCGTCAACATCTTGTAATGAAACCAAACACTTTAGATTTGTGGGTGATTATTGAAACACATGCCATTATGATATAGTCATCAATGAAGAGAACATAATATCTCATCCCATCAATATCCCTTGGAGAAATTGGCCCACATATATCAATATGCACCAACTCAAGAAATCATGTTGACTTCTTCTCCTTTGGATTATATGTCTTTCGAATGATCTTCCCCTATTGATAGGAATCACATGTATGAGTACGATCACATGATAATCTAGGGAGATTTCAAGATACATCATATTTCACCAAATATTACAGTGAACCTTGTCTTATGTGGCCATGACTCTTATTCCATAACTTTTTTTCTTCATCCTCATACAGAAATCACATATCTTCCTCTCCACTCACAAGGTAGAGATTCCCATTCATATGCATTCCTTACAACACAATAGCATCATCATTTACTTTGATGATAAATAATTTCTTGTAAAATCCTATGGCATGTCATGAGTCATGAAATTGACTAACACAAAGCACGTTGTGACTAAGCCCCTCAAAAACCAAGACATCTGCTCGTCTCATGTCTTTTCCACCAAACATGGATTTTCCTGAACCAATAATTTTCATTCCCTCATCATTACCAAATCTTAAAATTCCTTCTTTATTATACATGATTCTGGTCACTAGATCCTTATTCCCCTTCATATGGTAAGTGCATCCACTATCAATGATCCATATCCCATTTTTATCTGATGCCTTGAATGCAATTTTTTCAACCACTGACTACTTTTCCCTTTTATTTTTGACCCATGTCTCTGACATGGAATGATAATCTTGATCTTTCTCAGCATATGACGATCCAGCTTCAACCTGTAGAGCTACAAATTGATTTTGAATTTCCAGATCTCTTGAAGATACATTTGGATGATTTTTATGAACAAATTTAGTCTGCCTTGGCACACTCCTCTGCATTGTTGATGTAAAATATTTTTCTATATGCATGAGTCCTTTACACCAGAAACAATAACCATCAAATTATGGCCTGGAATTTTGATCTCTATATGACCACCTATGTTGGTCTTGTTCCCTTTGGTACCTCTTTACTATGGAACATACATTTTTAGAAAGTCTTATCTTACCACAAAAATAGAATATTATGTGAGGTACATTCTTATGTGGAAATTCACCACTAGTTATGCCTTGAGTTCTCTAAATCTTCTTATTATCCTTTATACCCAAGTCAATCTTCAATCTTGGAGTAGGTGCCTATGGTCTGACCTAAACCATAACTAATTTTTGTTTTAAATCAATCCCCATACCAGCCTTATCATTCAAAATTGATTTTTTTCTTCTATTATAATGGACCACTCTACTCAAACACCATCCTATATTTTTCCTATATGATCTTCTTTCCTAATGTCAAACCAAGTGTTATTAGTTTCTACTGATCATAAATTGTTCATTAGAGACCGATGGCTTCCTCTTCTAGTTGTTCGATACATTTTATTTGATCTACTCTAGTTTCAGTAAAACTATCAATTTCTATTTTTTGTTCTCCAATTTTGAGTTTGTACTCAACCACCTTCTCTGAGTTTTCTGGCATTGAAGACCTCTACTTTTCAATTTCTGCATTCAGATCATAATTAAATTCTACCTATTGTTGCATAGAGAGTTTGGCTTTATGGACAACTTTGATAGCTTTCATTGTTTTGGTTCTCAAAATATCTACCTCTTTGAATTTATATTCTAATTCATCATGGAGATCAATTATTCCTTCAATTTATCCTTCTTCATTTTCACTTCCCTCTCTTGTTAATGAATTTCTAACAACTTCCACCAAATCATCTATTTTATAATCCTTATAGTCCTCAAACTCTTCTACCTTAGATTCTTCTAAACTTTCATCCACTTTTGAAAGAATATTCTTCTTTTTGAAGAAATTTCTCCTAGTAATTTTCCACCCTTTTTCATTTGATGAATACTTATTTTGGGTAATTTCCTCATTTTCTTCATTTTCATCATCAAAATTCTTAGGTAACTTTGCTAAAAATGCCCTATCTTTATACATCAGAAGCATGAAAATGGAAGTGCACCTTTGAATTCCCCTTTTCCCCTTTGCATATTAGAGGAGATAAATGACTTGACGTCATCCATATTGTCCTCCATAGGACTATCTTCAACAGATAGATTCTTCATGACCTTGGATTCCACTTCTTTAGACTTCCCATTTTCCACTGCATCGTTATCTTTGTTTCTCATTTCAAATTCTACAAGGTTACTATGTAGGTTATCTAGTTTCATCTATTTCGGGTCTTTGTCTTCCAACACTGAAACTTTTGGATTAAACCATGGTGGATGTTTCCTCATGACATGTTTCACAATATTTATAACTTCAATGACTTCTCTAAGACCCTTCTTGTCTTCCACAACAATATTTATCCTTTTAAAGAATTCATCAACTGTATCATTGGGATTCATTATGAGATCCTCATACTCATTCTATAGAACCTTGTTGGGAAAAAATCCCTCAAGGTATCATTGAAGCATTTTTGAGGTGATTGTGTTTGTTGACAAAGTGGACATCTGTGTTGTGATTGTTGACAAAGCAAACCATGACGTACAAATTTGTTGACAAAGGGGATTTCATGGTGGCATGTCGAGTTAAAGGGCCTTGGTTAAATATCCATGCTTGATTTAAGAATGTCGATAAAGGTATGGATGATCTGGAGGCGCTACAAAAATAGAAGATACAAGGTGGAGTCATTTTCCAGTTTTTGCCAAATTTTTGGGCCTAAAAATTAACAAATGGAGAAAAGTGGTTTTGGAAAAGGTAATTGGGAACCATTGACTTGAAGGAGAGGAAACTTTCACGCCATATGTTTTTCAAGATCATAACATCAAAATATGGCAAATGAATAAGGGGTGCCCAAGTTCTAGGGTTGGTCGTGCAAGTGACTTGCGTGGCAAAGACTTGCACACCGAAACTTGCGCACCAAGGGGAGACTTGTGCGCCATCACGCATGGTTTCCAAATGCCTATAAATAGAGGTTTATCCCTCCTCGTTAGGTATGAGTTCAACACTGATAGAAAATTAGATCTCTCATCATGCAGGTGTGGTGGTCGAGCAAGTGGTGTGTGGTCGCGCAAGTAGAATTTGTGTGCCAGTTGATTGATGCGCATCCATAGTGGTTTGGGCGAGAAAGGAATGGAGTCGCCCAAGTTTTGAGTTGAAGAAGTTTGTTTCACGCACGTAGTTGAGGTGAACTTGCACGCCAGTTTTGAAGAAGTGAAATAGTTAGTGGTTGTGTGCCAATATTGGTTTGGGCGTGAAAGGGTGTGATTCGCGCAAGTTTGGAGTTGCAGAAGATTGTGTCATGCAATTGGTTGAGGTGGACTTGCGATCTAGTTATAACTTACATGCCGATACTTGCACACTGGCTTAGAGAAGGGCACTAGGTAAGTTTGATTCATGGCAGTGATTCAGGGCTACGTGAAAGTTGGAAGATTGCCTGATACCTTCGGTGCAAGGTGAGTTTCATCTACGGGTGAAAGTTGGACTTCAACAGAGCATCCACATACAAAAGAGGATGTATTCATTAGTGATAATAAAGAGACCTACAGGTCTATAAAATGTGAGCGGATCCTTTCTAGAGTAGTGAGAAAAGGAAGAGGAACAATGTGATCCTCTCCACCAGCAGTGAGTCAAAGAGAGAGAAACAGGGAGTGACCCTTGGGAAAGCAGTGAGCTAACCCTAAACCTTGTAAAGGCAGTGAGCCTAGGCATAGAAGTGGTCTAGCCCAAACCTTGTAAACAGTAGTTTGCTTTAGTGGATTTGGTATAGTAGAACATCATCTTTGTATGATCCTTGGACGTAGCCCAGTGAGGGTTAACCAAGTAAAAATCTTTGTGTCTGCCTGTTTACTTCCCTGCATTGCATTTAAAGTATCATCATTAGATAATGAAGAAAATAAGTGGTCATAATAAACACAAAAGTTCAGACAAAGTGACCCTTTTAAAAAAGAGGTCAATATCCAGTGGGGCAGGAAGAATTTTGAAAAATAATATTCATACCCTGATTCACCCCCCCCCCCTCTTAGGGTATATAGGCATCTATTGGTCCTAACAATTGGTATTAGAGGGAAGGTTGACTTTATCATATTTGTTTTCTTTGACTTGGTGTAGAAGATTTGTGTGGTTAAATCAGTTTTCTCTTATCTCGGTGTGCCATGGGAAAGGGAAAAACATCAAAGAAGAATCATAGGTCAGGTGATATTCCTCAGTGTGGAAGTGTGTATGTAAAAGGTGTGATTCAATTAAAAGAATCAAACAACATATTGAAAGAAGGCTTGGATGAATCTGATAGAGAAAATATTGATTAACTTAGTCATGATATAGGAATGAGTGAAGTACTTGAACTTCAAAGTGATACCAAAACAACTGATGATGAAGAAGTTTCAAGAAGGAGGCCACGAGTAGATGTTGTCAACATGACAAAGAAATTGAATCAGAAATTGGATGAAGAAGTTAAATCCAAATATATCCAGATCCAGGTATTGGAAATTGAGGTCAACAAGCTAAGAGGATTAAATTAAAGGATTGTTGATGTAGCTACAGATCTAAGGGAGATGAATGATTCTCAAAATGAAGAACTGCAAAATAGATCAAAAAAGGTAGAAAAATAAAAAGCTGATGTCAAGGGAAAGAATCTGAACTCAGATGAGGTTCAAATTTTGAAATATAAAAATGATGATCTTTCTACATAGCTATTTGAACTAGTTCATAAGAATCAAAGTCTGAAACAGTAGAATGCATTTTGTTCTGATTATATTGAAGAAGTAAAATTGAAAGTGAAGGAGAAAAGTGACATGGTAGAAAAGCTCGCACGAGAACTGGAAAATGAGATGAGTAGTAGGGAGAATCTCAGAAAATAACTCAATGCTCAACTTGAATAAAGAGATAATAAGATTTAAAAATTGGAGGAAGAGATAGAAAAATACAAGAAAGAAATGGAGATATCAAAAGATGAAGGAAAACCTAAGTTGAAGGATGCACTGCACGTATTATTTGATTGTCCTTCAGAAGTTGATGATAAAATGAAAAGAAAGTATGAGATTTCTAAGGAGAAATAACAAAATATTTTCTCATCTCAAATAACATACATTTTAGGAAAAACCGGTATTGGATTTGATGAATCACCTACCATGCATGATAGAAAGAGAGATGTGAATAGTTCCAGATGTGGAAAAAATCCTATAGGTGCCGGAGATAGGCCTAAGAGGATAGTTACAAAAAGTAGTGATGACATGTGCTATTTTTGCAGGATTCATGGCCACACATCAAGATTTTGTTCAGAGGCTCAGGAATACATTTCGGTCTGTGAAAATAGAGACATTACTAAATATAAGAATAAGAAAAAGTGTTATGAGAGATCTGAAAGAATAGTCTCTCAGAGGAAAGCATTTATCAGATGCTATTACTGTGGAATAATGGAACACACCATGAGTATGTGTCAAGAAGCTCAGGAGCTCAATGTCAGAGGAATAACTCAAGATGCCTCAACATCTCGATAGATAAATGATAAAATGAGGTATTCCTTTGATGTAAAATGTTTTATATGTTCTGATTATGGGAATTTGGAAAGACATTGCAGTAATAAGAAAGTAGGAAAGGGAAAATAACTTGAAAGTAGATTCACAACTCCAGTGGTGTATAATGAGAAATCGTACACTGGAAGACAAAGTGGTAAATTGGAAAATAGGCTTAGAGCCTTAGGGAAATCACTTGGAGATGAACTAAAGGTGTATCAATCACCTCCTCTATCACACTCACAACTGCTCTCTAAGAAATAAAATGAACAAATCTGGATGAAAAAGGGATTAAATGCAATAGTTGTGAGTAAGAATAATGTACGTTCAGTGGAAGACCTACCACCAATGAAAAATAGTTTGGTGACTCAGATATCTGATAAAAGAAAGATGAATAAATAATGCATTGAAAAATTCACATGTAGTGTTCCGTAGCTAGAAGTGGATGAAAGAGAAAGACCCCTGTAATGGTGGAAGAAGAAAAGGAAGGTGATAAGTAGAAATATTTTTACCTAGAGAAGGAATCAAGGGAAATGGAATTTTGGTGGAAAATCAAAGAAGGAAATGTGTACTGGTTGGATTAAACCCAAAACTGTGAGAAAGGCTAAGCCTGAAAAGTCTACATATTAGAAAAAGACTCAGGATGTGGGTAAAGAATTCTTAGTCATATGGCTAGAGCAGTTAAAATTGTCTAGGAAGTTGGAAGAAGCATGTAAAGAGTGTGATTCTCTACAAGAAATAATCAAAGGGTTGACCCATTAGGATCAACTGCAATCTTCATCCTGAGGATTCCAGAAGAACCCCTCTCCCTATGTATATAAATGATATTAACTGATGATTCATTTGTTTCATGTTTTAGGGAGATACGATCCAAGGGGAAGTGGAATATGAAGATGCACAGTGGAAAAGTGATATGATTTAGAGTTTCAATTGACTCAAATTAGGTACCAGAGTTGAAGAAGAAAGAGAGCCGCAGAGCGCAATAGGAAGTGTTTGTGTTATTAACTCTATCTCTTGTTTCCTACACTGAGTTCCAACTTAGTAGGCTTAGATATTTGGTTAATGGATCGATGTTGAGTTCCATATTAGAATAAATGATGTAGGAGGCGAATAATGGTTATGAGTCTAAATAGTGGGCCTAACACCAGGAAGTGTTTCATAACATAGGGGGAGCATTCAATAACAAAATAATATGTAAGATCCATCAATTCAATAATTGGATGACTCGTCTCAGGTGTTGTCTATGGAGGGAAGACATATTATGGGGAAGTAGCAATAATCAATCATTTCATGCTTATTTATTTTTCTCTAACAATGTGGTATCAGCTGACTATTTTTAGGATACCAAGAAGCTGTGAGAGATTATCAAAAATGCTTCAACAAGAATCTCAGAAAAGTAGTTGAGGGAAATGATTCCACTGAACAATGAAAAGGTGATCAATTTCCTGATGAATTTTATGAGGAGAAAAACAAAAAAGGAGGATTAGAATTGGTTGGTGTTGATTCATAAAATAATCATACATGGGATATTGTTTCGAGACCAGCAGATAAGAATGCCATCGGGACTAAATGGGTCTACCGCAACAAGATGAATGAATATGGCACAGTGGTTCGAAAAAAAGCATGACTAGTGTGCAAAGGATACTCCCAGATAGAGGGAATAGATGTTGTAGAGACATTTTCACTAGTTTCAAGGAAGGAGACAGTCAGATTATTTTTAGCCATAGCAGTTCAAATAAAGTTCAAAGTGTTTAAGATTGATGTCAAATATTCATTTCCGAATGATTTTTTGGAATAATAAGTGTACATTGAGCAGCCAAATGGTTTTCTCATTCATGAAGATGATAATAAAGTTTTTCGGTTGAAGAAGGAACAATATGGGTTGAAACAAGCACCAAGATCATGGTACTCAAGGCTGGATCTGTATTTGAAGAAGATTGGGTTTCAACGTGGTGGAGTTGATTACAATCACTACTTCAACAACAACAGTAATCAAAGGATTATGGTATTGGATTATGTCGATGACATAATATTTGGTGGATCAGATGAATCTCAGTGCAAACAATTTTCTGAATTCATGAAAAGTTAGTTCGAAATGTCCATGATTGGTGAGATGACATTTTTCTTTGGTTTACAGGTGACACAAGGAAGGAATGGAACATTCATTTCTCAATCCAAATATTCCAAAGAGGTTTTGCGAAGGTTTGTAATGGATAATTTCAAGAAAATAAAGACTCCAGTTGCTACCCGGATGAAATTATCAAAAGATGACAGTGTCAGGGCAGTTAATATCAATGAATATAGGCAAATTATTGGCAGTTTATTGTAACTAATAGTAACAAGACCTGATCTTGTTTTTTCCACATGCCAAGAAGCACGTTACCAAATAAATCCAAAATAAAGTCACATGTTCACAGTGAAAAGAATACTTCATTATATCAAAGAAACCGTGGATTTCGGTCTGATGTATAATGACAAATCACAAATAGTGTTATTGGGTTACACAAATGCAGATTGGTCCAGATCAGCAGATGACAGAAAATAAATGTCAGGAGGTGCATTCTATCTTGGTGGATTGTGTATTTCTTGGATAATAAAGAAGCAAGATTTCATTTCATTAAGCATCTCAAAGGCCTGGTATATTTCGGCCACTCAAGCATGCACACAGTTATTGTGGATGAAGCAGTAGCTTGAAGATATGGGAGTTGAATTAAAGTCTCCGATCGGAATCCAGTGTGATAACTCAAGTGCTATAAATCTCAGCAAAAATATCATCCATCACTCAAGGACAAATCACATTGAGATAAAGTATCACTTTATCAATGAGAAAGTTTAGTAGGGAATTGTGAAGTTGGAGTATGTGCCTACAGAGCTACAGGTTGCAGACATTCTGACAAATGTCTTACCCAAGGAAGATTTTGAGAGGCATCGACTGGCTATGGGAGTTCAGTCGACTCCTCACACTTGAAAGAGTGTGGATGTGGAACCCCCCCCCCCCAAGGTATGATGTGTTTTTTCCTAATGTGCTGATATGTGTTCTCTACTCTGTTATAGACTACAAAGGAGTGACCTTTGGGTTCATTGACAAAGGGGGAGAAAATAGTGATTGTTCAAGGGGGAGACAGTGTGGATATTTTAGAAATCATGAAAGATACGGGTAGAAGCTAACAGGTGGAGTGGCCAGATAAAGGGAGTTGAAGCTGGTTCAAAGTGCTTAGCCAAAGGTTAGCTTCGACAACACAGGCAATAGTGCTAAAGAGGATTTGTAGCTGACAAGAGTTAAAGTTGTGAGAAGATAGGGGGGGAATATTAAATCTAACGATGCTAGAAGTGGTCGATAAAAGAATAGATATCACGACAGTTGAGGATCGTGATAAAAGAATAATAGTGGCGTTGGAATGCGGTAAGAATATTTCCAAAAATTGGTATCATTTTGGTGTCAAGAGTGGGTGTTAGAGTTGAAGTGATTCATTGATGAACTTTTCATTTACTCTTGTTTCTCACACCGATCATTGCTCATGTGGGCTTAGAGTATGTGTTGAGTAAATCCTTGAACGCTATCGGAATCTCAATAGATTAATGGTGGATAAAGAATTAACTATGTATCTTTTTATGGAAGAGTTTTCAACAAACCCAAAGGGGGAGATTGTTGTGAAAAAATCCCTCAAGGTATCATTGAAGCATTTTTGAGGTGATTGTGTTTGTTGAAAAAGTGTACATCTGTGTTTTGATTATTTACAAAGCAAACTATGACGTACAAATTTGTTGAAAAAGGGGATTTCATTGTGGCATGTTGAGTTCAAGGGTTGTGTTTAACGATCCATGCTTGATTCAAGAACGTTGACAAAGGAATGGATGATCTGGAAGCGGTACAAAAAGAGCAGATACAAGGTGGCACCGTTTTCCAGTGTTTTCCAAATTTTTGGGCCCGAAAATTGACAAATGGAGAAAAGTGGTTTTGGAAAAAGGACTTGAACATCATTGACTTGAAGGAGAGTAAACTTGCGCACCATATGTTTTTCAAGATCAGAACATCAAAATATGGAAAAGGGATAAGGGGAACCCAAGTTCTAGGGTTGGTCATGCAAGTGACTTGCACGCCGAAACTTGTGCGCTGAGGGGAGTCTTTCATTCCATTGTGCAGGGTGTCCAAATGACTATAAATAGAGGTCGACCCCTCCTCATTTGGTACGAGTTCAACACTTAGATAAAATCAGATCTCCCTTCGCACAGGTGTGGTGGTCGCGCAAGTGGTGTGTAGTCGCGCAAGTAGAAGTTGCACGCCAGTTTATTGATGTACGGCCAGAGTGGTTTGGGAAAGAAAGGAAGGGAGTCTCCCAAGTTTTGAGTTGAAGAATTTTGTGTCACGCAAGTGGTTGAGGTGAACTTGTGCTCCATTTTTGAAGAATCACGATAGTTGGTGGTTGCACGCCAATATTGGTTTGGGCGTAAAAGGGTGTGAGTCGCGCAAGTTTGGAGTTGCGGAAGATTGTGTCATGCAAGTGGTTGAGGTGGACTTGTGTTCCAGTTATAAATTGTGCGCTAATACTTACGTGTTGGCTTAGAGAAGGGCTCCATGTAAGGTTGATTCGCGTAGTGATTCAGGGCTGGGTGAAAGCTAGAAGATTGCCTGATACCTTTGGTGCAAAGTGAGTTTCATCTACAGGTGAAAGTTGGACTTCAACGGAGCATCCACATTCAACAGAGGATGTATTCATTAGTGATAATGAAGAGACCTATAGGTCTATAAACTGTGAGTGGATCCTTTCCAGATTAGTGAGAAAAGGAAGAGAAATAAGGTGATCCTCTCCACCGACAGTGAGCCAAAGAGAGAGAAACAGGGAGTGACCCTTGGGAAAGTAGTGAGATAACCCTAAACCTTGTAAGGCAGTGAGTCTAGGTATAGAAGTGATCTATCTCTAACCTTGTAAATAGCAGTGTGCTTTAGTGGATTTGGTACAGTGGCACATCGTTGTTCTATTCTCCTTGGACGTAGCCCGGTGAGGGTGAACCAAGTAAAAATCTTTGTGTCTGCCTACTTACTTCCCTACATTGCATTTAAAGCATCATCATCAGATAAAGATGAAAAGAAGTGGTCATAATAAACACACAAGTTCAAACAATGTGAACCTTGTAATAAAGAGGTCAAGATCTAGTGGGTCAGGAAGAATTTTGAAAAAGAATATCCATACCCTGATTCATCCCCCCTCTCAGGGTATATAGGCCCCTATTGGTCCTAAAAAACCTGCAGAATTGCTTCTTAGACTTTTTTTCCCTAATAAAATGTTCAACAATTTTTCCCACATTTCATGTGATGTTTTACAGGACATCACCTTTGTATAAGTTGAATTTTAAAGGGATACCCTAAATCATTGATCCCTTTAGCATAATCTTCCAATTCTCTTCTTTCAACTTCTTAAAAAGAACCACTATTAATGTCAGTTGATATTCCAAGCATAGCTTCTATGAAGACATCCATCCCTACTAATCAGAAGTAGTGATGCATTCAATTCTTATATAGTTGAAAATTATTTCTGTCAAAGATCAGAATTCCTTTATGATTTATCACCTCAATTTCTTCTTCTTGGGAGAGAAACACTGACTTTCAACCTCCCTCTGATACCAATTGTTAGGTCCACTGGGTCAAATACCCTGAGAGGGTGGTGAATCAGGGTATGACATATTAAAAATTTCTCGCATTCAGATCTTGTTTCATTGTTATACAAAATTAAATTCTCTCTTCCTCCCATATCAATATATGAATAGATATAAAATCATTCCAAGGAAACAGAAATTTTTAGGTGGTTCCCCATCACTAGACTACATCCAAGGAGCATACAACTGCAATGTGCTGATGTACCAAATTCACTAAGGATCACTACCAATAATTAGTACAATGTTTGGGCTAGATCTTTTATGCCCAGGCTCACTGCCTTTACAATGTTTAGGTTATGTTCCCTACATTCCCAAGGGTCACACCCTATGCATCTTTCTTTGGCTCGCTGTCGGTGGAAAGGGTCACCATATTCTTCTTCCTTCGCTCACATATCTTGGAAAAGAACCCTCACACATTTTATCGACTTGTAGGTCAAACACAGATTATGGACATGTAGTTCCCTTCATTTTCATGAATACTACATCCTAAAATGTGGGTAGATGCTCTGTTTAAGATCCTTTTTCACTCATAGATGAATTCCACCTTCTCGAGTACTGCTAAATACCAAAAAATACTTTTTTCAACTAATTTTAAGCTTTCGAAATCTTACTTGTGCAAGTTATGAACCACCTGTTCCTCTTGTTGATAAAAGTATTGTTTTCAACAATACATAAAAATGTTATTTAAAGGGGGAGATTATTTAATATAATACTCTGTCTTTTTATGATAATTTTGATGCTCACAAATACCATTAGTTATTTTCTAATGATTTTATTTAGTATTTTGCAGGAATTTATTAATTTATTTTACTCTTGAAATTATGAGAATTTAATACTTATTCAGAATCTGCTTTAAGCGCGTTTTGGAATCACTGTTCATACCTTACGTGGATAAATGTAGCACGGAATCTTCTTTAGTGTGTTCTCGAATCACTGTTCATACCCTATGTGGATAAATGTAGCATAATGATGAAAAGCGTGTATACTTTTTGAGATAATAGAAAAGTATGGTTAAACAACCATACGTTTTTAGCAAAGTATAGAAGAAGAACCTTACGTTAGGAAGGAACCTTACATTTTGGTTATCAGCAAAGTATAGAAGGAGAACCATATATAAATACTAAACGTTACATTTGTTTCTCAAAAGTATGGTTCATCAACCTAATGTATGGATCTTTTTCCGTACGTTTGAGAGTTGAAGAAAAAGTATGGATGATCAACCCTACATTTATGTTCAACCTTATGTTTGAAGACTATGTCATCAGTCCTACTTTTGGAGGCCACGTCATCAACATTACGTTTAGTGTCGGAAATTTTGACAAACGATATTTTTATGCAGCGATTAGCAAGCTGATTATTGGGCGGATTTCAAGCCGGATTTAAAGTCGTTTTTAAAATACGACTTTTACTGATTCAAAGACGTTTTATCAATGAATCTAAGATCAAATTAAAAGGAGATTTTTATGCCGATTCTTAAGGGAAGTTACAACTTCTCTATAAATTCAAATTTTTGAATATCATGAATCAGAAGGCGACTTTTATAGATCTAAATGTGCAGAAGATATGCTCATCTTTATTATATATGTTCTCTCTGAAACACCAAGTACATGTGTGTATGGTGATCGATCTATTATTAAAAAGGTGGAAAAAAGAGACTGCAAAAATTCACGTTGATCCGCTGATTCAAAAAGGAGTGTCAAAGCTCTGTTCAATTAAGAAGAAGGAACTCGATAGAAGATTCACTTGTTCTACATCGAATATCTACTATGGATCTACTACTGTTAAAGTTGTGAACTATATCTCTATATCTAATGAAACCAGATTGACTCAGAATTTATTTGTTTTGAAAATCAATATTTATAGAGACTATGATCCATCTGTTGTCAATTGCATTATGTTGCAATTGTGAAGATCAACTAGAAAACTTCTTTCTGAAATTCTTTTTATTCTTAAGTAACCAACTTCTTTTTCTATGCTGTGTTGGTTTGTGTTTAAACCAGAAGGATTTGTTAGCCTGAAGATTGTAAAGGTCTCAACTACCTGTACTCATTTGCAGACTGGTCTGTTGAAACGAGGATTAGATAGTGAAAATCACCAAGCTCATGGAGTTGAGCGGTTATGGAGTGGACTAGGGGACTTATGTTCCCCAAACCACTATACATCTTTGTGTTCTTGTTTTTACTTATTTTGCTGCACGATCAAATCTGATAAAGTATAGAGGACAGAACTCATTCAATCAAAGAGTTACTGAAAAATTACAAGACACAATTCACCCCCCCCCCCCTCTTGTGTATAATCTGTAGATTCAGATCCAACAATTGGTATCAAAGGTGGAGCTTCTAATAGAGCCTTATCAAGATATAATCATTTAAATATTATACAACAGAGCATCATGACTGATACAAGAGAAGGGATGTCAATGGTCAGGGCACTATATTTTAATGGATACAACTATGGTTGTTGTAAATCGCGCATGATAATATATCTGAAAAAACTCAGATATAAAGTCTATTCAAAGATTATGACTCCTTATGAAATTCCTGAAATTCCTGAGACATGGAGTGTTTCTACAGAGTCAGAGTATGATATGAACTCGAAGGATATGAATTCAATTATCTACGGTCTAGGACCAGATGAATTTAATAGAGTATCTCAGTTCCCCACAGCATATGAGATGTGGCAAACAATAGTCATGGCATATGAAGGAACAAATAATGTGAGACAAATGAGATATGCAACTGCCAAATTGAAATTTGACACTTTCAGAATTTTTGAAGGTGAAAGCATTACCCAAATGAATGGGAGATTGACAGAAATTTTCAATAATATAACAGCTCTAGGAGAACCTATCAAGCAGGCTAATCAAGCATTAAAAGTACTGAGGGTACTTCCTACTCGATGGAATGGTATCTCTACTACAATCAGACAATTAACACCTGTCAAAGATCTAACCATGAGAGAGATGATTGGTACACTGATGATGTATGAAGCTGAAATGAAAGATGAGGCTAATGAACATAAAGTTCTTATAAAAAGAGAAGATACTTCCTTGAAAGTAACTTCACAACAAAAGAATAGAAAGCTCAAGAATAGAGAATTCAAAGCTAAATTAGAGAGCTCTAACTCATCAAACTCAGATGAAGAACTGGCTCAGCTAGCCAGAAAATTTAGAAAATTCTACAGCAAGAAAAGAGGCTTCAAAAAATCTTTTAAGAGAGATGATAAAGAAGTAAGATTCTATGAATGCAAGAATATGAGGAATATCAGACCAGATTTTCCACAATTTAATGATGCAAAGAAGAAGAAATTCTTCAAAATAAATGACTATGAGCAGAAAGACAAGAAATCTATGAAAGATACTTGGAGTGTATCTGAAGACTCCAGTAACTCTCTTTAATCAAGATCAGAAAAAGAAGAAGTCAATCTAAAAGCAAACATGTGTTTTATGGAAGAAACTGATGAGGTACACTCATATTACTCCTATGAATCAAATTCTGAATCAAGCTACACAAATGAAAAACTTTCATCCTACTACAATATGCTTGAAGAAAGATATGACTCACTATTTAAGAAACATAATTCACTAAAAATAAACATAAATCCATTTCAGATGAAAGAGAAACAATGCTGAAACAACATAAGAAATTAACTAATAAATACAATTCGATTAACACTAACTATATTGATTTTGAATCAAGAATAAAAACACTGCAGGATCAAGTAGAATCTTACAAACAGGCTGCATTGGTTTTTACAAAAGGAGAGAATTCATTAAATGAAATTCTTGGAAAAACTGTCATTAAAAAGGAGAGATTTGGAATTGGCATTAAAGGAGAAAAACCTAAGATATATAAAATTATTTTATTCCTAGATCTAAAAAGGTTAATTGTAACTTTTGTGGGACAAAGGGACATATAGCTAAAAATTGTTTCTTAAGACAACCTCAAATTTGTGGTATTAAGAAAGCCTATGTTTCAAAATACTTATATTATTCATTTAATTTTAAAAGAACAAAGCAAATCTGGATACTCAGATCATTGCTAGCTTACACCCCTGGACCCAACGAAATATGGGTACCAAAGCAATTTGTTTGAATGTCTTTGCAGGTAGCAGGCCACCAGAGGAAAAAAGATATATGGTACATGGATAGTGGTTTATCAAGACATATGAGTGGAAACTCATTGAATTTTTCTTCACTCACTCAAAATGAAGGAGGACTTGTCACATTTGGTGATAATGCCAAAGGAAAAATCATTGGCATTGGAACTGTTGGAGATCCAAAAACAGTCTCAATCCAAAAAGTGCTTTATGTACAAGGATTAAAACACAATCTGATAAGTATCTCTCAACTTTGTGATGATGGATATACTATTGATTTTACAAACAATTATTGTACTATTTCTAAAGATAAACTGTTTAAATTTAAAGCACCAAGAACTGAAAATGTCTATACTTTGGATTTAAATTCCTTGTGTAAACAACAAGTAAACTGCTTGACTGCTAAAGTAAGTGAATCATGGATCTGGCATAGGAGACTTGGACATTACAATGTATATGTTTTACATAAGTTATCTAAGAAACATTTAGTTTCTGATTTACCTTGTCTCAAATTTGAAAGTGACAGATTTTTTGATGCATTTCAACTTGGCAATCAAGAAAAATCATCCTTCAAATATGTTAATAAGGTTGCTACATCTAAACCTCTAGAACTTATTCATATGGATTTGTTTAGACCATTAAGAGTAGAAATCTTAGCTGTTAAATTATATGTATATGTTTTAGTTGATGACTATTCTAGATTTACATGGATTTTCTTTTTGAAATTTAAAAATGAATCTTTTACGTTATTTGAAAGTTTCTGCAAATCTGTTCAAAATGAAAAAGGTTTCAATATAATCTCATTGAGAAGTGATCATGGTGGAGAATTTGGAATTTAATTCCTTTTTATCAAACATGGGTATTAAACATACCTTTTCTATACCCATAACACCTCAACATAATGGGATTGTAGAAAGGATAAATAGAACAATTCAAGAAATGTATAGAACTATGTTAAATGAATATAGTCTACCTATATATTTTTGGGCAGAAGCTGTGAATACATCTTTCTATATAATTAATAGAGTTTTAATTGGACCTATTTTGAAAAAGACACCCTATGAACTGTGGAATAACAGAAAACCTAAAGTTAACTACTTTAAAGTTTTTTGATGCAAGGTCTACATCTTAAACACCAAGGATAATCTTGGTAAGTTCGATCCAAAATCTGATGAAGGTATTTTCTTAGGATATTCTGCTACCTCCAAAGCTTATAGAGTTTATAATAAGAAGTCAAGGATTGTTGAAGAATCAGTTCATGTGAAATTTGATGAATCTGATCCCTTTGAGAAAAAGACAGAATAAATGGATGAAATTGACTCTAATGATAACATGAGACTTGAGAACTTAAATAATGATTTTGAAAATTATATAAAAGAAATTCAGTCCAGTTCAAAGGAACATGATACTGAAGAACCTTTAAATATATTACCTAGACAGTCTAGAACCCAAAAGAATCACCCTTTAGAAACTGTAATAGGTGACCTAGAAACTGGTGTTCAAACTAGAAGAAACTTAGGAAACCTAGTGGAATTATCTGACTTCCTATCTCAACAAGAACCCAAGACTATAGAAGAAGCTTTAGATGATGAAAGTTGGGTAATAAAAATGTAATATGAATTAAATTAGTTTAAAAGAAATGAAGTTTGGGAATTAGTGGAAAGATATAAGAATTATCCTGTTATAGGAACCAAATGGGTATTTAGAAATAAACAAGATTACCAAGGCACAATAACTAGAAATAAAGAAAGATTAGTAGCTAAAGGATATAATAAAGAAGAAGGAATAGATTATAATGATACTTTTTCACCTGTAGCTAGGTTTGAAGCCATAAGAATCCTTTTATCCTATGCATCTTATATGAATTTTAAATTATTTCAGATGGATGTTAAATCTTCCTTTTTAAATGGTTATTTAATAGAGGAAGATTATGTTGAGAAACCTCCTGGTTTTGAAAATTCTCAAAAACCTGATTCTGTTTTTAAACTTACTAAATCTCTTTATGGCCTTAAACAAGCACCTAGAGCTTGGTATGAAAGATTAATTTCTTTTGTTTTGAAAAATTATTTTACTGTTGGAATGAAAAACCCAACACTCTTTAAGAAAACTATGAAAAATAATGTTTTATTGGTTCAAATTTATGTTGATGATGTAATTTCTGGATTAACTAATAAAAATCTTTGTCATGAATTTTCAAAATTAATGCAAGAAGAATTTAAAATGAGTATTAATGGGAGAATTAAATTTCTTTTTGGGTCTTCAAATATTTCAAAAAGATTTTGGAAATGTTTTAAATCAAAGAAAATGCATTACTGATTTACTTAAGAAATTTGGACTTGAAAACAGCAAGACATTTACAACTCCTATGTGTACTAATATAAAACTTTATTTGGATGAAACTATGAAATCAGTTAACAACAAGTTATATAGAGGTATGATTGGTAGTTTGTTATATCTTACTTCTAGTAGGCCAGATATAATGTATTCAGTATGTCTTTGTGCTAGATTTCGATCAAATCCTAAAGAATCTCATCTAACTGCTGTTAAAAGAATTTTTAGATATTTAAAAGGAACTGTTTTTCAATCTCTTCTTTATCCTAAAACTTCTAATTTCAATTTGATTTCATATTCAGATGCTGACTTTGGAAGTTGTAGATTAGATAGAAAAAGTACATCAGGAACATGTCACTTTTTAGGAAAGTCTTTAGTATCAAGGTCTAGTAAGAAACAACATTCAGTTGCCCTGTCAACAGCTGAGGCAGAATATGTTTCTGCTGGCAGTTGTTGTGGACAAGTGTTGTGGATGAAAAACACTCTTATGGACATTGGATTGAATTTTAATAATACACCTATTTTATGTGATAATACAAGTGCAATTAATATTTCAAAAAATCCTATTAGTCATTCTAGAACTAAGCACATTGATATAAGACATCACTTTTTAAGAGATCGTGTTATTAAAAAAGATATACTTTTAGAATTTATAAATACTAAAATTTAATTAGCAGATATTTTTACTAAACCACTTCCCACTGCAAGGTTTGATTTTATTAAGGGGGAGCTAGGTTTATTTAATTTTAAATAATTTTTATTTTTATTTACTTTTATTTATTTTTGTAAATTCTATTTTGTTTTTTGAATACTGTTTAAGATTTTTTTTTCGCCATATTCAAATTTTATTTGTTTTAAATATATGTAATGATTAGTGATTAAACGGGAATCAAGGCTGTCAAAGCCTTTTCAACTTCTAAACCATTTCACTTCTATCGAAGCCCTTTCAAAATCCAAAAATCGCACTTCTGCTCCTAAACCCTAATCTTCGAACCTATGAAACCCTAACCTTCAAACCTTTATAGATTCTTGCAGAGATGGTAAGAACTAAAAGAGCCAGTGAAGCTGATCCAAGCAATGCCAAGAGACAATGCTCCGAGGGAAGAAAAATCTTACAGGGAAAGGTAGTCGATCTCGACTGGTTATTTCAGACAAATATGCTATTGAAGAAAGCGTTGTCATTTCAGAATCTTGAACAGATGTTCAACAGTGAAAATACGGAATTTCTCTTTGAATTAGAACTTATATACTTTTTCAAATCTGTACAGTTTAGCCTGGGGGATACTGAGGATAGTATGATGGCTAATATAGAGGATAGGGATTTCTCAATCTCATCAGTAGAGATTGGTCAGATTCTCAACTGCCCTCATGAGGGAGTTTTTCATTTTGATTTGAAAAATATTGGAGATTCTGTGCATAAATCTGAGGACATCATGTCTTTTCTTTTTTGTACTAAGACTATAAAGAAAATGTTTATCAAGTATTTGGAGCCTGATCAGAAAATTTTGGTCAAATTTATTCAGACTGGAATAGCTCCAAGAATGGCAGAAATGGAAAATATTTTTTACCATGATATGTATATAATGTTTCTTCTGTTAAGCGATATTAAGTTAAACTTCCCAAGGTACATGGTAATGTATCTCAATTAATGCTGTCAAATCGATGCCAGGATGAATTTCTACCCTTTCGGTTGATTTATTTCTAAACTGCTGCTTAAGAAAGACATGGTGAGATTAGTGGATGCCCAAGTTAACTGTTATCACAGTAATACATTTAATGCTAGAACTTTAAGGAAGGTTGGATATTTCTAGAGAACAATTAAAGGAAAAATTTTTCCAGTAGGAGCTGAAGAAGACTCAGAGAGTGCTCAGGCTCAACCTGCTAAGTCCAAGGAGGGACAAAATGAATCCAGAGTCAGCAATGTAGCAATAAGGATTCGCTTTGAAGTGGAAGATATTGAGGAAGATATAAGTTAGGTGGGACTTCAATCAAAAATAAAGAGACATGTTAATGAGGAAGTTACTTCCCCTGCTTTGGAAACAACAACAGAAGCTTTATTTTCTTATACTTTTGTAAGAGAGGCTATTTTTGATAAGATCATGGAAGATGTTAGTGAAAGGACAACACCAGTAGAGGGATCAGGAGCTCAAGAAGAAGCTCAAAGGGAGAATCAGGAATAGACTGTAGCTGATGTTGAAGTTGCAATTTAATGGGAACAAGAGACGGAGGCAGTGCCTGGTGAAGAAGTGTCCAGACCTCAGGAAACTACTGAATATATTGTTCTTTAAAACCCAGTGGAAGGCCAAGATGCTGATGTTTGTGGTGAGAATGATTCTGAATCTCACATAGAGGTACTTCAACAGGATTTTTCTGTGGAGGAGTTTGAAAAATCTAAGGAAAAATCAGTGGACCAACCTTCTCAGGATAGAGAAAAAGAAAAATATGATGCTGAATCATTACCTTTGGTACTGCTGCATCAACCAGAGCATGTGAATATGAATCAAGCATAGGGTGCATCTGATTCAAGGAAAGAAGAAATTGAATAATTGTACATAAAAGTATCTCAGTTGGAATCTGAGAATGTCATTCTAAGAAATGCCTTAGACTTAGAACATTTGAAATTTCAAAAGCTGAAGGAGTGTACAGTCTCAAGGAAAGAAGTTGAAAAGTTTAAAGAGGATATGCTGACTGCAGTTGCACAATTGAAATCTGAAATGGTTATGAAGTCAGATTTATCAGATCTAAAGTCGTTTATAGAGAACCAATTTGCATCAGTTGCAAATAATATTGTTAGTGGATCAGGTACTTCACCTGATTTAATCAGAAGGTTTCAAGCTATCACAACTGTGATGAGCAACATGAACGACAGGTTACAATATCTTCAATGTAAGAGTGGTCCTTTATTAGTGTTGCTGGACAATCAGAAGTTTCTAGTGGATCAACTGACATCTAGTGATCCATCAGTCGGAATCCTGTTAAATTAGTTATTAGAGAAGCTGTCAGTGTTTGTCGAAAAAGAGGAAAGGATGCATGAGTTTTTCAGAGTCAATTTAATCGAGGATATTCATATGAATCAAGAGAACAGAGAGCTCATTATCAAACTTGTAGATGGGATGATGAAGAGATTTTAGGAACAGTTTACAGAAATCAAGTATGCAATCCAGAGGAGATAGAACCTGTTGCATATCTTATCCAAACCTTAATTCCTATGTATATCATTGTCATGTATATACTGCTGTTTTTGAATGAAAATTTCATTCATTGTTTATTTTTTTCTTTCTCTATTTGTTTTACTGACTTTATTTTTGATATGATAGTACTCCAAATTTAATTATTGATAAACAGTTAATAATAAGCATTTACCTACAGTTCAGTGCAACATTAAATGTGTTAAAATCCATGATTTTTCATTATTTTTGATATCACAAAAAGGGGGATAATTTGGATAAACATCAACATTTTATTTAGGGGGAGAATTAAAGGAGAATTTGAATAAACATCAACATTTTATTTAGGGGGATAATTAAAGGAGAATTTGGATAAACATCAACATTTTATTTAGGGGGGAATTAAAGGAGAAATTTGGATAACCACAGCATTTTATTTTACAAAACTTTATTTCAATAGTTTTCTGTATATTTATTGTTTATTATAAATGTTATTCAGAAGGAGAAATTTTTCTAAAATTAAATATTTTTTCATCCTCTCAAAATTCTAAAACTTTATGTAACTAATTTTGAAAGTTAATTTCGTTTAAATAATTTTATTATCTTATGGGTTTTGTGATCATCAAAAAGGGGGAGATTGTTGAGCAAAGTATTGTTTTCAACAATACATAAAAATATTATTTAAAGGGGGAGATTATTGAATATAATACTCTATCTTTTTATGATAATTTTGATGCTCACAAATACCCTTAGTTATTTTCTAATGATTTTATTCAGTATTTTTCAAAAATTTCTTAATTTATTTTACTCTTGAAATAACGCGAATTTATTACTTATTCGGAATCTGATTTAAGCGCATTCTGGAATCACTGTTTATACCTTATGTGGATAAATGTAGCGCGGAATATGCTTTAGTGCATTCTGGAATCACTGTTCATACCCTACGTGGATAAACGTAGCGTAAGGATGAAAAGCGTGTATAATTTTTGAGATAAGAGAAAAGTATGGTTAAACAACCATGTATTTTCAGAAAAGTATGGAAGAAAAACCTTACATTAGGAAGGAAACTTATTTTTTGGTTATCATCAAAGTATGGAAGGAGAACCGTACGTAAATACTAAAAGTTACGTTTGTTTCTCAAAAGTATGGTTCATCAACCTTACTTTTGTAAACAACCATACATTCTTAGAAAAGTATGGATCAAGTAAAAGTATGGATCTTTTGTCGTACGTTTGAGATTTGAAGAAAAAGTATGGATGATCAACCCTAAATTTATGCTCAACCTTACATTTGAAGACTATGTCATCAATCCTACCTTTGGAGGCCACGTCATCAACCTTACATTTGGCGTCGGAAATTTTGACAGACGATATTTTTATGCAACGATCAGCAAGCTGATTATTGGGTGGATTTCAAGCCGGATTTAAAGTCGTTTTTAAAATAAGACTTTTACTGATTCAAAGTAATTTTATCAATGGATTTAAGAATGAATTAAAAGGACCTTTTTATGCCGAGTCTTAAGGGAAGTTACGACTTCTCTGTAAATTCAAATTTTTGAATATCGCGAATCAGAAGGTGAATTTTATGGATCTAAATGTGTAGGAGATATGCTCAGATTTATTATATATGTTCTCTCTAAAACACCAGGTACATGTGTGTATGGTGATTGATATATTATTAAAAAGTTGGAAAATAGAGACTGAAAAAATTCACGTTGATCCGCTGATTCAAAAAGGAGTGTCAAAGCTCTGTTCAATTAAGAAGAGGGAACTCGATAGAAGATTCACTTTTTCTGCATCAAATATCTACTGTGGATATACTACTGGTGAAGTTGTGAACTATATCTCTATATCTACTGCAACCGGATCGACTCCGAATTTATTTGTTTTGAAAATCAATATTTCTAGAGACTACGATCCATCTGCTGTCAATTGCATTCTGTTGCAATTGTGAAGATCAACTGGAAAACTTCTTTCTGAAATTATTTTTATTCTTGAGTAACCATATTCTCGTTCTAAGCTGTGTTGGTTCGTGTTTGAACCATAAGGATTTGTTAGCCTGAAGATTTTAAAGGTGTCAACTGTCTGTACTCAGTTGTGGACCGGTCTATTGAAACGAGGACCAGATAGTGAAAATCACCAAGCTCGTGGAGTTGAGCGTTGGTGGAGTGGACTAGGGCCTTCTATTCCCCAAACAACTATACATATTTGTGTTCTTGTTTTTACTTATTCTACTGCATGATCAAATCTAATAAAGTATAGAGGACAGAACTCGTTCAATCAAAGAGTTACCAAAAAATTGCAAAAGACACAATTCACCCCCCTCTTGTGTATAATCTGTAGATTCAGATCCAACACCTCCCACATACTGAGTACCAGGTTTGGTAAGTGGATCACCCCCTTTGTGTACTACTTCCACTTCCACGAACTGCTCTTCGTCGGCGGACTGCCTCCACCTTCTTTATCGTGTACCGCTACTGCCTACCGATTATGCGAACCTCATGTGTGAAACCCCTTCTATCTGCGAATTGTTCTTTTTTCACGGATTGCCTTTGCTAACCACCCATGTACCACTCCTTCTTCTTCCATGTACTGTGTCTTATGTGGGTTACAACTCTTCGAACAAACCTTTGATGGAATTTCTTCCACACAAACCTCTTTTGCTTTCGCAAAACTCTTCCTCGCGAACCTCCTTCAGACTTCGCCAAAATCCCAGATCAAAAATATGTTCTAATGATATTCTATCTCAATAGTAACCATTGGGATTAGTGATTCTTATATAGGAAAAGATACCTTCAAAATCCTCTAATCTAAGATTTACCAAATCTTCAATTTAGCCTTCACCGTGTACTGATCCTTTTGCCACCATGAACCGCCAGCCACCCACGAACCATTTTTCAAACGTGATCTGCGTACTATCTTTATTCCTAAGAAGTTGACCTCCTATGATGAATTCAATCCATCTGCATACTACACTACCTTCCTCCATGAACTGTTTTTGGTTTTGTAAACCACTCCCGCGTACCTTTTCCTCCTGCCTGGTATGCGGCCGCGTACCCTTCCCAGTCATGGTACGTGATCCATGTCTCAGGTTTCACATTTCACTTCCTTTTTCAAATTTGTTTTCCATTATTCACTCCATTCAGTCCCATGAAGAAATACTTAAATTACCAAACTCAAATTCCCAATTTTGAGGCCCAAAAATTTGGAAAACACTGGGAAACTGTGAAACCTTAAAAACTTGTCTTCGGAAAACACCAACCATACTCATTTTCGGTCATCTGGCATTGTCGAAAAACACAACCACACCCAAAACATACTGATAGGACACCTTGAGTTATTTTTTCCCAACAAAATACATAGATCTATGCCTTAGTCATACAGTGTAAAACTACACAACAATTTCCTCAACACATGACATTAAATTATATCTATACCATGTATAATGAACACAGAATTCCCCATGTATATCCATCATGGGATCCCAACCTCTTCTGCACCATGGATTGATCCAATTTATGATGGAATATTTCACATGAATCCCCCAAACCATCTCCTTATAGAGTGATCCTCTGACATTGAGAAGCATTTACATGTAATCCCCCACACCATCCCTCATTAATGCTCCTTCCATTATTTGAACATCCTTTCCATATGATGTTAAACTACATGGATCGGTCATGTCACCTGACCTTAAACTGTGAAATCAATCTATGTGTGTTTTGATCCCTATCTTTAAAATAGGTTATATAAGACACCTCCCTAAGGTTCAATACCAAAATCATCCAATGCGAAATTATCCCCCTTTTAGGGACACACTCCATTCATCTATTGTGAAATTATCCCACTCGAGGGACACAATCCATTAATTTCAGGTGTGAAATCTTCCCTATAAGGGATATAGTCCACCATTTATCCGATCAAGACGTTAAAACTGAACCCATATCCAAAATATATTACACTTGTTCCCCAGTCCATAATACCTACCCCATACAATAAATATGGGATGCCTCAGGTAAAAATCCTTAGAAGACTTAGTCCCTAGCATTGATGACCCAATGGATGACATGGGACCCCTTGGGTTTTTCACCTAAAATTCCTCACACATGAGATTCCCTCTAAAAGAGTAGAACTTTATAGGTTCCCAACCAACCCAATGTCCAAACAGGCCCTACATTCCCAATTCTACTACCTCCCCAAACTAAAGGTCGATGTCCTATTGAGATAGAAACAATGTAATTAACTGATATCCACCTTGAGATGGTTCGTGGAATAAGTTTCACAAACATGACTTAAATATATGAGGCAGATCTGAACTATGAAATGATATCCAAAGAGGAATCCATTGAAGGAGGAACTAACATCCCAACATCCCATTTAGATCAATGAGAAGACATCACCGATGAGAGTTATGGAAGTCTTCCACCTTTTGAAAGAGATAATGTGGGACAATAGAAAGCACACGTGACATTTTAGACCAATTGAAAACATCAAAAACACCCATGTTTTAATTTTATTTTAATTCCATATTATGTGCTTAATAATTTATTTATTTAATGATTAGTAATTCATAAATAGTTACCCTTTAAAATAACATAAATAAAATAAAAAAAGTGGAATGAAAATGATATTTATCTAAGGGGTTATATATTTGGTGATCAATAAATAAAATCATACACCCTAAGGGGGGACATCCTTGAGCCTTCAATTGTTTTATTTACAGTATTTCTATTTAGATATATGCACCCCCATGGTTTTTTTCACCTCATCTCCAGACCTGGACCACCTCCACTCACCTAGTAACTCTATCTTTATTACATATTAATTTACTCACATGCATGTGTGGGGAACCCAAGGATTGGTTAAGGGGTATATTAAATATATTATAAACATGAATATCTATACATAATAAAGAGGAGGTAATGATGTGCATTCCATCATTTTAATTTTATAATAATAATTTAAAAAATTGTATAATAAATTAAATTAAAAGATTTAAAACAAATAAAGACTTTTAAAATATCATGATCATCCACAATATTCAACGCATAAACATTTGAATATTAGCTAGTAATTAGTTCAATTAACTCTTTTTTATTATGATAATATTATAAAATTAATTAAAATAATTATCTTATTAATTAGTTAATTCATTTAACTTAATAGTCCATCTGAACTATCCTAGAATTCCATATACTGTTTTTGTACATGATATGTACTTGGTGTTAACATGTAATATAGTTCTTAATTTATCACATAGTTAATTTTGAAAACACACTTCACTTCCATCACCCTCTAAAGAAAAATCCGCATTTCAAATTTCATTCACATCCAAAGAAATATATAATGTTCCCCTCATGACATAGCCCATAGTAATGAAAACATCCCCCTCAGGAGTTACAACTTAACAAAGGGAGCCCGAGACAGTATCACAAACAAGGCATTTTGAAACCATTCAAAGCACCGAACATAAATTTATGAAATGGGAATTGTAATTCCATTTCATCTCTCTGAATGGTTGAAAATTTCACATTAAACCATTATTTCTAAATCAATTCATTAGGAGTACCTTTTAAAAATAATTCCAAACATTTTTCTTTAATAAGTGCACTCAAGGACAATTGGAAGTAAATTTAAAGATCCTACCACTTTTGTTAAAAATATCCAAGGGTTAAAAATACCACCCTTTAATTTTACTCAAAAAAATGATGTCAAACCACTTATAAACCAAAAATATTATACAAATAATTCTTTAAATAAATTATCAGCAATTCAAATTTTGAATTCAAACTAAAAATTATGATTAAGTGCTTTCATAATTCACATTGAAAGATTAAAACCCTTTAAAATATCATATTCCACTCATAATGTACATTCATTCAATTTAAAAACACATTGTATGAAAATTTTATTTAAATAAAGTTAAAATTGTCCCTTAATGTGGGAAATCCACTTACTTTACATTAAAATGATGATGAGACCCAACTTATTTATTATAAATCCAGTAAACACATGCAATACCATCATTAGAAAATTGAAATGATAATTTGAAACTCATTCCATCAATTTTTCTAAAATTAAAATTTAGTACATGGTGTAAACCTACCTTGAATCCAAGGATAGTCTTCTAAAGCTTTGAATATGGGATAAAATGGCCTAAAAGATGGATAATAACCCTATAAGTGAGAAAACCACAATAAATTTTTTCAATATGAAATATGTAGGGTTTATCTGAATTGAAGCATAGTAGAGGAGAATAATAAATTGAGATTAAAAGAAGAAGATAGGAAGGAGGAGTCCCTAACTTAGTGCTTTGGTCCCAAATCATGAAGAACAAACTTAGAATCACCAAAAACAAAGGGATATCAAATTAGGGGAGGTGTGTCAAGGAGGGGTCTTGGATTGGGGTGTGTCAATACATAAGGGGATAGGGAATGGAATTAGGTTTATCAATTCATTAAGGGAAAATAATGAATTTACAAAAAATTTAATAAATGGGTGACTCGAAAAGTTTGTCCAAATGGTAAAAGTAAATTATGAACCAACCAAGTAGAGGATATTTGAACACCAAAAACATATCAAATGGTTTCCCCTATGACCTCGCATGGTTTGACCAACTACGCGTTAACTGTGTCAAATGTCACTATCAAATTATATACCCAAATGTACAGTTTCCTCATGGTTTCTACTAATCGTGTGCAACCCATGTAACACCCAAAAAGTATACAAAATTTTTAAATTCCATGCCAAAAAATATTGGAATATAAAATCACCCAAATTTAAATAATTAAATAATAATAATAGTAACATGGGATTCTACAATATCATATATGTGTATAGTAATGTGCATTTTGTGAAATGTAATGATAATTTATCTCTCAATGTGTGACTTTGAGTTATCTTTAAAAAAATTTCATCATGGAGTATTATGGTTTATGATGAATTAGTAAGGTTATCATAAGTAGGATTCTTATATAGAGATATAGAATATGCTCATGAGGCACAAAACAAAGAATATGATTCTTTTTATGCACTGGATGACCCACTAAGTGTACCATATGATGGTTCATATATATTTCTTTGGTATAATATAGGTACATGGATCATATTTGAGTCCTCATTGCATGAGTTTAGAAAGATACCCAGCATGTGAACCTTCATACTTTGATACCCTCCTTACTGAAGTATGAAAATAACTTATCTAATATGTGGGTGTTTGGGTATGTTGTTGATCATATTATTGATTGGAGATCAAACAAGATGAGATTTATCCTCTTATATGATGAGTATAACATCTTTTATCTCAATTAAGATAGATTGCGAAGGTGTGTGTCCACACTTATATTATATATATATATATGTGTGTGGAAAAGGGAAATGTCATGTGCTTCTCCATAAGGGTGGATTATTGAAATGTATTCATCGACCAGTTTAATATATAATTTGGGGATTGAGAATAACGAGTTGTCTATATGGGATTGACATGCTCTATGATTCATGGTCAGTAGATGTCTTATGTAACGTCCCGGATACGGGTTCCACTCAACAGGTGCCCCGAACCCGGTTGGTCACATGACCTCAAGCGCATTTCCCAAAATGCCAGTGGCTACCGACTATCAGTGAGGGCCTAGGTCTGATAGTGGGAAAACTATACCCTCATTTTTCAAAGTGTAGTGCATCGGAGAAAAATATTAACATAAAAAATGTAAAAGCATTACACAATACCAATGTTGAAATAGTCACAGTACTAAAGTAAGGAAAAGACCAACAATCATATATAATGATGAAATATGTCCCTAAGTCTAGGAAAGAAGCCAAAATAGGGTACACTGTAATCTGAAAAAATACAATACAAGGTAAAAATACAGCAAATCAAAATAAACAGTGTAGTAGGAACTCAGCAGCATCGCAGGCCTAAGCTCGGTCCCATGCTCTCCTACTCCTCTACAACAATCACATACCTGTATAGGGAATGTTTCCCTTATCTACACCTACAGCAATATAATCTATTTGGGCTCAAGACATGACCCAAACAGGGTGTGAGAAATAAATCCTAGTAAGAAACCACCAAAGGCCCATGCCCAACTATCTGTGAGTTTGTGCAACGGCAGTGTGCAATAGTGAAATGCAGTAAACTAGGAAGTACTAAAAGGAATATACTCCTACCATTTCCATTTCCATTTAATTATTCTTTAACAATTCAATATTTTTGACTTATAAGTTTTTGAGACTCAACCTCAACCGACAGTCTCGTATACGGTGTTGTAGCAAAAATCACAACAATCTATCTAACAAGTACAAGGTAAAACGATACCAAGCCTATACTTTAGATTGGAAGGTATAACATGTGAAATCACCACAGTGAATGTGAAAAATAAACAAATTCCTCAGACATGTAAAACCTTACCCTCAGATAATCAAAATCTAAACCCTCAGGTGATTTCCCATAGGCATAACTAATATTTCCCTTAGGCGTATGAGATAATGCCCTCAGGAACGGAAGAAACTAGCCAGAGGCATAAGAAAAGTTTCCCTCAGGCTAAACGAAACACTTACCTTCAGGCATGAGAAACATTGACCTCAAGCTAAACAAGAAACTGGGCCGAGCCCAACATATAATAAAGAAATTATATACATTTTCTCTCAAGAAAACTCAAAGCTTGTTAAATCACAGCATACCCTTGGGTAGCCTGGCCAAATGTCTAAACAAGGGAATGCACCCACAGGGTGGCCCTGGATCCAAGAAATGATCCCAAAAATTAGTTTTACATATTCATTAAATTACCTATGCAATTTTATGTATTTAATTAATCATGGCCTCATCCATACGACACCCCAATCATGGGCACGTAGCACAATGGTACACAAAAACAACATGACAGTTGGAATTAAACATCAGACCACCTATCTTGATCTCCTATGATCAATATATGTGAATGATGCCTCCAGAAACACCCAATAATGGTGTAGATATGAGATAAACAAAAACCAATTCAAACCAAAATAACTTCCCCTCAGGAAAGAATTGGAAGGAAGGATTCAAGAAGAGTGAAGAACTCACCTGTGCAGTTCATCGAGACTGTCAGCAAATGAATCCAAGTTTTGGTGGATGATCGGGAGATCCTCCAAGCTCTGACCCTCTCTCCCACTCTCTTCTGAAGTCCTAAGACTCCTCTGTAGAAAGAGGAGGCTACTGCCCATTTTAAGTGAAAAAAAAAACTACATGGAGTGTACTCTCAAGTACACGGCGTGTACTTTTCATTTTTTAAATTGTTCCTCTGGAGGCTACTTTCAACCGCTGAACTGTTCATCTGTCGACATGAGTACACTACGTGTATTACTGAGTACATGGTGTGTACTGTCACTTTGCTGGTGGCTACTCCCACCTTCTTACTGTTCACATTCCGACTAATTACACGATGTATAAATACCAAGTAAACGGTGTGTAGTCAGTTTTTACACCCTTCATCGCCGATAGGCCTACACGCCCCGTGTACTCATCCCACACGGCCAAAGTACATGGCGTGTGGAAAAGTACATGGCGTGTACCCACAAAATTTGGTATTTTTCCCCATTTTACTTATTTTCTCAAAAAAACTTAAAGGAAAATGGAAAAGAAGAAACTCATACCTCAAGAATAAGAATCGGGTTCTTACAAACTTCCCCCCTTAAAGCAATTCATTCCTGAATTTCCCTTTCAAGGGTGGTAAAGATAAAGATCAGAACAACTCTGGACACTGAGAACGTATGTTGGTCTCTTGCTCCCAGGTTTTGTCCTGCACTTGGCCATGCTGCCATAGCACTCGTACAATAGGAATTGACCGACCTCGGAGAACCTTCGTGTTCCTATCAACAATATGAATCGGATGCTCATCAAAGGATGCATTGTCCTGAAGCTCAACCTCCTCTGGCTGAAATATGTGATATAGGTCTGAGTAATAACAACATAGCTGAGATACATGGAAGACGTCATGCATGGCCTGGTACCTTTGTGGTATCTGAAATCGATAGGCAACCAGCCCGACTCTCTCCAGAATCTCAAACAGCCCCACATATCTTGGTGAAAGTTTAACATATCTCTTGATTCACCTGAGTCCCAACCTCGGTGAAACATGTTAGAAAATCTGATCCCCGACCACGAACTCCAAGGGTCGTCTGCGGCAATCAGTGTAACATTTCTGATGAGACTGTGCAGTAGCCATTTGCTTCTGTATCAACTGGACCTGCTCTAAAGTCTCCTACATGAGACTTGGTCCCAGTAAAGTTGCATCACCTGCCTCTAACCAGCATAATGGTGATTGGAATGGCCTACCATATAAAGCCTCGTAAGGTGCCACATCAATGGTTGCCTGAAAACCATTATTGTAGGAAAACTTGACCAGGGGTATGTGCTTCTCCCAAGATCCCCCAAAGTCCAGGACGCATGCACTCATAATGTCCTCTAGCACCTGTATCATACGCTCTGACTGGACATCGGTCTGAGGGTGGTAAGTTGTGCTCCGAAGCACCTGTGTACCCAGTTCCCTCTAAAAACTCTACCAGAAACGAGATGTAAAGCGGACATACCTATCTAAAACAATAGAAAGAGGGACCCCATGAAGGCGTATTGGATCTCAGATATACAACTTTCTGATCTCGTCAACACCGAAGGTCTCCTTGATCAGAAAAAAGTAAGCTACCTTTGTAAGTCTGTCCACAACAACCCACACGGCATCACTGCCTCGAGGTGACCTTGGAAACTTGGTCATGAAATCCATCGTGAAATCATCCCATTTCCACTCTGGAATGGATAATTGTTGTAACAGTCCAGCTGGCCTCTGATGCTCTGACTTCACCTGCTGACAGGTGGAACATCTCGCAACAAAATCAGCTACTTCTCATTTCATACCCGGCCATCAATACTGACGTCTCAAGTTACGGTACATTTTGGTTACTCCCAGATGCACTGCCCAAGCTGAAGCATGAAACTCCCACATCATATCCTCGCATATATCCCCTATAACCCACACTCGTCCATGGATATGCAGTACCTCGTCATCACCTATCATTCAACCAGGAGGAGGGTCCTCACTTGCCACCAACTTCCGTAAAACTAGGCCTTCCGAATATGATAGTTGTCTCATCCTCACTCTATCTAGGAGGGTAGAAGTCATAGATAAGGACGAAATATAGGCTTACCTCTGACTATCGTGCACCTCCAAATGCATCTCAGATAACAAATCCATGAGCTACCACTCACCACTGGCCTCCTGCACTGCCTGTAACTGAGTCCTCTTACTCAGTGCATCAGCAACTATGTTACCTTTACCAGGTGTATATGAAATATCAAATTCGAAGGACTGAAGGTATTCAACCCACCTTCGCTGTCTTAGATTCATGTCACGTTGGGTGAAGATATATTTCAGACTTTTGTGGTTCGTAAACACCACAAAATGATCTCCCAAGAGATAATGTCTCCAACAGCGTAACACATGAACAACTGTAGCCAATTAGAGATCATGCGTCGGGTAATTCCTCTCTTGTGGACTCAACTGCCGAGACTCGTACGCAACTACTTGATCACCCTTCATCAACATTGCTCCCATCCTAATACTTGATGCATCATAGTAAACTGTATAGCTCTTCCCCTGCTCTAGAAGTATCAGTACTATTGTCGATGTCAACCTTCCCTTCAGCTCCTGAAAGGATGTCTCGCAAGCTTCTGACCAAATGAACTTCACAACCTTCTTAGTCAAACCTTTCAACGGTGCTGCTAAGTAGGAGAAGTCCTGTATAAAGCGCATGTAGTAACCAGCCAGCCCCAAGAAACTCTGTATCTCAAACACGTTCTTAGGATTCTCCCAGGAAACTATTTCTCTCGCCTTCTCTAGGTCTACCACAACTCTTGCCTCTGAGATAATATGACCCAAGAAGTGTATATCGTCCATCCAAAAGTGGCACTTTGAGATCTTAGCATATAGATGATACTCTCTCAGTGTACTCAGAACGATCTCAAGATGGGTAGCATGGTCGTGTCAAGTGTGAGAGTACACCAAAATATCGTCCATGAAGACTAACACAAAAGAATCCAGGTATGGATGGAACACATGATTCAACATATCCATGAAAATTGTTGGAACGTTCTTCAGTCCAAACGGCATGATCAAGTACTCGTATAGTCCATATCTGCTATGAAAAGCTGTAAGAGGTATATCCTATGGTATAACGCATAAATGATGATATCTGGATCTCAAGTCAATCTTTGAGAACACTCGTGCTCCTCGAAGTTGGTCAAAATATCATCAATCCTCAAAAAGGGATATCGGTTCTTGACCATCAACTGGTTCAGCTTATGATAATCCACAAAAAGTCTAAGGGTTTCGGCCACCTTATTTGAAAACAGGACAGGCGAACCCCAAGGAGAAGTACTAGGTTAGATGAAACCCTTTTCCTGCAACTCCTCCAACTACCTCTTGAGCTCCTGCAACTCTGGTGTATCCATCCTATAAGGAGGAATGGACATCATTGTTGCTCTTGGAATAAGCTCAATATAGAAATTCACCTCTCGCTCAGGTGGTAGACCTGAAAATTCATCCGAAAAGACATCCCTGAAATGATCAACCACTGGAGGGAAATACTTCTGACAAGTTCCCTAGTCATCTAGATATAATCTCACAATCTGGGTTGTCACTCCACCTCACCCATGATGCTCAGGTCCAGCTCGGCTCGCCTGGACATCCCATTCGCCCTTGTATAGAAACTCTCCACCCTCTGGTGATGTGAAACTCACCCTACGACGATAGAAATCTACAAATTCTTGAAAGGGTACCAACCAGTCCATCCTGATAATGAAATCATAGCTCACCATCTCTAAGACACAGAGGTCCCATAGAAAGTGAAACCCACCAACCTCTATGGGGCACTCCCCGAACTGATGCACACCATTCATTCTCATTCCCAATGGAGTATCTAGAATCATAACATTAGAAGAAAAATAAACACAGAGCCCAAGGATCTCCACAACAGGAACAGATATAAAGCTATGTGTATCACTGGTATCAAAAAGTACTGAAGATAAGACAGAAGCTACTAGAATAGTACCTATGATAGTGGAAGGTCTAGGATCATACTCCTATTGGGTTTGTTGCACTGTATAATCCTGCCCAGTGCCGCGGCCCCACGACACATCCTGGCTACCCTGAGCTGACCCACCCTGTTATCTTTGAGATCCTGGTGTTTGGCTACCATGGCCACGACCGCCACCTCAGCCTAAACATCCTGATGTATCCTAATTCCCTGACTGGTAATAAGTTTTTAGCCCTGCTCCTACACATGGATTCTAAACAAAACCCCTCTCAGTAGCCACTAGTGGAAATTCCCTGTAAAAACGTTGCAGATGACCCATCTTGTCGTAAGCTTGGCACTCCACTTGGTCACGTGGAAACTGAGGTCTCTTGTGCCCCTCTTTACCACACTGGTAGCATATAACCTGGCCACCTGAAGAATTATTCTGGCTAGTACTACCATTGTGATAGAAATCCATCTGCCTCTTCCTCTTACCAATAGGAATAGTACCAGAAACTGGTGCCAAACCGCCCTGGCCTGCACCACTAGCTTCCCGCAGGTTCCGCTCAGTAATCAGTGCCTGGTTCACAATATTTTGCACTGTAGGAAACCTGAAAACATTCACAAATTCTTGGATGTCATATCGAAGACCATCCTCAAAGCATTAATCCATCAATGCCTCATCTCCTACCAGAACAGGTGCAAAGCATTGTAGCTTAGTGAAGTGTACGGAATAGTTCATCACTGACATGGCGCCCTACTGCAGATTCATGAACTCTCGAGCTCGATCTACCCTCAGCATCTCTGGAAATAAAAAGTCATAGAAGACTGCCTGAAAATCTTCCCACTCCATGTCTCGATGATGCTCTATTTGGGTGGTAACATCCCACCATCTCTTGGAGGAATTACGTATCATGTATGTAGCGATCTTGACCCTCCGCCCTGGAGGTGTCTCCAAATGCTCGAAGATACTCTACATAGAACCCATCTAAGACTCATCATCTTGTGGTCCACCATCCCTTGAAAATGTAGGCAGATGTTGTTGTTGGAATATACGAGTTTGCTCTGCTATAGATGTGGCAGTCGGCGGTGCTCCCTGAAAGGTCTGCATGAACCGCATGAAGCCTTCACAGAACTGCGCCTCTGTGTCGGTGTCCAGTATAATAGCTGGTGATGCATCTGGATCTACTGGAGGATCCATCGGTAGACCATAGCCTTCCATCTCTGGAGTATACTCTTTGCCTCTCTCCTGGGGAACAACTCGAGGTCGTCTCAGCAGCATGACTCTACATAGTCAAACACACGCCTTAGATATGATTATCAAGGACTGAAAACAAGGAGTGTAAGAAGGGAACAAGTAAAATAAAACATTCAAGTTTTACAAACGAGACTACATAACGTGTATAATAATTACACGGTGTGTTCCCTCAAGTCTTTCACATGGGCGTGTACTCTTCCAGCACTGTTCGCGTAACACCCCAATCACACGATGTGTTTTCCACACACACAGCATGTAATTGAATTTTCTTCCCCTACCTGAGTCCTTCTACAAAGCTTATCCACACGTCTCTCCTTTAAACAAGACTACATGGCATGTATAAGATCTACATGGTGTGTTCTGGGCGAGCTTCACCAACCCGTGTTGTCCATTACACGGCCGGGTACATGGCTCAGACTACGTGGCATGTTCCAGATAGACACGGTGTGTACGGCTTAATTTCCAACTACCTGTGTTGTTAGTGACACAGTAGGCTACTCAGCTGACACTACACGGCATGTTACACCTGCACACAGCATGTACACCACCCCCTTTTCCTAGCCACACGGCCAAGTACACACAGCCTCTCACCGATGAAGACTACACGGCATGTCCCTCAGGTACATGGTGTGTTTAAGAAGAGGTAACATCAACTCATGTTTTTTATTTACACGGTTGGATCCCCAGGTCAAACTACACAGTGTGTTCATCATTGACATGGCGTGTATAAGATCTAATTTCTCCACCTGTGTTGTTAGTTACACAGCGGACACATGTTCAACACAACACGGCGTGTATAATAACTACACGGCATGTGCCTTCAAAGTTTCACTATCCCATGTTTCTACCTACACGGCCTGTGACACGGGTAGAAACTAAACGGTGTATACATAGGGTACACGGTGTGTACTTAAAAATTTTTCATTACTTCCCGAACAGAAGATTACATGGCGTGTGTTCATAAAACCACATGTCGTGTTGTCTAGATTTCTAGACATTAGACCTCATAAACTACTCAGGAGCCCCTTTTTCTTAATTTCCAAGCATCGGTATGCCAAATTCTGATCTGTGGGGGTCCATACTCCCCGCAAACCAAAGTTTAGCACCTGACCTTCACAACAACAGGATGGATCATGATCCGCTAAATTCTGGTCCAAGAGAGCCCATACTTCTCGGGAACCAAATTTTATCATCCAATAACCCAACCATAAAATGTACCAATACCCTATCAACAACAAGCGTATCTATCAAGGTACCTATCACAACAGCATTCATTTTCTATAACAACATCTATCACAATAACATGCAATTTCTAATGCATCTATATAGCATGGAAACTATGCATGGAATGTGATTCGAACATGTTCCTAAATGATGCATGAGATTGCATACCCTCATCTCATCGGGTTGCAACTAAATAGAACCCAGCTATATAAAAATATAAATAGTACACAACAAGTGCGTCACCCAATGGTGAAAATCAAATCAATTGTAATAATCATAAACAAAAAATCACAATTTACTTCGAGGCAATCTAGCCTTTACCTGTACACAGGGTAGCTACTCCCGGGCACTATTATTACCGAATCCCTTAACAATCTACCTCTTTCTGTCACCTACAAATAATAAAATAACTCAGAGAAAATAAAATTCCTCTGATACCACTTTGTAATGTCCCGGATCCGGGTGCCACTCAATGGGTTCCCCGAACCTGGTTGGTCACATGATCTAAAGCGCATTTCTCCAAACACCAGAGGCTGCCGACTAGTAGTGAGGGCCTAGTTCTGATAGTGGGGAAACTATGCCCTCATTTTTTCAAAGTGTAGCATAGCGGAGAAAAATATTAACATACAAAATGCAGAAGCAGTAAACAATACCAATGCTGAAATGGACAGAGTACTGAAGTAAGGAAAAGACCAACAGTCATATATAATTATTCAATATTTCCCTAAGTCTAGGAAAGAATCCAAAATAGGGTACACTGCAATCTGAAACAATACAATACAAGGGAAAAATACAGCAAGTCAAAATAAACAGCGCAGTAGGAACTCAGCAGCATCGCAAGCCTAAGCTTAGTCCCATGCTCTCCTACTCCTCTGCAACAATCATGTACCTGTATAGGGACTCTTACCCTTATCTACACCTACAGAAATATAATCTTTTTGGGCCCAAGAAATAACCCAAATAGGTTGTGAGAAATAAATCCCAGTAGGCAACCACCAAAGTCCCGTTCCCAACTGTCACTAAGTTTGTGCAACAGCAGTGTGCAGTAATGAAATGCAGTAAACCAGGAAGTACTGAAAAGCAGCTACTCCTACCAATTCCATTTTTATTTAATTATTCTTTAACAATTAAATATTTTTGAGTTATAAGTTTCTGAGACTCAGACTCAGCCGACAATCTCGTATACGGTGTTGCAGCAAAAACCACAATAAGCTATCTAATAAGTACAAGGTAAAATGATACCAAGCTTGTGCTTTAGCTTGGCAGGTATGACATTTGAAATCACCAAAGTGGATGTGAAAAGTAAACAAAGTCCTCAGACATGAAAAACCTTATCCTCATGTAATCAGAATCGAAACCCTTAGGTGATTGCCCACATGTATAATGAATATTTCCCTCAAGTGTATGAGATAATTCTCTCAGGAACGGAAGCAACTGCCCACAGGTATAAGAAAAGTTTCCCTCAGGCTAAACGAAACACTTGCCCTCAGGTATGAGAAACACTACCCTCAGGATAAACAAGCAACCGGGCCGATCCCAACACATAAGCAAGAAATTATATAAATTTTCTCTCAAGAAAACTCAAAGAATGCTAAATCATGGCATACCCTTGGGTAGCCTGGCCAAACGGATAAACAAGGGAATGCACCCACGAGGTGGCCCTAGATCCAAGAAATGATCCCAAATAGTAGTTGTACATATTCATTAAATTACCTATGAAATTATAGGTATTTAATTAATCATGGCCTCAGCCATATGACACCCCAATCATGGGCGCGTAGCACAATGGTTCACAAAAACAACATGACAGTTCGAATTAAACATCAAACCACCTACATTGATCTCCTATGATCAATATACATGAATGATGCCTCCCGAAACACCCAAGAATGGCATAGATCTGGGATAAATGAATACTAATTCATACCAAAATAACTTCCCCTCAGGATAGAATTGGAAGGAAGGATTCAAGAAGAGTGAATAACTCACCTGCATGGTTCAATAGAGACCTTCAGCAAAGGAATCTGAGTTACGGTGGACAATCGGGAGCTCCTCCAAGATCTGGCCCTCTCTCCCATGCTCTTCTGACGTCCTAAGCTTCCTCTGTTGAAATAGGAGGCTACTTCCCATTTTAATCAAAATAAAAAAACTACACGGTATGTACTCTCAAGTATACAGTGTGTACTTTTCACTTTTTTAACTATTCCTCTAGCGGCTACTTTCCACCGCCTAACTGTTCATCTTTCGATATGAGTACACGGCATGTATTACTAAGTACACGGTGTGTACTGTCACTCTGATGGCGGCTACTCCCACTGCCTTATTGTTCACCTTCCAACTAATTACATGGTGTATAAATACCAAGTACATGGCGTGTAGTCATTTTTTACACCCTTCATCACCGACAAGCCTACACGCCCTGTGTACTCATCCCAAATGGCCAAAGTACATGGCGTGTGGAAAAGTACACGGCATGTACCCACAAATTTTTGGATTTTCCCCCATTTTTCTTATTTTCTCAAAAACCTTAAAGGAAAAAGGAAATGAAGAAACCCGTACCTCAAGAATAAGAAGCAGGTTCTTACATCTTAAGAAAATATAGAATATGATAATGCACATTTTTATGTGATACAAAATTGTTGACACAGGTATAAATATACATGTGTTTAATGGAGATCATTCCTGATAAATTTATAGCTTGAGTAGTATCAATTCTTTACAAGAGGTCAATAATTTATTGAATTTATGAATCTAGATATTCACATTTTTTTTCAACACTATAAAGGCCCCTAGGGTAAAATTATTTGGTTGACTGAATAAAGACAGTGGTTCACTCTGAGAGAAACTCTAAAACTATTTGGTATTAATCCAAAAGTTTTTTGAATGGGAATCAATGAGGTATTACACATGATGTGATACACGGTGAAGTTGATAACTATGAGAAAGTTTTTTTGAAGATATCCAAATGATAATTTGGATATGATTTCCCAAGTTATTGTATATGATAAAATATATGGTAAAATAGCACAATGTTGATGAACATTTAGTGAAAGTGGGAGATTAATGATGTTGTTATGACCAATGTAACTTTTGAATATGATACAATATGATATATTGTATGGAATTTTAGAATGAAAATATAATTTTTATAATACTACCTCCACTCATAAGGAATGCATGAAATTATATGTCATTCATACATTCTTTATTCGATCCATTCTATCATATTTCCTTACATTAAGATAGTCATTTTATAATATGGAACATGGATAGTTTTTTAAGTATTCATATATATAATGCATGAAGGCCAAGGAATTATCTCAAGAATTATAATGCACCAGTTAATGTTTGTATCCTAGGGGAGTGTCCCTATAGGATATATAGATCCACTACCATGTGATGATAAAAAAATTGTACTGATTCCTAGTCGATACTCCTAGATCTTGAAGCTTCATTCTTATTCCTCTTTAGCACAAGTGAGGTTATTGTACAACATGGAGTGAAGGAGCATATTGTTCATACGATAAGTGAATTTTCTTGACTCATGGATACCTACTAAAGTGGGTGGCCTTCATTTTTCACATAAATTTTCTTCATAAAACGCTTTTGAATATGTTTTTGAAGACATTGGAGTAGCTTCTTTGGTGTAAGGTACGCCATTTATAGTATTCCAAATTTCACATTTTTGTGTGGTTTCATATTTCTTCCATGATGATCCTAGATTTGTTGTTGTTATTTCTTCCACTTATTGTATTAAGTGTTAATCCCACCATATATAAACACAACACATATACATATATATACATACATACATTTTCATACATACATATACATACTCATACATTCACATACATATATACACATGTATACACATTCATACACATGCATACACATTAATACATATATATACACATACATTCACATACACATACACATAGATACAAATGCATACATACGTACATACACATGCACACAAACACACATACACACAAACATACACACAAACATACACATACATACACATATACATACTTTCATACACATATAAATATATACACACACAAACTTTAACACACATAGAGACAAAACATACATTTATACATACATATTTTATTTACAAAAATGTATTGGACAATAAATATTTTTCACTTTTTTTTCACACCGCATGATTTTTATGTCATATCAAAGATTTGAGACAAAACACCAACAATTGTATACATATATATACTCAAATAAATTTATTTTCATCTACATATTTATATAATAATTTAATTAAAATAGAATATATTACATTTCACATCTATTTTTTAATGTATTTAAATAAAATATTAAATATTTTTATTGAATAATATTAATATGATATTTCATAATAAATAAAACATGAAAATAAGAATGATAATAATTTTTTACTTTAATATAAATCAAATTTTTTAATATATATTTTATATGTATATTTATATTTTAATATATTCATATAATTATTTTTATATAACCATATATATAAATATATATGAAAACACACAAACATATAATTATAAATATACATATATTCTAAATATGTATGAATACTATAAATTATATAATATGAATATAAATTTAAAACAAAGAACAATATTTAAAGTGTATATATATATTTATATATATATTCCATACAATATTTTATAATACATATGTAATTATAATTATATATATAATTCTAATTAAGTATAAAATATTAAATATATATACTAATAGTATTTATATTAATATATATTAATTTTTATATAAATCATAATTAAAAATACATAAATATCTATAAACAAAATTTTATGGAGGGTGACCATAAAATCCATAGATAAATGTCAATATTTATGAGTGTAAAAAAGTGTCGATTAAGGTTATCCTTTTATAAATAATCTTTTCAACACTGATGAATGTTCCATTTATTAGTTTTTTTATTTATCATTGATAAAGGTTGGAATTTTTTTATCATATTGTTTTAGCATTGATAAATTTCACCTCTTAACATAGAGGAATATGTAATATTGACTTCTTAAAATTTTGGTTTATGTGTGTGAAAGAAAAACCAAAAAAAATTAAAAACAATATTCACCAATTTAGAAGAGGGATTTAAAAAACAATTTAAAGAGGTTGTTGGATGGGAAAATTCCATCTTTGAAAAATTTTCAAAGAATGTGGATTCTAGGAAATTACCCCCTATGAAATATATTCAATGAAGCGGTATTATATAAAAGTCTTTTAAAAGTGCTAGAAAAATCCATCAATAGTGAAAAAAAAGGTTTTTTATCTAAGATCCATTAAAAGGGGGACCTTTAATTAGTACCAGAAAACAACTGATAAAGGTGGTCCTTTATCAACACTATTTTAGCTCTAATAAAGTCCATGCTGCTATAGTGGGATGTTAAAATTATATCACACTAAATCACCTAATACAAGATCCAAATACAGAGAGTAGCAACAAATACAGGACATTGAAAATTAATAAATTAATTTAAATAAAAACTATATCACAAATAAAAAACACTATGTTATATATAGTTCAAACATTTCATTAGCTAGTGAAATTTTTCAAAAACATTCAAAAACCTCAATGGTTTGATTGTCTTTGGCACCCGACCCCCTCTCAAAAACCCTGATCATGGTATTAGATGCAGAAGAAACCACCCCAACTCAAGAAACATAATCCACCATTATAAGAAAAAAATTCTTCTTTATCAATACTATAAATAAATAAATAAAACATAAATATTAAACAATACATTAATAAAATTTCAGTTTTAAATGGATAATGGACACTTTGTGTTTTATCGGTCACACCATGAATCAAATTTAGGTGCATATGATTCCTACACATCACAAATGGATTATGAATCATTTTCCTAATTTATCAAAATAAGATAAATTTTTTTCCTTGTTTTGATATGACACTTTTATTTTTTTACTAAAATATCATTGTAAACTGAAAACATACACTTTGATTCATATCAGTCACTTTGTGCATCGGTTTGAGGTGAGACTGATTCTTACACATAGAAAATTACTTATGAATGGTTTTCCTAAATTATCAAGTTCATATGATCATTTTGGATTAGTTTTTAGTGATTGACACATGTGTTGAACTAAAATTTCAATTTTAGATTGATAAGAGACACTTTGAATCATATCAGTCACATCGTACATCAGATTGAGGTGCATCTGATTCCTACACATCAAAAAATGACTTATGGATCATTTCTCTAAAGTATTAAAACAATATGAATGTGTTTTATTTATTTTGAGTATTTCACTTGTTTTTTTACAAAAAAAATCTAATTTTAAATAAAAAGACACACATAGAGTCATACTGGCCAGACCGTGTATCGGATTGAGGTGTGGCTGATTCTTACACATCAAAAATGACTAAGGGATAATTTTCCTTAAGTATCAAAATCATACAGATGTGTTTTTTATTTTTTAATTATTTCACTTTTGTTTTCTACTAAAATTTCATTTTAAACTAAAAACATGAACTTTAATCTATACAGGTCACATCATGTATCTTTTTGATGTTAGATAAATTCCAACATGTCAGAAATTATCTTTGAATCGTTTTCCAAAATTATCAAGGAAATTTGAGTGTGTTTGCTTAAATTTCAATGAGTGACACATCTTTTGAACTAAATTGTCGCTTTTAAATGGGTAATAGACTCTTTGAGTCATATCGATAATACTCTGTATTATATTGATGTTTGGTTGATTCCTACACATCACAAATGACTTATGGATCATTTTCCAAAAGTATCAATTCTTAGTTTTGAGTATGTTATGTGTGTTTTCAACTAAAATATCAATTTTAAAATGAAAACATGTACTTTGAGTCATATCAGACACACCATGCATCAAATTGGGGTGTGGTTTATTCCTACACATCACAAATTAATTATGTATCATTGTACTAATGTATCAAAAAAATTTAAATGTTTTTTATTCATTTTGAGTATGTGAATTGTCTTTTTTACTGAAATGTCAATTTTCAATAAAAATGCATACTTTTAGTCATACCAGTAACACCGTGCATTATATTTGGGTATGTATGATTCTTAAAAGTCACAAATGACTTATGGATCATATTCCTAAAGTGTCAAAATAATCCAAACACTTTATCTCAATTCTGAGTATGCCACTTGTCTCTCTTTACTAAAATTTCATTTTAAACTAAAAACATGCACTTTGAGTCATATCAGTCACATCATGTGTCAGTTTGAGGTGAGACTGATTCATGCACATTACAAATAACTTATTAATATTTTTCCTAAATTATAAATACAATATTTGTGTGTTTTCTGTACTTTCAGTGAGTGGCACGTGTTTTGAACAAAAAATTTCAATTTTACACTGATAATGGACACTTTGAGTTATAATGGTCACACCATGCATCAAATTGATGTGTTGGTGATTCTTAAACATCAAAAATGACTTATGGGTTATTTTTATGAATTATCAAAACAATCTGAATGTGTCTTCTCTATTTTGAGTATGTCACTTGTCTTTTTTTACTAAAATGTCAGTTTTAAATAAAAGGACACACTTTGATTCATACCGGTCAAACTATGTGTAGGATTGGGGTGAGGTAGATTCCTACTTGTAAAAAATGACATACGGATCATTTTACTAAAGTATCAAAACAATCTGAATGTTTTTTCTCAGTTTTGAGTATGCAAGTTCTATTTTTTACTAAAAAGTCATTTTAAAATGAATGCACACACATTGCATCATACCAGTCATATCATGTGTTGGTTTGATGTAAAACTGATTCTTATATATTAAAAATGACTTATGAATCATTTTCCTAGATTATTAAGACAATATGAGCATTTTTTCTTAGTATTCAGTGAGGGACACACATTTTGAACTAAATCATCAATTTTAAACTGATAATGAACACTTTGAGTCATACCGCACTCATAGTGTATCATATTGAGGTTCAAATTATTCTTACATGTCAAAAATGACTTATGGATTGGTTTTATAAAGTATCTAAACAATATTAATGTGTTTTCATGGTTTCGATAATGTGACATGTGCTTTCAAATAAAATATTGGTTTTAAACTAAAAACACACACTTTGAGTCATATCGGGCACACCATGCATTGTATTGAGGTGAGACTAATTATAATATGTCAAAAATGACTTATGTATCATTTTCCTAAAAAATAAAAAAAATTATAATGTGTTTGATTTTTGTTTTGAGTATGATACTTGACCTTTTTGCTAAAATGTCAATTTTAAATAAAAAGACACACTTGGAGTCATACTGGTCACACCATGCATCGAATTGAGGTTCAGTTGATTACTATATGTGATAAATTAATTATAGAACATTTTACTAAAGTATAAAAAAATGTGTTTTCTAGGTTTTGAATAGGTCACTTTTAATTTTTACTAGAATGTCATTTTAAACTAAAAACCTTCTCATTGAGTCATAACGGCCACATTGTCTATAGATTTGAGGTGAGACCAACTCCTACATGTCACAAATGACTTGTGAATGGTTTTACTAAATTATAAAGATAATTAAAACTTTTTTCCTAGTTTTTAGTGAGTGACACATGTTTTGAACTAAAATGTCAATTTTGGACTCATAGAAGAAACTTTGACTCATATCGATCACACTATGAATCAAATTGGGGTGCAACTGATTCATAAAAATTAAAAATGAAATATATATGTGTTTAATAAAGTATTGAAACAATATTAATGTGTTTTATTGATTTTGAGTATGTGAGGTGTGTTTTCAATTGAAATGTGAATTTTAAACTGAAAACACACACTTTGAGTCATACCAGACACACCGTATATAAGATTGAGGTGAGGATAATTCCTGCATATCACAAATTACTTATGAATAACTTCTAAGTATAAAAATAATTATAATGTGTTTTCATTGTTATTAGTATGTCACATGTCTTTTTACCTAAAATGTCGATTTACAAAAAAGACACACATCAAGTCATAATGGTCACACCAAGTGTCATATTGAGGTGAGGTATGTTCCTACATGTCAAAAATGACATATGGATCATTTTCCAAATATATAAAAATAATAAAAATGTGTTTTCTCTATTTTGATTATGTTACTAGGGTTTTATACTAAAATGTAATTTTAAACAGAAAATTCAAACTTTGAGTCAGGTCAGTCATATCATGTGTCGGTTTAACGTGTGACTAATTCTGACACATTAAAAATGACTTATGCATTATTTTCTTAAATTTTCAAGACAATTCAATCATGTTTCTTGTTTTTTAGTGAGTGATAAAATTTCTGAACAAAATTGTCAGTTTTAAAAAGATAATTGACACTTTGAGTCATACCAGGAACACCTTGCATGAGATTGAGGTGTGGATTATTCATACACATAAAAAATGACTTATGGATCATTTTCCAAAAGTATCAAAACATTATGAATGTATATTCTTCATTTTGAGTATGTCACTGGTCTTTTTTACTAAAATGTCAATTTTAAATAAAAAATACACACTTGAAATCATACCGGTCACACTGTGTGTCGGATTGAGCTGCAGATGATTCATACATGTCACAAATGACATATGGAAAATTATCATAATGTATTAAAACAATCTGAATGTGTTTTATTATTTTTGAGTATGTCACTTGTGTTTCTTACTAATTTGAAATTTTCAACTAAAAACATGCACTTTGAGTTATATCTATCACATCATGTGTCAATTTGATGTGATATTGATTCCTATATGTCAAAAATTACTCATGGGTCATTTTACAAGAGTATCAAGACAATTCAAATGTGTTTGGTCATTTTTTAATGAGTGACACATGTTTTAAACTAAATTATCAATTTTAAATTGATAATGGACACATTGAGTAATATAGGGATTATCGTGTATTGGATTGAATTTTGGATGATTTTTAGGAATAAAAAATTCCTTATGAATCATTGACATAAAGTACCAAAACAATATAAATTGGTTTGTTCGATTTTCAGTATGTCACTTTTCTTTGTTTATTAAATTGAAAATTTTAAATAAAATGTCACACTTTTAGTCATACTGGTTACATCATGCACTGGATTAAGGTAAAACTAATTCCTACACATTAAAAAATGAATTATGAATTATTTTTCTAAACAATCAAAATAATTGAATGTTTTTCTAGGTTTTGAATATTTCCATTGTAGTTTTTATTAAATTGTTATTTTAAACTGAAACCACACACTTGGAGTCATACCTTCCACACCATGCATTGGATTGAGGTCAGGATAATTCATACATATCACAAATGACTTATGGATATTTTTTCTAAAGTATTAAAAAAATATGAATGAATTTGGTTAGTTTTGAGTATACCAGTTTTGTTTTTTACTAAAATGTCATTTTAAACTAAAATAAACACATTGATTCATACCGGTCACATCGGGTGTCAGTTTTATATGAGACTAATACCTACATATCACAAATTACTTATAAATAATTTTCCAAAATTATCAAGAAAATAAAAGCATGTTTTCTCATTTATTAGTGTGTGACACATGTTTAGAACTAAATTTTTTGTTTTAAAATGATAACAAACACTTTAATTCATACTATGATCACCATGTATCAAATTGAGTTGTGTCTAACTTTAAAACATCAAAAATGAATGATGGATCGTTTTTTTAAATTATCAAGACAATCTTATTATGTTTTAATAGTTTTTAGAATGTGATGTGTGTTTTCAACTAAACTGTGAATTTTAAATTGAAAGCATGCACTTTGAGTCATGTATGAGACATCGTGTATTGGATTGAGGTTCATATAATATCTAAATGTCACAAATTAATTATGAATAGTTTTCCTAAAGTATCAAATAAAACTTATAATGAATTTAAATAAAAAATTAGATGAAATGATTATAAAATCAACTAAATAACTAGTAGGTAGTGACTTTTTCATGCTGTCTATATACATTCTGACACCAGGTATGCTTCAAATTCATTTTAAAAAAATATCTTGTGAATATGAGGAATGGTGGAAGTCCTATTAGTACTATAAAAATATAAATAAATAGAATATTAATAAATATTTTAAATGAAATTTTAATTATCTTCAAAAAACCTCTTTGGTGATTCTTGTTTATTGATGAAATGTGAAATCTTTCATAAATTTTCAAACATAATAACCAAAATATTTTTATTGGTTTGTTTCACACACTATATAATTATTGATAAAAATATGTAATTTGTTTTGATTTATGATTGGATAGTGAAATATTATTATATATACTCTAATACTTATCCACTTGTAAAATTTGATAAGATCCTTGTATACATGGTTTGTCCTCGTGACATGATTTTCATGATATTTGAACACCAATCTATCATAAAAAAATTCATTAAAACATAATATTAAATTTATAACTTGAATTTTAGTTATAAATCAATGTATCCAGTGTATTACAAATTGAAAAACTTCACCACATGTCGTTAGTTTTTTGGGTATTTATGTATTGAATCTATAAAATAGATCATTAGAGTATCAAATTTGACTGTAATAAGTAACCAATGATATATAATAACGGAATGAGTAATTAAATGAATGAAAATATATTTTATAATATTTAATTGTAGAGTTTCATCCCTACATCATGGGTATTAAGAAGAGTATAACTTCTGTATGTTTTCTCTCAAAAATTATGGCTAGTTTTTCCTCTATTACTTCAATTTTATTTGGTTCCAATTTGAATTATTGTGTAGAAGTGATGTGACAAATAATGTTTCAAAATTTCAATTCACATGGTTTTCCCTTAAAATAGTATTCATATATCCACCTTCAAAAAATATGAATTGAATTCAGTCATAATTAACATAGTAGATCAGCTAGTAGACAATAAATCATGAAAACACACCCCATGTATACATTTACAACTGAGACTTCTTTCCATTCATGTGATTGGATTTAATTTACATTATCAAAACCAATATAGTATACATTACCCTCTTTTTACATATGTTATTCATAATAAAATGTGGTCATAGCACCATTTTTTAATGTTGTATCAACTTGAGGCTTTAATGTTAGAAAATTTGAAAGTTTAATGGGTGGGGTAATCATGCTTTGTGAATATATTTTCGATTGGATGGATGATCCTTTCGATCATTTTGATTCGACCTTCCATTTCACCCCTTCCCTTGGTTTGTCTGTAATTATATTCATCAGTTCAAACTTTTTTCATTATTTATTAAAGGTTTTTCATGATAAATAAATTAGAAATAAGTACCACCTTATTGACATGTTTTTTAAAAGATATAACGGCCACGCTAAAAATGTTCCAATATATTTCTTGACCGTATGAATATCCAAATCATAAATTGGAATAGGTAGATCAATGATTGGATCTTGAGATACATTAATCACCACTCTCACATGACATATTTGAAGTTTTCTGTTGTGTATAATATCTTCTAGGACATTGTATATGGTACCACTCATAAAAAGGATATGGGTAGGTGTTTATAGGTATAGATCACAATAATTTTCACCCAGTAAAATATAAATAAAAAAAAGGTATAAATGTCTTCCTGATTCATATTTCATAGAAACATTTATGACAATATTGATTACCTCTTCTAGGATAGTGCTTTGAGGGTAGTGGCTTCCCTCAAAGATGGAGGGGGTATCTTTATGTAGTGGTTATTCTTATGTTGTTTCTTCTATTTGATTCCTTCCCATAACATTTTATAACAAATCTAACTAACAATTAAATTTTTCTTCAAGAGTATCTAATAATGCTTGAAACTCTTCCATTTTCTTATCTTTATCCCACTTTTCATTTTTTTCTAAAAATAGTTTTAGGTTGAAACCCAAAAACCCACACCTCTGAAACAGCAATATTGTTCTGGACACTTCAAGGAAACTGAGAGTAGTTGTTCATCATGTATAGCTGATTATGATTTTTGTGTATAATCCTGATAAAATATATATAAAAATAAGTAATAATTATTATTTAATACTAATTAAAATAAAAACAAATTTTTATTATGTCATACTTACACATTCTTCCAACGCTTTTTCTATTTTTTCATTTATTAGTATCCCTACTTTATTTACAAGTGACTCCTTTCATTCTAAGTGATGTGGGATATAAGTTGATTTGGATACAGATTCCTCAATATGAAAATAAATAGTGGAATAAAACTATGTTGTTGTTTCATTTCACATATAAGTATTAAGGTAGAATTAAAATAAGTACATTTTTATCAAGTGAATCATTCCCAATCCATTATTTACAATAGAGATAGACTGGTTTTGTTGTACTTTTCTTATTTTCATCACTCATTTTCTATTTCATAAATTAAAAATTCATAATAAAATTGATTAGTACACATATTTTCAAGTAATTTATTACAATTCACAATGTACCTGAAATGATGTCTCTTCATGATGACCAGTAAATTCATATCACGCTTGTTGGTTTATCAAGTTTATATACAACTATGGTGGTTGTAGTTTTATTTTCCCTTCAATATAATTTAGATAGAAACTCATAAGAATTATTTGAAATCTTCTATGATCCTTTCCAAAGATAATTAATAAAAAAATTATTCGGGAGTCATCTACTATAAATGCACATTATAAGGGTTAATGAAGAATAAGTCAAATTTTCATTATTTGGTTTTTAGTAAAATAAATAAATTCTATCATAATGATACCCTAATATCTTCCAAAAATAGTGTCTAAGTCATGGTAACAACATTGGTCCATAAATCTATATCAATATTCATGCACATGAATGTGGTGAGCCCAATCTAATTACTGAACATGGACTTGTTGGGGTTAACAGGATGGATGTGTGCATTCCATCCAACATCTAAATTGATAAATTTTTTGTACCTTAATAATTATTTCTAACACCATCTAGTTGTTCACCATATACCATTTCCTTGGATTCAACAACATCAATGTGTTGTTCCTATGTATTGGTAGCATCAGCATGTGTAGAAGGTTGTTATTCCTCTTCATTGGGAGCACCAGTATGTTGAGAAACCTATTATTCCTTTGGATTGGGGGTATCATCATTTTCATAAGTCTTTATCTATAGAAGTGGTTAAACATTAAATTAAGATTGAAAAAATGAAGTAGTGAAAATATAATAATATGGGTAACACAATGTATATTAAAAAATATATAACATGATTATTGAAATCTATTTTTTTTAAAGGTTGAAGGGGTTTGACCTCTCTAATGAGTATCCAAATTCCATTATTATGTTATAATATGACATAAAATACCCCGTCTATATTGATAACATTATGAAATTATTGTTGAGTCCCAATGAAATGGTCATCCCCAGTTGAATTAACAACTGAACATTTAGTGGTTTTGGTCGATAATAGAATAATTGAACACTTTCAGTTTGTATGATCTGGAACATAAAATACTTGTACAACTTATGATTCCATTATAAATGGTTCATATTATACCCATCCTTAATGAAATCCACATTCATGAATCCCAATTAATATATTTTAACATCACTCCTGTTATCAAACCACTTACACTAAAACATTATCACTTGGAATGTTATATAATACAACTCTTATATTTGTTTGATGATTCCAAAGTACGATATATTCTCATAAATTAGATTTATGTCCTTGTTACCAGATACATGCATCACTTCATCCACAAGTGTAAATCCACTATTTTTCATAGTACTATGTTCATCATGTTTATTTTTATATAATTTGTAATCATTTTAAGATAATATAGTCATTGTTGGTCCCCTAGATAGCAATCGAAGTCATTCTAAATTTGAATCTGAATTTTTGGGTGACTCCATAAAAATATTGTCTTGAAACGATCCTATAAACTATTGATTTTGTGTGTTTTATATCTATTCATCATCACTTTATGGATTTAAATTCCTAATAATTTATTCATGGGTTTCAACATGTGAGGAATCCTCTAAAGTATTATAAAAAAGATAAAGGTGGGCCTACTCTTGATCTATAATAGTGATTGTGACAATATCTATTCCATAAATGCCTTCACCCACAAGCTTCCCAATGTGTCAATATTTTGGTAGATTTATTATTTCCACACAGAACAAGTAGTCTGGAAAGATTTCAATGGCTTCATCAATAATATATTTCTTCATAATACAACCTTCTAGACGACTTTGATTTTTGATATACCCTTTCAAAATATTCTTATAAAGTTCAATGGGGTACAACCATCTATAATGTATAGGACCACATAGTCAAATATCTCTTACCAATTGGACCATCGTATCAAAGAATGCTAGCTGGAATCACATCTTCAATTCATGTAATATGATAGTATTCTCCTTTTCCATCAATGGAAATTTTGCTGGGTATATAACTTTTCTGCATGTAACTTAGAAAAAAATAGATATTGGTTAATGTATGACATAAATTCTTGGATAAAATGAAATGTAAAGCTAAAACAAATAGATATTTCATCAAAACAATATAGTCTTTTGATTTCATACCTTTAACTTTAAATCGTTCATTGAAACTATATTCTAGATATTCAACAAATACACCTTTAGAACCTTTACATCATTCAATAAGTTGAAAAACTAATATCTCTCCTTTCTGAAAAGAGTGTAAGTAGTTAAAGGAGGAAGAATATAATTTTCACCCTTCATTAGTGTTGACTCTTCATGTATTCCCATTCCAATCATGTCCAACCAGACCTTAATTTTTTCCTTTTTTATACTAGGTGAAATTAGTAACATTCCAATGACACTATCGCATACATTATTTTCAATAAACATGGCATCAATAAAATTCCTAGAATGAAAACAATTCTAGTATGGTAATTCAAAAAAATGATCTCTTTTTACAACCTATTTTTGTACGTTATTTTGAAAAAGTTTTACCAAAATCAGTGTCTATATCTATTAATTTCTCAAATAATTGATCACATGTTAGTGGGTATGGTGTTTTATGTTCTTATAAACTACCATATAATTATGTCATCCTAGATTGGTACTTACGTCATTGGGGTAAAAATTTGTGATGTCCTAGAAACACAATCTTCGATGAATGTTTCAACATAATTGACTATGTACCTTGTTCACAAATGGGAAACCCTTTAGTTCCTTTAATGTTATATCTTAATAAATTTCTATAATTAATAAAGTCATTAATCATCCCATGAAACATGGATCTCAAAATGAAATCTTCATTTTTTAAATCATTATACAATGTAACACCAAAATCCCACAATAATTTCAAATCTTTGATCAATGGATCCAAATAAACATCAATATCATTACCCAGTTGTTATGGTCTTGATATAAGCATATATTACATAATTCATTTTCGTTTCATGCATAACCATAGTGGAAGGTTACAGTGTTCCAACATAACAATCCATGTTTTATGAGTGATGCTTTGAAAACCAAAAGGATTCAATCCATATATATATTGCATAAGACGAAGGTTTCTCGACTCATTTCTAAATTCAAGATACTCGAGATCAATTATCATCCACTAAGAATAGTATCTTGGGTGATGAATTTTCCCATAATTATTTCTTGTATCCTCATTCCACATCAATTGTCTTAAAGTCTCCTCACTTCTATATAGTCACCTAATCTTTATAATGATTGGAATGTACTATACAAAATTCATAGGATCGAAATTCATATTTCCTGTATTGATAAACACCATGGTTTGGGAATTTTAATTGATTTATTTTCCTTGTAAAATAGTATACAATCATTTGGATATGCTTGTATTCTTTCATAGATCATACCCACTGAGTGTAGCATTTGTTTAGAATCATATGTTCAGGAAGGAAGCTTATTATCTTCTAGGATCATATCATTCATGAGATAAAGTAGTTTAGTAAAACTATCCTCACTCATTCCATTCCCAACATTTAAATTATACACCTTTAGAATGACTGAAAATGCTATATATTTAGTACAACCATCATACAATGGCATCATTGTAAAACTCTTTAACTTCTCAAAAAAAATTGTAAAATCAAAAGGTTTATCTTCAACTATAATTTTAAATTACTCAATAAAATAGTCATCATCATTCACACTTATAATCACATCATTGATATGTTCTTTATCATTGTCAACACTTGTAATCATATTACATGATCCATAAAATGGAGTCTTATCCCATTCACTTTATACATTTAGTTTTCCCCAATGTTTAGTCCAGTATTTATTACTTTGATCTATTTAGTGACATATCAAGGGTTATTACAAATCCTCTAGAATAATTAGTCTTCAAAAAAGACACCATAAACGTGGTCAAAAGATTTGAGAAGGTCCTTCTGCAAGATGTTTATCAAACCTAATGAACTATTTTACCCCATCCTCATAATCTTTTGTCATATGATTGGAATCCATACATTTTTATTAATATCCATTCTATTTGATTTGGTAATATTAATATTTAACAAAATAAATAAAGTGTAATAACCATTTCATATAAAAATTCAATCTATGATTAAAAAATTGTTGTAAGTTAAGATTATTAATGGTTATAAATTTAAAAACATAAATTAGTTTATTAATAGTTTGGATTTTACTAACCTGTGTTATAATTAATCATTTCTAGATTATATAAAACTAATATACCATATCTTTCACTAATTAGGGTCCTAAGAGAGAAATATCCCCTACCAGAACCAAACATAGTGGTGATAAACATATGGCCTTTAATAAAAATATTTAAAACTAGTTATTTATATCAATGCATGATGAATATTTTTATATAGAAATTACAATTTCTCAGAATTAAAATTTTCTCTCTCAATGTTGGGCACAATATAATTTCCATATTTTGGTTTCCTGAAAAGAATAAAATATTAAAATATCATACTCTAATGGTTATTAAAAATAAGATACACAAGGTAATGACATGTTTTAAAAAGACATTATGGTTTTAATCCATCTGGTAGGAGGGATACTTGGAAGAAAATGGGAGGAATTTTTTATTTTAAACCATGGGAGTTAGAGGGTTATTTGTAACATGGATCCAATTACTATTTTTGCACCATAAAAACACTATCGACTTATCATTTGCAGTCACAACTTTACATGATAAGTGAAAAGTGTTTTTGCGAGGCACAACTAGGAGATCCATAAAATCTGAGTGAGAAATAATGATGAATGGATGAAAATGAACATGAAGGCAAGGGAGGGGGTGAACCAATAGTGGCTAGAGGAAAAATAGATTGGGTGCAACATAGGATTTGGATAGATACTTTGAAATCAGAGTTGATTACCTGTTGTGCACTATAAATACTCTACCTTCAAATCATTTGCAGTCACCACCTTACATTATAAGTGGGCAAGGTTTTTGTAGTGCATAGCTAGGATACCCATGCAATCAGAAGGGGAAATAATTATGAATTAGTGAAAATTTACATGGAGATGAGGGAGAGGGTTAACCAATAGTGGCTCGAGGAAAGAGAGATTAACTAGAGTATCAGTGAGGTAGATCGAGGACAAATAAAATATCTTACGCATGCATTGCTCAAGACATTAGTAATAATTAAAAACAAACAAAGATGTTTGATGGGAAGAAAAAGATCAAAAGTGAGCACATAACATGATTTTAATATATCATTATGATTTAAAGACAACAAAATTAGATAAACTTTAAACTAAGACAAAAATATTAATAAAAATTTTAAAAAATTAAAAAAAAAGTAAACAATGAAATGATTGTAATTTTAATCTCACTTCATTTTTTTAAATGTGAAATTTAAAAAAATAAAATAAATGATTTTAATTTGTTTCCATCTTGTTTGGTGACAATTTTTAAAAGAAAAGAAAAATAACTATTTTGGAAATATGACAAAAATAACCCTTGCTAAAAATATAGTTTTCTAATACTCAATTATTCCAAATAAAAATATTAATATTTTAAATTGTATATTTGATTTTTATATAAATTTATATATAATATATATATATATCATTAAAAATATTTAAATCGTTATAAATATATATATTTATAAATATCTTTATATAATTATATATATATACATTCATACATATATATATTTACAAAATAAATTTATAATGAAATAAATATATTTTTTTAATATTTTAAATATATTTTTAAAAATATATTTATAATTTTTTGTTATTATTATTTATAAATTATGTTGAACAAAATATTTATATACACATAATCAAAATTATTTATATACACATAATTATTGATAATCAAATTTATTTAAACACACATAATCAAAATTATTTATATTCACATAATCAAAATTACCAATTCAACGTAATAGAAATTATTTAAATATTTTATTAATTCAAAATTATTAATTCAATATAATAAAAATTATTAATTCAAAATTATTAATTCAAAATGATTAATTCAAAATTATTATTAATTTCAACTTATTAATTCAAAAATTAATATTTATTAAAAAATAGTAATTCAAAATAATTATTAATTAAAAAATATTTATAAATTATTTTTATAAATTATTAATTTGATCAGTTTTGATGAGATAAGATAAGATGATAATCATATCAGGTGTATAGAAAAACTATCCACCAATTGAAAATGTCACTATGAACCATGAATTAATAAAACAACCATCGACCCACCAAATAAGGACATGAAATTAGTATAGATCATTGTTGGGACATCGATGATGGCTCAACCAACATATCCCAAACAACCTTGAATGAACCACTGCACAAGACCAAAATGGGATCTAGATGGCATGATCATGTAAAAAGAGTATAGGGGGAACTGAATGATGGAATCAACAGGGATCCATAACCCAAGAAAAACCTCAAGGAGAATCAAATTCCACCTCATGTATACCCCAAATCACTGTGAACATAGTCGAGAAGGGACAAAACTAGAGTTAAGTATGGTAGGTCAGACAGTGAGGGAAACAAAGAATCATGATTGAAGATTCAACATCATGAAACTAAAGATCTAAAACAACGTAGAGAAGTGAGGGGGTAAATACCTATTTGGAAGAAGATTGTGATTAATGTGGAGAATAAATAATTTCATATCATAGATCTTGAGAGGATCGACTCATCGATAAGCTTGATGAAAAATGGGGTGAGGGTCTAGTTTCGTGAAAGTTGAATGGTGTGTGAGAGGACTTTGTTAGGCTTCTATTTACAAATCAAGTAATTCTTTAATCAAGACTTTCAAAAAAACTGCTAATAAAGATTATTTTTATCAGTTCTAAAATAATAAGAGTAGATAAAATGGATCTTTACAACCTCTAAAATTTTAGTGTTGATAATGATATGTTTTATTAGTTCCTTTTAAGCGCTGAAAAAACTAAATCTTTATTAGTGCTAACAAAGAGCTGATAAAGATACAGTTTTGTTAATATAAAAAATATAATTAAAAAAAATAAATTTATATAATTATAAATAAATAGTTAAATAATTAAAAATATCTATTTATAAATATAATTATAAATAATACATTTTTTGTTTAAATATATTTATTATAATTTTATAATTATTTAAATATATATAATTATAATTAGAAATAAATATATTTAAAAATATTGGTGTATAATTATAAATATATTTATTAATATATATATTAGGTACTTAGGGGTACAATGAAACTGAAACACACACCCACATTCAACCATGATGGGCAGGTCATAACCTCCCATAAGGGATAACCCACCAATTAAAGGTCTAAAGACCCAAATGATAACAGCTCTAATACCCTTTTATTATTCTTATTTATATATTTATATATATATATATATATTTATATTTATATATATTTATATAATTATGTATATATTTATTATTTAAAAATATTTTATATATTTTTATAATTAGTTAGATATTTATTTATTTATTTATAACTATAATTATAAATTAATACATTAATGAATATTTTTATATATTTATATATATATATATAATTATATTTATATATATATATTATTATATAAATATATATTATTATAAATATAATAAATAATTTTTTTATTTAAACGTATTTAGTATAATTTTATAATTATTTAAAATTTAATTTATTAATATATAATTTTTAAATACTTTTTTTATAGCATTATATATATTTATAATTTTTTAATTAACTACTTAAGTACATGTCACACACACACATGTACACATGTTATATATATGTACATCATGCATATATTTGTATATATATACACATACATACATCAGTACACATACAACATTGATATATACACACACTGTAAGGGCCCAGATCCACATGGATCGACCCTTTGGGTGTTCTTAAGGCTGGCAGAGCTCGGAGGTGGCTTGGATGAAGTTTGGAGGATCTTAGGTGTTAAGAATTGGGAGAAGGGAACTTTTACAGTGTTAAAGTGGGTTTCACATCGTGTAAAATAATTCCACAATGTGAAATTGGGATTCACGCCGTTTAATATTTCAAGGTCTAAAAAATAAAATAAATGCGGAAGGAAATTGTTTTTCGGAGAAAATCAACCCAGAGGCATCACACAGCGTGAAAGAGGATTACACATCATGTAATCCCACAACATTGTAACATTTTAAGTGTTTTTTCAGATGCTCATGTTATCAAACCCTACAGCTATATTTTCCCTCTCTCTTGTCCCAGGCGACCTAGAAGTCCCCACTTTGGAATTTTGGAGATCCCTTTGATGGGAATTGATCTCGAGCTTCCATCTTTGATCTATGGTGACCTTTCATGATCCAAGGTGTGTTTATCCTCCTTTTTCTAGTGATTCCTCCTAGTTTTGATCTTGTTTCCTCTCATATCATCTCTTTATGCTATGGTGTTTGCTTAACCATGGTTATAATGGGGTTTCTTTCAGTTGTTGTTGGTGCGGTGGTGTTGTAGAGTCCTTGGTTGGATGCAGTTCTTGTGGGAGAGGTGATCAGATATCCATTATGTAGTTTGTTCTCATGTAAAGAACTTTTACAACCTTTTGAGGTAGGGGATTATTTTCTTCTCTACATAATTACATTCAATTGTTGAGTTTTCATGGTTTATACCCTTTTATCACAATGAAATTGACCAAATTAAATACTTAGACCAGATTAAAGAATTGGAATAGATTTCATAATGATATTGCTTCTTTGTACCATGATAATGGTTGCCTCTTGATTTTCTTAATATTGTGATATATATGAATCTTTGTTTAACATGTTTTCTTGATAGAATAGATAAATAATGTAAAGACAGAATTAATTGTCTAAAAGATAAAGAGGCATGTTTAATGAATCTAGTTGTTTTTGTTTAAATTTTATGATAATCAAATTGATTCAAGTATGCATATTTAATTGAATTGGTTAATGAACATGAATCATGTTGATGCTTGTTGATAAAATAATTAAAGGTGCATTAATTTAATTTTTTAATTAATTTGTGATAGCTTGTAATATCTTGTTTCTTAGGTTGCTCATAGTTGTAACCTATGAATAATTAATCGGTTAATTCAATATGGAATAAGAAAAAGATGTGTGGTAAATATATTTCCTTTGTGGGGACTAATTTTTCCACTTGATTGTAAAGGCCATGTGCCTTATGCTTTGTAGTTGTGAGAGCTTATTGTGTGTAAAGGACGAATGCCTTTCTTTATGGCCAAGATCCTGGTTGCTATGTTTTTTTTCTACTGCTTGTGATATGGATAATCCTAGAGGGTTGTTGTGGTTTGTGGGGGTAGGGAGTCTTGGATTTGATGTGAGATTAGGATGGATGATCTTGGTGGGTTGTTGTGGTATGAGGGGGAGGGGGTCGGTTGTTGTGGAAGTAGTTGACGTCTGGACTGGAGAGATGAATCAGTATATGCATGTGGATATCGGGGAGGGGATCTAATATGAATGAATGTGATGAAGTTGAGCTTACCCATGGTTATAAAATCAAGATTCTTGTTTGAATATGATGTTTGGCTGGTGGCCATGTTATTTTTTTATCTGCTTTTTTCCCTCACTACGTGAGAAAGACTGATTTGTTTTTTACTCTCTTTCCATGGTAGGTGAAGACATGTGAGATATGCCACATGCTTTTCGTGTTTATCTCCTAGTAGATTTATGAGTTTACTCTCCTACTATAGGTGTAAAACACTCAATGTGTTGTTCATATACTCACCATGTCAATCCCCTTGTGTTTGGGGAGAAAAAAACATTTTCCTAGAGCACCTGGTGAAGTGGGAAGTAATGTTGTTAAATAAATCAATAAACCATTAAACCATGTATTTGGAAATTTTTAGGCTGAAATGATGAGGTTAAAATTTTGAGAAGTTGTGGATTCGGTTTTATTATTCCTAGAGGGCATGGATCTTTGTTGAAATGATAATTAAATGTAATGTGGAAAATGATAATGGTTAATTAATGGTTAAAGAATTAATTAACAAAAAGTTCAACTGATAAAAATAGATAAAGTAAATTAATTTATCTCGTTAAATAGTTGTGTGATTATTTGATATCTAGTCTTAGTATTGGAATCCAAGAGTCCAAAAGACATTAGCTACAGTTGAGTCTAGGACTTGGTTATGCCCATTGTGTGGTTGTGAGCTATATTATATCCTTTAGTTTTTGTGTCTCTATACGCTACTCCACCATGTCAGTTAGGGAAACTGACACCCTGTGGATTCTGATCCCTGGGGGGTGTTTTCCCTAATATCTCAGTGGGAGGATGGATAAATGACTACCCCCTTTGGCCCTGCTCACTTCTCTTGATATTTACTTGTGTTGGTATGCACGGTGGTTAGTTTTCACAATATATGTGTACAGAGGCCTATAATGTCTTGTGGTTATTTCACACACATGTATTTTGGATATAGTTTCCTAAGGACTTCTATAGGTATAAATATTATAGTTTTTGATGGATTTAGGATCCTTAAACATTGTATGGCCTTTGATGGTTTGAGGTATAATACTCAATGTATGATACACATTATGTGAGCTTTAGTGGCTCCCGGAAACTGCGTGGTTACTTTTGGTTATTTGGATGTGGTGGTGTGTTGCATAAGGCACATTTTGTGGTGCTTCATCTAGGTGTATGTGGCATAGACTTTTTGGAGAGAGATTTTTTGGACATGCAACAATGGGGCATAGCGGCAAACCAGTGGGGAATTAATAGGGAGGTACCCTTGATATTCTTTATTATACAATAATCTCTTGTATGTGATACTTGGTGATAGTATCCATAGTGAGGATATGAACTTAGTATACCTATTAATGTTATGATTTATTTTCACTTTTTCACTATGATTTATCAAGATTTCTTTACTTTTTCACAAGAGTATCTGGGGAGGATCCTATTGAGTATATTTTTATACTCACCCTACGTATATATAAACTATATTTCAGGTCACATGGATCAATTTGGAGATCAGTTCGGTTACTAATAGCTTGTGGGTTGTAGGAGTTTTTTGGGATTCTTGGTCACTGCCTTCTTTACTTTCTTTTTATACTTGTAGTTTTCCCTTTCTGTTGTTGTAGTTATTGCATGACATTAAATTTGTGTACTTGATTTTTCTTCTATATTATAGTCTGAACAGGAGTTGTTTGATGTCTATATTATCTCTCTATCTTCTTCACGTGTTTCTATCATAGGTTAATGACTCTCATATATATGTTTACTATACCCTCAGTGCTAGTCACCAACCCAGGGCTTACTGGAGGTGGGACTCTGGGGGTCACTATCTCTCTTCTCTCATTGCCTACCTAGGAGGGGCACTCCTTGTCGGGAGGTGGTCATGACATAGTGGAATCATAGGTTAGGTTGAGGGATAGGATGGAGTTTGGAGTTAGTAAAATGTGAGGTTGAAGGGGGTGGTAGGGAAACGGTATCAGCTGAGTTAGAAAGAGTTGTAAACACTAGAGATAGGTTGATACATGGGTATTTAGGGTCCCTGTGATCTGATGCAAGAACCATTAAGATTAAATTAGCTACTAAAAAAAGTGATGTTGGTTACAGGGTAGAGACCTAGGAAAGGATCATTCATCATTCTTCTTTGCATAAATGTTATAATGGGTAGTCCTTGGGGTAGGTTAACCTAAAATGAATAAAATAAAACAATTAATTAATGTTAATTTATTAAATATTATATGTTTGGTAGCTCTAACTTTTTATTTTTTGTAGTTATGGCTCCAGTTCAACGTCCTAATCAGGTTCACGTGGAAGATGTCTGTAAGATTGTTCCAGCAGATTGTCATGGGGTAGAGTTTAACGATGAAGATACTCAGTGGAGGAAACTCTAAGAGTTTTAGTGCCAGAGTCTGTATAGGTATGAGGGGTCCATTTCAATTAATGTCATAAAATACTAGTTATAGGATGTTTGGATAGCATTTAGTTCAATATATTCTTGGAATTAGAACTGGGTACAATTGGCTTTGATGATGTTTCATGGGGTTTCAAGGTAGTGGTGTTTCTTATTCCTCTGGGATCCTGGGGAGTTGACAGTCTTATGGGAGGAGTTCTAAGACTAGTTCAAAGATGAGTTTCTTTCTTCGACCGCGAAGATGGATAGTCGTCAGGAGAAGCTTACCCTTTGACAAGGGTTCTCCAGTGTGTGAGAGGTTGGAATCCATTTCAAGAACATTTTGTGATATAATTTAGACATGTTTCCAAATGAGGAGACTAGGGCAAGGAATTTTGAAGAGTCTTTGCATCCAAAGATCCTACACCATGTATCCCAGTTTATGCTGAAGATATATATCAAGGTGCTAGAAAGAGTAGAGGCCATAAATAGAATGTTATCTAGAACTAGATCATCACGTAAGGGTATTCATTAGGATTCCTCTTGATGTAAATCTGTAGTTGGAGGTTCCTAGTTGCCAGGATAGAAAAACTTTTGATCAGCCAGGTATAGGTCACAGCCCTCAATGTCTCATTTCTCTATGTTCAGTGGCTCTCAGACCTATGCTAAGAGATCATATGCATGTTTTTCTTGTGAAGGCTGAGTTCATCATTAGAGAGAGTGCCCGAACTTTCTGAGTAGTCAGTTTTCACCAGTTGTTCAACTTCAGGTTCCTCGTTTGAGGTAGCTTTATCTAAGGTAGAAGTATCAGGTTTCCCTAGTTTGGGATCAAGTGAGAGAATATGGGGTAGTAAGAGGACATCCTCAAGACACTCCCCATCCCAATAGAGGATAGTTCAGCCATAGATGTGGTCATTATCATGGTCATAGAGGCCATGGAGTAGGTCGTGGTCAGCTTCATTCTTTATTGTTTCCAGCGAAAAGCGATCCATCCATCATTAGAGGTAAATTTTTCTTGTTTTTTACATGGTATCATGATTTGATTGATCTAGAAGGGATGAAATTCTTCATATCACCTACCCTTTTCCATGATTTGGGACTTGAGGTAGAGAGGTTTCCAATTCCCTTAGTGTTGACTCCGCCAGTTGTAGGTCGAGCAGACTTGTTTGAATTATGTAGAAATTGTGAGCTAGTGATGAGCTAGAAATACTCTTGGGGAGATGTCCAATATTTATGGATACAACCATATGAAATCATCCTCAGTATATATTAGTTGTATTTTTTTAAAAATATCATGGATTTCTTCAGGAGGCATGTGGTTTTCATTAATGCTAGTAGAGAGCAAGAAGTGTTTGTTGGCAAGTGAGACCCTCGGATGGGTCAGAGGCATGTTTTGTCCTTATCATTCTTGATGTATGAGTTGATTCTGAGTTCATCGAATGTCCAAAAGTTTCTGTTTCCCAGGGTCATAGTAGAGTACCCTAATGTCATTCTATAAAAGGTTGTTGCATTACCCCCTCGATGAGATATTGAGTTTGGGATTGAACTACAGTTGGGCATGTATCCTATATTGATGTCTCCATATAGGATGACACCTTATGAGTTGAGAGGGATTCTTATAGAGTTCTATGATCTATTATAGTTTGGTTTTGTTTTTCCAAGTGTGTCACCATGGGGTGCTGCAGTTTTTTTCATGAAGAAGGATGACAACAGTTTGTAGTTATGTATCGATTATCATCACCTGAACTAAGTGATAGTGAAGAACCACTACCCTATTCTATGGATTAATGATTTATTCAATCAAATGAAGGGTATAGGATGGTTATCAAATATCTATTTTTGATCAGGATATCATTAGATGAAAGTGAATGATGACAATATCCCAAAGACTGCTTTCCATTATCATAATGGGAATTATGAGTTTGCTGTAAAGTTGTTCGGTGTGAAAAATGCTAAAGTTGTGTTCATGGGGTTAATGAATGATGTGTTCCATGAGTTCCTATATAATTCCATGGTCGTTTTCATAGATGAAATCCTTGTGTACTCTGCATATGAGGAGGATCATGCAGAGCATCTTCATGACATCTTAGGAGTGCTTCACCATGAGAAGTTGTTTGGTAAGTTTCTGAACTATGAGTTTTGACCTCGAGAAGTCCATTTATTGGAGCATTTTTTATCCTAGTATGGAGTAGCTATGGATCTGTAAAAGATATAATCAGTTGTATCTTGGGCATCCCCTAAGATAGTAATAGAGGTGTGAAGTTTCCTTAGTCTTGTAGGCTATTATAGGAGGATTGTATCCAATTTTTCTTAGGCTGCAACTCCTTCTATAGCATTGACAAGAAAGGATCAGGCATTCTTATGGACTGATTAGTGTCTGGGAGATTTTGAGTATATGAAGGAGAAGTTGGTAAGTGCTCCAATTCATTGTTTTCATATAGAAAAGTTCAGTTTGAGAACTAATCATTAATTCCTTTATTGATCATAGGAAGAATACAAGAAAAAGGATCCAAAGAGAACCCCAAAAGTAAATAAGGAGTTATGGGGGTCTAAATTAATGCAGTCCTAAAGCATCCCCTCTGATTAGGTTCCTCCCTTCAAGAGGAAAAGACAACACCTCCGCAGGAGAAAACACACTGAGACCTTGCACCGCCATCGAGGCTAGATAATCCAAAACCCTGTTCCCCTCCCTCCACATGTGAAAAAATACAGTGTCACTACTGATTATGTTCCTACATCTCCTTAGAATATAGGTAGCCAACTAGGGGTGATGTGCTTATGGTTCATGGAGTCATGGAGGATGATAGAATCAGTCACTATCGTACCCAGGGTGATTCCCCGATGCCTGCAGAGCTGTAGACCCGTGAGCATGGCCCTGACCTCAGCCAATAGTGAATGACCCATACTAAAATGGGAATCAAATTCAAGGATTAAATTCCCTCTAGGATCCCGTACCACACCACCACCCTTCATGTCATTCGAGGAGCAAGATCCATCAAAGTTGAGCTTCAGTACGAGTGGGTGGTGATGCCATATGACCCAGTGGCCATCCTTTAGAGGGCTCTACTCAGGATGTCCAGCTTGAATAAAACAAAGAGAGGGGTACTCTCACCATTTTTTGTATGAGAAAACTAGATCAAGAAGGAGAAAAATTTTCCTAGCCACCACAGTCCTACCGAAGCACGGAAACCCCTCGTACCTGGCTTGGTTACGAGCCAGCCAAATGCACCAGCAGCCCGAGATGAGAATCATGGTGCGGGAATTCCTCTCTGGTCCAACACCCCCATCCCCATGTAACCACCAATAGAGAAAGGGAAGGTCCCTCAGTGATGCTATAGAAAATCCAGTGAAGTCACCAAAATCCTGCCACACCTGGTAAGTCCAGTCACTTCTAAAGAAGAGGTGGGAAGAGCTTTCCTTCCTGGGAGCCATGCAGCACAAGCAACGGGAGGCCAAGATGATGCCCGAGTACTTCACATTCTCATTCGTAGCCAAAGCCCTGTTATTGATATTCTAGAGGATAAAATTGCATTTTGCAGGGGCTTCTTTGACCCAAATAGTCGAACCCCATGAGTCATTCTGGTTCACGCTGGTGTGCTTGTAATCCTTAGAGGAGAACATTCCCGAAGAAAATGCGGTGAAAACCCAACGGTCTGGGTCATTTGAGGGGTCGATCATATCGAACACTTGGCGTTGCATACTTTCCATCACCGCACCGATGAACTCTGGATACCTTCTTGCCTCCTTGAACATGATTTGGGTTCCAGGGCATCCTAGAAACCCAAGAACAGACCCAACCCAATTGTGGTGCCAGAAAGAGATGTCCCCCACTCCCATAATCCATCTAGAAAAGGGTTTCAGGGCCTGCATGTGCGAGAGAACAGCCCTATAGAGTGGCGAATGGCAGGCGTTGAGGTTGTTCCCCCATCCACTGAACCGGGAAGCCATGAACTTACCCTAGAGTGTGCTCCCCTCAATAACCTCCCATTCCAACTTAGCCTGCATGCCATGCAGTGAGTCCGAGATACTCTTGATGCCAATTCCCCCCTCCTGCACTGGTATAGAAATCCTATCCCAGATTTCCTGGTGTTTCCTCCCCTCCCCGTATGCATCCCAAATGAAAGAAGAGAGGATAGAATCAGTCATTGTGATCACCCCCTTCGGAACCTTGGAGGCCACAAGTGCATGGAAAGGAATGGAAGATAAGACATTATTTGTTAGGGTGATCCATCCTCCAAAAGACAAGAATAGGTTCTTCCAATTCAGAATTCTACTGGTCATCTTCTCAAAAATATTTTCGTAGTGGAGGATACGCATCTTGCCAAGGGAGACTGGGACACCGAGGTACCCTATTGGAAAGGAGCCCCATCGCATGTCAATCCGCATGCATAAGGAGGCCACCCTGTTGTCCAAGCATCTCTTTGGGACATAGAATGTGCTCTTAGCATGATTGACAACCTGACCACTCCACTGAAAATAGTCTTCAAGGACCTTTTTAAACCCCTGAACAGACCACATACCTACATTCATAAAAATAATGGAATCATCTGCATACATCATATGGGGGATATTTCTTGGACTCGGGTTATGTCGATAGGGCCTGATGGTTCCCTGTGAGATGGACCTATTGATAATATGACTAAGGGAGTCCTATGAAGGAACAAATAGGGTCAGCAAGAGAGTATCCCCCTGCCTCATACCATGAACAGCCTTGAAGAAACCATAATTCTGACCCATGAAGCGAACAGCCATTCATACAGAGCTAAAGAATTGGAAAAGTAGGTCAACATCCCACACAGATAGGACCATACCTGAAAAGACCTTGATGATGAACGCCCACTCCACTCTTTTATAGGCCTTATTCATGTCCAACTTGACCACCATGTTTGCTCCATGAACCCGCGTGTTGAAGTCGTCGATGATCTCTTGAGCCAGTGCAACCACCCCTTGAATGGACCTCTATTTGACGAAGCCATGATGCTCACCGGTGTCCCATTGATGAAGGTAGGGGATAAGTCTGTTGTTTATAATTGAGGCGAGGATCTTGTATGAAAAATTGCACATGCTCACGGGGAAATAATGGTGGAGCAGTGAGGGATCTTTGGCCTTAGGAATAAGAACCACAGTGGTGGTGCTGGTGGATCGAGGAAGAGTACCCCCTCAGAAGAAGTCCTGGATTGAAAGCACAACATCCTCCTTGATCACACTCCAGGTGGCACAGTAGAAGGAGACGGGGAACCCATCTGGGCCCAGAGCACTATATAGGTTCAGGTTCATAGAAGATCGATGGATCTCATCCTCCTACAGTAAGGACTCAAGCAGAGTGTTGTCATGATCAGATATAACCCTAGGAATGACATCTGTGATGGATTTGTGGCCCTGCGAGTACCCCTCAGGCATCCTAGTATTGGATCCAGTAAAAAAACTACTGAAGAAATCCTCCTCCAAGCCACCCACATTGTCTTGGTCATTAGTATAAGAACCATAATCCAACCTTAAATTGGCTCTATCATGCCTTAATCTTTCCTTGATGCATGCGTGAAAGAATGCGGTGTTACGGTCCCCCTCACGGAGCCATCTCATCCTCGATTCATCGCGGGCCACATGCTCCTCTCTAGATCTCGGTAGTTACATCCCCTCGAACGTAACTATTCCACCCAAGATCTCAAGTATGTGGTAGTGGTGTTTTACCAAAAGTTTTGGATACATTAACTCATTGGTGAAGTTTTTTTGGTCTTCGTCGATCATAAAATCCTAATGTATGTTTTCTCCCAACATGAATTGAACTTGCGCCAGTGTCAGTGGATGGAGTTCTTGTAGTATTATGACTTGGAGATTTTTTTATACACCTATAAAGGGGACTTTTGTATCTGATTCACTGAGAAGATAGTATTTTAGTGACGCAGTGCATGAATATGGTAATTCATGAAGAATGATGTAATATATTTTAGCATTGCATGAAGATATAGGAGAAGTCAGGGGCATGGGTTGTATTTTTCAAATGACAGTTCATTCATCTCTGGTGAAACAGGTGGAGGAATCTCGGTTGGGAGATTTTGAGGTGGAAGCCTGTAGGGACTGAATTTTTTGTGGTGTGGCTTCTAATAGATGGTCTGAGGATGAAAAAAATTGGGTTTTGTTCTATGTAAGGCTTCTTGTTCCCTTGGTTATGTGTGTGATGGTTCTCGTAGAGTACCATAACTCACCCTTAGTAGTACATCCTGGAATGAAAAAGATGTATCGAGCCTTGAGAGGTCTATTTTGGTGGTTAGGTTTGAATCATGCAGTTACAGAGTTTGTGCCTCAATTTTTGGTCTCCCAGAAGTTGAAGGTTGAGCATCGCATTCCCAGTGGTTTTCCCAGTAGTTAGATGTTCCTTAGTGGAAGTTGGAGGACATCTCTATGGAATTTTTTACCAGTTTACCTAGATCTTAGGGAGGCTATTATAATATATGGTTGGTAGTGGATAATTTGAAGAAATCTTCTCACTTTATATCAATCAATAAGCTGAGATAAGTGGAGGTTTTATTGAGGTAGTTTTGGGGGGAGGTGGTGAGAATCCATGAATTCCTGAGGATGATCATTTCCAATTGATATCCTCGTTTAACCACCATGGTGTGGAGAGGTATTCGACATGATTTTTTTTATCATATATGCTTAAGAATTTCTTTTCATCCACAGAAAAATAGTCAGAAAGATCATACCATCCAGACTCTTCAAGACATGTTGTGCTCTTGTGTCCTAGATTTTGGATGTTCGTGGAGGAGGAACTATCCCTTGGTAGATTTTATGTACAATAATATTTTTCACTCTACCATCGGTATGGAACCGTTTGAATCCTTGTATGGTCGAAATTTATGTTCTCCATTGTGCTGGAATTTGGTCAGAGAGTCAGCAATTCTCGGATTGGAACTGGTATAGAATATAACAGAGGTAGTTTAGGTGATTCATGAGAGGATAAAGGTAGCATAGGATCATCATAAATCTTATTCAAGTATTATTATGAGACCTCTAGAGCTCAATGTTGGGGATATTTTTTTCTTGAAGGTGGATCCTCATTGTGGGAAATAATGGTTTGGTCATGCGAGTAAGCTTTCTCTTTGATCTATTGGACCTTTCAAGTTGTTGGCTCATGTTGGAGTGGTGGTGTATTCGATAGAGCTTCCCCCACAGTCGAGCCAGATACATGATTTCTTTCACATGTCATAGCTCTTTAATTATCTTCATGATGACTCTCACATCATCAATTAGGGCAAGATCGATGTTGACAACAATGCAACCTTCAAGGTGCAGCCTGTAGAGATCTAAGAACTCCAGGAGAAGGGGTTGTGTGGGTGTGTTATCCCCTTGGTTCATGTCTTGTGGTGACACGGTAGCATGGAAGATAGTACCTAGGAACATGAGTCGAAAATACGCACTTAGTACCCCAAGTTTGATGTTTAGCTCTTCCTCTGTACCATTATACGTTTTATGGTGGTAGACTATTCCTAGTTGTGAGATGTATTTATCTTTTTCTTAATGTGTATTTCTCTCTTTTGAGAAGTATCTTCCTTGGGAGAGTGTTTATGAGATGTTTTTGGTTGTTTTTTGGTTTTTTCTTGTTCCTCTAGTGAGGTGGTGAGCTCCTGTGGTGACAAGAACCCTAAGAGGTATCTCGTGGGGTGGTTGTTCGGATGCCCCATTTTTGTTTCCACTCTAGGTTGGTTTTGGATTCTGGTGGATGAGAATTTTTTGAGAGGTATCTAATGTAAGGGTCTTAATCCATGTGGATCGACCCTTTGCACATTCTTGAGGCTTTTGAAGCTCAGAGGAGGCTCAGATGATGTTTGGAGGATCTCGGGTGCTGAGAATTGGGAGTAGGGAACTTTCACATATTGAAAGTGGGTTTCACACCATGTAGAATAATTTCACAATGCAAAAGTGGGATTCACTTCATGTAATATTTTGGGTCTTGCAAAAGAAAATCAATATGAAAGGTGATAGTTTTTTTTTGTAATATAACTTTGAGGCATTAAATGACGTGAAAGGGGATTACATGTCAATAATATCCCAGTGTTGTAATGTTTTAAGTGTTTTTCCAGTCTCTTGGGTTAAAAAACCTTACAATTTTAGATTCTCACTCTCTCATTCCAAGAGACCTGGAAATCCCCTCTTTAGTGTTTTGGAGATACATTCGATAGGAGTCAATCTTGAGATTCCATCTTCAATCTGTGGTGACCCGGCTTGATCCAAGGTGTGTTTTTACGCTGTTTTCTAGAAGTTTCTCCCAGTTTTGATCTCATTTCCTCTCATATCTTCTCATATTTCTATAAATGTTTCTAACCCATGGTTCTAATGGGGTTTCTGTTAGGTCATAAATTATATGAAGAAGACATAAGAGGGGGGTGAATTGTTTTATTTTAAAATTTACACAATTATATTGATTCAAATCAACAGTAGATAAAGCTAGCAACATTTCTATATGAGAGTATGTGTAGTGGAAAATAAAAAACAGAGCACCGTAATTTATAGTTGTTTGAGGAAATAAGATCCCCCAGTCCACTCCACCAATCACCCTCTCTACAGGCTTATTAATTTCACTACTCAGGTCCTCTTCTCATAAGATCGATCAACAACTGAGTGGAGGCATTTTTCACCATTACAAACAAGGCTAGAAATAGATCCTTATAGTTCTTTTATAGGGAACCAAAATATCCATAGCTTAGCACTAGAATCTGACACTCAACCACAACTAAAACCAAGCTACTGATACTCAAAAGAATCAATAGGGATTGATTTGATAAATTAGTTTAAACTTCACAGTTGCAGCAGCATTCAAATGATAGAAGATGGATCTTCAACTTCAAGAGAATTGTAATCTTTGAAAAATGTCTGAAGAGATCCGGTTTCACAAGAGATATTTTATTTTATAAACACTAACAAAAATAGATCATCGCGCTTCCAAGATTGAACATATATATCTCCAAAATGTAGTCCTCATTTCTGAGATTCTCGATTGTTGTAGCACTGTAAATTAATTTTCACAATAAAACTTTAAGAATAAAAATTATCAACACAGTTGAGTGATAGATAGATATCCAAAAAAATCAAATGTATAAAGATATATAAAAATATATATCTTGAAGCAATATTTTATATCCACAAAAGATTCCTAATAAAACTAGAGAATTCAAATTTAAAAATTCATCTTAGAGTAGTCGTAACTTCCCTTAAGAATATGAGAGAAAATATCCATTGTAAATGTCTCATTAAATAATTTATGATGAGCATTAAATCATTATAAATTGTGATTTAAATCTCTTTGATATTCCTCAAAGACTGTTATAGAAAACTCTTCTAAAGTCAAAAATGAAAATCTCTGGTGTTGAAAAGTAAAATATAAGGTTCCTTCACATAATGACAAAATAAAAAACATAGGGTTTAACAACGTATCCTTCATTCTTCCGAACCTAAGGTTGAAAATGTAAATTTCATCACAAAATTAATTTTGATGATCCATATGTTTTCTTCTCAAACGTAGGGTTCCATACTTATATAGGATTCTTTAACTATAATTTTTCTTTTTGACAAATGTAAGATTCTATCCAAACGTAATGTTCTTTATCCATACATTTCATCTAACGTAAGGTTGAAAAATCATATGTTTTGATCCTTTATCATAATATTTGATACAAACATAGGGTATGATTCTTACATTACGTTCTTCAGCATGGGGAATGAACAATTATTCCAGAAAACTACAAACCATGAACAGTGTTTGTAGAATATGCTTAAGAGAATTCCAAACAATTTAATGAATATTTCTCAAGAATAAATATTTGAATATTATTCAAAAATAATAATTATAAATAATATAAAATTTCTGAAATAAAATTAAAATAATATCATTAGTAAAACAAATAAGGGTACTTGTGAGGATCAAAATCAATAATATTTATATAGTATTATTGAGACAATACATGCCCAGCAATCTCCCCCTTTTTGATGATCACAAAACCCATAAAATAAAACATTAAATGTAGTAAAAAAAATTAGAATTTTGTAAACATAGAGTGAAATAAATTTTATTTGACAGAATTATTTTGATAAAAATAAATGTTGCACTTATCTAAATTTCTTACCAAATATTTCAAAATTTCAAAATTTGAATGAAATGTTGAAATGTTGTGTTCATCAAAATTTATCCCCCTTTCTATGAGATAAAAAAGAAAGTAAATTAATAGATTAAAATACATATTTAATATTGGGTAGATTAATAAGTGAATTTTATAATTAAATGACAAAGATAATAAATACTGGATGTTTGGATATTAGAAAAAAATATAAAAGAATATAAAAATAAAGTACAAAAAATATAAATGAAGACAATTACATTGATTAGAAAATGGATAAATTCACTAAATATGGGACTAAGAAATAGAATAGTCACTATCAGAATGAGGATAAAAGGTTGGTTTGAGTACAAAATAATTGGATAGGATTTGGATTGATTAAGGTTCTAAGAATTTTGAGCATCTCTAAAAAAATCCTTCAATTCAGTCATCTGCAACCACAATTTCGTCATCAAACTATCACCCAAATTAATTATCACAAGTCTAGAATAATGATTAACATTAAAATCATCCACAATATTTACTATTAGAAAGTCACGTAAGCTCTCCTCTTACTTAATAAATTGTTTTAACTGTTTCTATAAACTGATTTAGTAGCAATATGATGTTGGGTTCACTCTGAGTCAGTTGATCAAAAAGAAATTTCTGATTGTCCAATAAAACTGAGAGAGGAGCACTGTTAAATTGAAGGCCCTACAGATGATCATTCATGTCTTCCATAACAAATGTAATTTCCTAAAATCATCTAATAAAATTTGAACTATTTTAAGGAGTAGAAGTAGATGTACTAGTCTGGTTCACTAAACTTTTCACCAATTCAAACTGAATTCCCAAGTACCACTTCAAATATACAAAATCTATCTTCAAAACATCTTCAGATCTGATCCTCCCAATATTATTTAACATGTCTCTTTTGAAGACATCAAAATATCTTCTAGAATCATTATTCTCATTATGTTCCTGAATATTTTTATTTTCAATTTCAATCTCCTTCTGTAGAGTGTCATTATCTTCATGAGACTTTTTAAACTTAATTAAACTTTCATAAAATTAATGATACAAAGAATATGATGCCCCATCATCTGCATTTAGTGTTTTATCAACAAAATTAGGAAAAGGATTTTCCACTAATCTCTCCATATATTTTTTAGTTGAAAACAACTTATTGTCAAGTAATTCAGTCTGATCTCTAGAAACATGACCTGAATATTCCATAGTTTGATTCACAACCACATCTATAACTTCAGTTACTGATTTTTGTACAAATTTTTTTTCTTGACAAGATTCTTTATGAATAGTTTCTTCTTGAATATTCACCTAATATTGAATATTATCTTGTACTTGATCACTGGTCAGAGGTACAATAGGAAGCTCTCTAGATTTACTATCCACTAATATTTCTTCTTCAAGAATCATTTCATCTAAATAGACAAAACATGTTGCTTCTCTAGAATCTAACACATGATCTTCAATCTATTGAATATATCTATTTATTGGTTTTATAAAAATTCCCTCTTGACTTTTTTCTTCGTCAAATTCTTGTACTTTGATATTAAATCAATGACATCTCTTAGATGGTTGAGAAACTACATTAGTTAGAGATTTAGAAACTCCCTCCTTTTGAACAGCTCCTTGATCCCCCTGAGAAAAAGCTTTTGAACTCTGTTCTTCTTCAGCAACAACTGGTAAAATATTTCCTTTCACTGTACTCCATAAAAATCCTAATTTTTGTAGAGTTCCTACATATAAAACATTTATATGATGACACTTCAGCCTCAAATCTACTAATTGAATCATATCCTTTTTATACATAAATCTAGAGATTATTCATCTATATGGATAGAAATTTATCCTAGAATCTGGTTGATAATAGTAATGAAAATATATAAATATATACCACAGAAAATGTAGCTTAATGTCACTTAGAAAAAAAAACATGATGCACATATCAGGGTACAAAATTTTCCCCATCTCTACCATCCTTGTTGTAATACCAGTCTAAATAAACTTAACCAATATCTTATGATCTTCCTTGAGATCCTTAACAAAAAATTTCCTAATGTGAATCGAGTTAAATTGAAAAGACATAATGTCTTTGGAAGAGTGATTCTTTTCTCTAATCGATCGAAGATATGAGTGAAGAACTCCTTTATGAGGAATTTCTATCATTTTCAACACTTCAGTTAAAGAAATCAAAAAATATTTATCTTTAATACTCACAAACATCATATCCTATGAATCAAAAAAAATGAAATTCACACTATTATAAAAATAGTTCATCTCTACCTTGTAAATAAATTTGGAATTGATGTCATTGAAAGCAGTCTCCAACCCTGGAAATTCCAATTCCTGTTTCAAGAGAAGATTTATCTGATATAACCAATCAAAATCATCCACTTTTCCTTGAAGTATTTTTCCTACTGAAACATTTTGTTGCTTTGAATCACTTGTATCTCATTCTTCAAATCTCTTGGTTTTAGTCATTTCAAAAAAAATGGAAAGTCTTAGGTTTTTGGCTTTTAGGGTTTAGAAGGAAAAAAACATGGGTTTTAGGTTAGATGAAATGGTTTTGGTAAACGAATAGTTTTAGTAGATGAAGGGTTCCTGACAGGTGATTCATATCTTCATTTCCCATGTCACATATTAATTATGAAAAAAAATTAATAATTATGTGGTGTAAATAAATTTAAGATTAAAAAAATAACTAAAATATAGTAAGATAAAAATAAAAAAAATAAATTAGATTTACAGTAATAAACATAAGATAAAATAAAATAAAATAACTTATTTACAAATTAAATAAACCTAGATCCCCCTTAATAAAATAAAAACTTACAATGGGAAGTGGTTTATTGAAAATATTATCTAATTGATATTTTGTATTAACAAATTCAAAACATATATCCTATTTAAGAACATGATCTTTTAGAAAATGATGTTTAATATAAATATGCTTAGTTCTAGAATGACTTATTGTATTTTTTGAAATATTTATAACACTTTTATTATCACATAAGATAGGTGTACTATTAAAATAAATTACAAAGTTCATCTGTGTGTTTTTTATCCACAACACTTGCGCATAGCAACTACGTGCAGACACATATTCTTATTCAGCTGTTGATAAGGCAATTGAGTGTTGATTCTTACTAGACCATGACACTAATGATTTTTCTAATAAGTGACAGGTTCCTGATTTTATTTTTCTATCTAATCTAAAACCTCCAAAACCTTCATCTGAATATGATGATAAATTAAAATCAAACGTTTTTTGATATAGAAGATATTGAAAAATAGTTCCTTTTAAATATCTAAAAATCCTTTTGACAGTAATAAGATGTGATTCTTTAGGGTTTGTTTGAAATCATGAACATAAACATACTAAAAATATAATATTAGGTATACCTGCAATAAGATTTAATAAACTATCAATCATACCTCTATACAACTTGTTGTCCACTGATTTTCCAGCTTCATCCAAATCAAGTTTTATATTAGTACACATGGGAGTTGAATATGTATTGTTGTTCTCAAGACAAAAAATTTTCAATAAATCTATAATATAATTGCTTTGGTTTAATAAATTTCCATAATATTTTTGATAAATTTTAATTCCTAAAAAGAAATTTAATTCTCCCATCATGCTCATCTCAAATTCATTTATCATGAGTTCTGAAAAATCATTACAATGTTTTTTATTTTTTGATCCAAAAATAATATCATCAACATAGATTTGAACTATTAATAAATTAGAAAAAAACTATTTTCTTAAAAAGGGTTGGATCTTCCAAACCAACAGTAAAACCATTTTTCAGAATAAAAGAACTTAATCTTTCATACCAAGATCTAGGTGCTTGCTTAAGTCCCTGGAGAGCTTTAGTAAGTTTAAAAACGAATTGTAGTTTTTGAAAATTTTCAAAAATAAGAGGTCTTTCAACATAAACATCTTCCATTAAATAACCATTTGTAAGGGAATATTTGACATCCATATGATATAATTTAAAATTCATGTGAGATGCATAAGCTAAAAGGATTCTAATATCTTCTAATCTAGCTACAGGGGAAAATGTTTCATCATAATATATACCTTCTTCCTAATTATATCCTTTATCTAGGAATCTAGATTTATTTCTCGTTATAGCCCCTTGATCATCTTGTTTATTTATAAAGACCTATTTTGTTCCTATAACTTGATAATTTTATGGTTTTTCAAATAATTCCCAAATTTTATTTCTTTTAAATGGGTTCAATTATTTTTTAATTGCTAAAATCCAACTTTCATCTTCGAAGGCTTCTTCAAAAGATTTAGGTTCAGGTTGTGATAGAAAGGTAGAGAATTGAACAAGGTTTCTTGTATTTATTCTTGTTCTTATTCCTATGTATAGGTCTCTTATTACAGTTTCTAAAGGGTGATTCTTAAGGGTTCTAGATTGTCTAGGAAGAACACTTTTAGGTTCATCAGTATCTTGTTCTTTTGAACTAAACTAAATTTTATTTTCAAAATCATTTTTCAGGTTTTCTAGTCTCATTTTGTCAGAAGAGTCAGTAGATTCATCATTTTGATCTTTCTCTTTATTAAAAGTTTCAGTTTCATCAAAATTTACATGAACTAATTATTTGAAAATCATTGAATTTTTATTAAATACTCTATAAGCTTCAGAAGTTTCAGAATATCCTAAGAATATTCCTTCATCAGCTTTTAGATCGAACTTACCATGATTATCCTTGGTGTTTAGGATATACACCTTGAATCCAAAAACATTAATGTACTTTACCTTAAGCTTTCTATTATTACAAAGTTCATAAGGTGTATTTTTGAAAATAGGATGAATTAAAACTCTATTTATTATATAATAGGTAGTGCTTATAGATTTTTCTCATAGATTGCTAGGAAGCCTGTATTCATTTAGCATAGTCCTAGACGTTTTTTTAATAGTTATATTTCTTCTTTCAACAATTCCATTTTTTTAGGTGTTCTTGATGCAGATGAGGTGTGTTCAATACCCATGTTTGAGCAAAAGGAATTGAATTATTGATTCTCAAACTCTACACCATGATCACTTCTTAATGAGATTATTTTAAAACCTTTTTTAATTTTGAACACTTTTGCAATAACTTTCAAAAATAGTAAAATATTAATATTTTAGTTTTAGAAAATAGACCCAGGTAAATTTGGAATATTCATCAACTAAATCATATACATATAATTTTCCAGCCAAACTTGCTACTCTAGATGGTCCAAATAGATCAATGTGGATAATTTCTAGGGGATTTGATGTAGATATTTTGTTAACATATTTGATGGAAGATTTGTGTTGCTTTCCAATCTGGCATGCATCACAGAATCTATCACTATCAAACTTGAGGCTAGTTAAATATAAAACTAATTGTTTCTTAGATAATTTATGTAAATCATAAATATTGAAATGACTAAGTCTTTTATGAAAAATCCAAGATTCATTTGTCTTATCAGTTAAACAACTCACTTTCTATTTACACAATGAATTTAAGTCCAAGGTGTAGAAATTATCTATTCTGGGTGCTCTAAATTTAAGGAAATTATCATTAATACAGAATAGGAATTGTTAGAAAAATAAATATAGTATCCATCATCATAGAGTTTAGATATACTTATCAGGTTATGCTTCAATCCTTGTATATAAAATACTTTATTGATTGGGATAGACTTTGGATCTCTAACTATTCCAAGTCCAATTATCTTATCTTTAGCATTTTCACCAAAAGTTTTTATACCTCCATCAATTTGTGTCAATGTATTGAAGTTATATGTATTTACACTCATGTTTCTGGAGCAACCACTATCCATATACTATATATCTCTTACTTTTCTGTGACTTTTTACCTTCAAATACAATTTAAACAAAAATTTGTTTTGGTACCCATATCTTTTTGGGTCCACCAGTGTTAGATAAAAAGAATTTAGGAATCCAAATATACTTTTATTTTTCTATGATTTATTTCATTTACTTTAGATAAATCTTTTGAAATAAAATATCTTTTAATCCCACTTATTTGAGGATTTCTCAATTTATAGTTTTTTGTTATATGTCCTTATTTTCCAAAAAAATGACAAATAGCAGATTTTGTATTGGGAACAAAATAATTCTTATATAGTTTGGATTTTTCACATTTACTACCTATACCAAATATTTCCTTTTTAATTACATTCTTACCAAGAATTCTATTCTTTATATTTTCTCCTTTTATAAATATAAGAGCAGCACTTTTATAAGTCTCTACTTCATCCTGTAGTATTTTAATCTTATCTTCATGATCAGTACAGTTTGTAGTAGATGAGATAAATTTCTCAACTAACTCTTTATTTTGTTTAAGTAAAGTATCCCTTTCTCATAAAATAGAATTATGAATATTCTTTAAAGATTTTTGTTTCTTTAATAAGGAGTCATATCTTTTTTCTAGCATAGTTCAATAGGAATGCCTTTTATCATTTGAGTAACTAGAATCAGAATCAAATGAATAGTAGGGTTTTACCTTATCTTCTTCATCCATAAAGAATATATTAGCTTTCAAATTCAATTCTTCCTTCTCTAAACCACAGATTGATAAGTTGATAGAGTTTTTAGAAACAACCCAAGTTTCCTTCATATCTCAATTTATTTTGTTTTCATAATTATCATATTTCTTAAACTTCTTTTATATCATTATCTTTTCACTTTTTAATTGAGGATAGTTAGGTCTTATATGACCTAAAATTTTTCATTCGTGGCATCTAACTTCCCTTAAGTCTTTCCCATTATTTTTGAAGGGTTTTCTGAATACTCTTTTCTTCCTATAAAACTTGTTAATCTTTTTGGCTAATTGAGCCACCTCGATTTCAGAATCAGATGAGTCTATATTTATTTTTTCTATGACTTCTTACTTCATTTTTTTGCTTTGATTTTGAGATAACCTTTAAAGTATTGTTATCCTTTTTCATTAAGACATTGTGATATTCAACTTTATCTTTCATTTCAACTTCATATATCATTAAAGTTCCAATAAATTCTCTCATTGTAAGATTCTTGATAGGTGTTGATTGGTGAATTGCAACTGAAATTCCATTCCATTGATTAAGTAGTACTCTCAGAACTTTCAATGCTAGATCATCTTGTTTAATAGGTTCACCTAAGGTTGTGATGTTGTTTATAATTTATATGATCCTTCCATTAATTTGTGTAATAGTTTATCCATCAAACATTATGAATGTATCGAATTTCAATTTCACTATTTCATACCTCATTTGTCTTACATTGTCCGTACCTTCATAAGAAACTACAATTTTCTTCCACATTTCATAAGTTGTAGGGAATTGTGAGACACGGTTTAATTTTTCTGGTCCAAGACCATAGATGATAGAGTCCATAACTTTACAATTCATTTCTTAGTTAGCCTCTATAGTAGCAGTCCATCCTTCGTATTTTTCAAGAATTTTGTAAGTAGTAATGATCTTTGAGTATACTTTGAATCCAAGAATTTTCAAACAAATTATCATACGTGACTTCCAGCATCCATAGTTCTCATAATTGAAATATGGAGTGCAAACCATTTACATTCCTTCTTTGAGATTATCCATTGATATTCATCTGAATATTTTTAACTCTGGTTAGTTAAAACCAAATAAAATTTGTTTATCTCAACCTCATTTACCAAATGTTAGGTTAGAAAGTCTATGAAGAAGACACAAGATGGGGGTGAATTGTTTACTTTTAAAATTTTCAAAAATCTATCAATTCACATCAATAGTAGATAAAGTTGGGGATATTTTTGTATGAGAGTATGTGTAACATAAAAATAGAAAATAGAGCACAACAATTTATAGTCATTTGGTGCACAAAGATCCCATTGTCCACTCCACCAATCACCCTCTCTACAGGCTTGGTGAATTTCTCTAGTCAGTTCCTCTTCTCATAAGACCGATCCACAACTGAGTGTAGGTATTCTTCACCCTTACACAGAAGGATAAAAACATAGCCTTCCGGTTCTTTTATAGGGAACCAAAATATCCACAACTTAGCACGAGAAGCTGACACTCCACCAGGACTAAAACCGAGTAGCTGATACTCAAAAGAATCAATAGAGATTGATTTGATAAATCAGTTTAAACTTCATAGTTTCAGAATCATGCAACCGACAGATGATGGATCTTAAAATTTAAAATAATAGTAATCTTTGAAAAATGTCTGAAGAGATCCAGTTGCACAAGACATATTTTATTTTAAGAACATTAACAAAAACAGTGCATCGCACTTCCAAGATTTAACATGTAAATATCCAAAATGTAGTCCTCATTTCTGAGATGTTCGATCATTGTAGAACTGTAAATTAATTTTCACAATAAAATTCAAAGAATAAAAATTATTAACATATCTAAGAGATAGATAGATATCCAAAAATATCCGATGCAGAAATATATATATATAATGATATATCTTGCTGCAATATTTCAGATCCACAAAATATGTCTGATAAAATGAGAGAATTCAAATTCCAAAATACATCTAAGAGTAGTAATAACTACCCTTAAGAATAGGAGAGAAAATATATGTTGTAAAAAACTCTTTAAATCATTTATGATAAGTTTTAAATCAGTCGAAATCGAGTTTTAAATCGCCCTGATATTCCTCAAAGAATGTTACCGAAAACTCTGATAAAGTCATAAAGTCAAATCTATGGTGTTGAAAAGTCAAACCTAAGGTTCATTCACATAATGACAAAATAAAAAACATAGGGTTCAACTACGTAGCATTCATTCTTCTGAACGTAAGGTTGACAACATAAAGTTGATTACAAGAGTAAGGTTGATAATCCATATGTTTGCTTCCCAAATGTAGGGTTTCATTCTTACGTAGGGTTCTTTAACCATACTTTTTCTTTTTGAGAAATGTAAGATTCTATCCAAATGTAATGTTCTTTATCCATATGTTTCTTGCAAAATAAGTTTGATAAAATATATGTGTTAATCCATTATCATAAGATTTAATACAAATGTAGGGTATGATCTTTATGTTACATTCTTTAGCGTAGGGAGTGAACAATGATTCAAGAAAATGACAAACCATGAATAGTGTTTCTAGAATTCTCTTAAGAGAATTATAAACAATTTAATGAATATTTCTCACGATTAAATATTTGAATATTATTACAAAATAAGAATTATAAAGAATATATACTTCCTAAAATATACTTAAAATAAAATCATTAGTAAAACAAACAAGGGTATTTGTGAGAATCAAAATCAATAATATTTATAGAATATTGTTGAGAAAATACATTCCCAATAGTTTCTATTGGTTTTTGTTTATGCGGTGGTGTTGCATAATCCTCAGTTGGATGCAGTTCTTATGGGATAGGTGATCAGATATTCGTTGTGTGATCTGTTATCATGTGAAGAATTTCGACAACCTTTTGAGGTAAGGGATTCAATTTTTCTATATTTAATTACATGTAATCATAGAGTTATCATGGTTTATCCCCTTATATCTAAATGAAATTGAACTAATTAAATACTTTAACTAGATTAAAGAATTGGTATATATCACATAGTGATGTTGCTACTTTGTACCGTGATAACAGTTTGCCTCTTGATTTTCTAGATAGTGTGATATCTATGCCTTTATTGGTTTAGCATGTCATTATTTATGTAATTTATAAACATAATATTGGAATTAATTGATAATAAATTGGATAAAAGATAAATAGTCATGTTTAATGAATTTGGTTGTTGATGCAATTTGATGATAATCAAACTGATGCAAGTATGCATGTTTATTTGAATTAGTTAATGAACTTGAAGTATGTTTATTCTTGTTGATAAAAGAATTGAATTCATGTTAAGTTAATTGTTTAATTAATTGTGTTATCTTTTGATATCTTGTTCCTTAGGTTGCCTTCAGTTGTAACTAGTGAATAATGAATTGGTTAATTCAAGATGGAATAAGAATCGTTTGTATGATAAAGATAATGCCTTTATATGTCCTGAGTTCCCTACTTTCTTGTATAGGCCAAGTGTCTTATTCTTTAGAGTTGTGAGAGATCATTGTATGCAAAAGATGAATGCCTTTATTTAGGGCCAAGAACTCGATTTCTATGTTTGTTTCCTTTTTCTTGTGATATGGTTGATCTTGGAGGGTTGTTTTTGTTTGTGGGGGCAGGGAGGCCCATATGTGACATGAGCTAGGGATGGATGAGCCTGGAGTGTTGTTGTGGTATGAGTGGTAGATAGGGCCAGTTATTGTGGAAGCATTTGATTCTTGGAGTGGAAAGATGCATCAATATGTGTATGTGGATGTCTGGGGGGACATCCGAGATGATGGAATGAGATAAAGTTGAGCATACCTATTGTTATGAAATTTGGATGCTTGTTTGAATATGTTGTTTGGTTGGTGGACAGGTTGTTTTTTTATATTCTTTATTTTCCCTAATACTTGAGGTAGATATATATGTTTGGTTACTCTCTTTCTATGGTATGTGAAGATGCGTGGGGTATGACACATTCTTTCTGTGGTTGGATGAGTTTACTCTCATGCTATAAGTGGAAAAGACTCAATGGGTAGTCCATCTACTTGCCATTTTGATCCCATTATGATTTGGGATCTTAAAATGTTTTCCTATATCACTTGGTGATGTGGAAAGTAACTTTGTTAAATAAATGAACAAATTTTTAACCCATGGGTTTGGAGCTTTTTGGGATGAAATGATGAGGTTAAAATTCAGAGAAGATATGGACTCATTTTTATTATTCCTATAGGGCATGAATATTTATTGAAATGCTAATGAAATTTAATGTGGAAAATAATAATGGTTAATTAATGGTTAAATAATTAATTAACATAAAGTGAAACTGATAAAAAGGGATAATTTAATTTAATGTAGCACTTTAAATGTTTTTGTACTTATAGGATATCTAGTCTTAGTAGTGGTAACCCAGAGTCTGAGGGACGTTAGATATAGTTGATTCTGACACTAGATTATTCCCATAGTGTGGTTTTGATCTATATTATATCATGTAAGTTTTGTGTTTCTATATTCTATTCCACCCTGTTGGTTAGGGAAACTGAGACCCTGAGGATTCTGAACCCTAGGGGTGTTTTCCCCAACATCTTGGTGGGAGGATGGATGGATGACAACCCCCCTTGGCCCTGCTCTCTTCTCTTTGTAGTTACATATGCCGGTATGCACGGTGGTTAGTTTTCCCAATATATGTGTGTAGGGGGATGTAATGGAATGTGATTATTTCACACACATATATTCTAGATATAGTTTCCTAAGGACTAATATAGGTATAACGTGCATAGGTTGTGATGGCTTGAGAATCCTTACTCGGTGTAGGGTTAGTGATGGATTGAGGTATAATACCTTACGTAAGATATATGTTAGGCATGCTTTGGTCGCTCCCATAAACTACCTAGTTACTTTAAGTTATGTTGACATGGTGGTGTATTGCATGAGGAGCATGTTGTGGTGCTTCGCCCAGGTGTCTGTGGGCTAGCCATTTTTTAGAGAGATGCTCAGGATGTGCGATGTTGGGGTAGAGCGGAAAACCAGTGGTGAAGTAGTAGTTGGGGTACCCTAGATGTTCTTTATTATATAACATAATCTTGTATGATATATTTGGTGAGAGTGGCCATGGTGATCCTGGTAACTTAGTGTGATATCCCGGACCCGGATTCCACTCAGTAGGTGCCCTGGGAACAGGGGACCACATGGCCTCAAGCGCATCTCCCCAAATGCCAGAGGCTGCTGACTAGTAGCGAGGGACAAGGGTGTGTCCATAGGGAAACTATTACCTCATTACCAGAGTGTAGCTCAATGGATAAGTATAAACAAATGTAAGTTTTGGAAGAAATACAAGTAAATAGTGGAAGAAGAAAAAAGTAATAAATAAATAAGGATGACAATAAGTGAATCAACTGGAATAACATAGAACAACTGAGGATGATTTTTCATGTCACTAGAAAATTGTAAAACATGTATACAAGAAAACATGCATAACATGTTCCACAAAAGTATAAGGAAATAAAGATACTATCCCAAGAATCCTGAGCTTTGGGTTGGTTATATTCTACCAAGATTCATCCTAAATAGAAAGTGATCAAGTGTTCAAAGATTTATGCTTCCCTTTGTGAACACCTAAACGCATGTAATCTTCCCCAAGTACCAAATGGTACCCAAAGAGAGTGTGAGATAAATCTCAGTGGGCCACCATCAACGGTGTTTAAAACATCCATCCCATGAAATGGAATAAAATAGTGTATAAACATGCATATATAAAGTAAATAATTACAATGTAACTAAATACCCTAGTTCCTACTTAATCTCTTGGCTGGAGTCTAAACATATAACTAGTACTTTATTTTATCATTAGAATTTTATAATTAAGTCACATGATAAAAATAGTAAAGGTTACAAGATGTAACAAGGAAACCTAAAATTATATTTAATAATGGAGATCCACATTAATAACTAAGGAAACTTAGACCTCAAGGGTCTTCAACTTAGTAATAATTGTATCCTATCTAAGGGTAAGAGTGTAATCCAATGATCATAGTACAAGGTATTCCATAAAGATATGCCTACCGAGTCTAAGGATTTCATACAAGGTAAAACGGGGCTAAGTAATGACTGGGCATGATGGGATTTAACCATGGAACCTACTTGTCAGTATTGTATCCAAGGAGTGTATCCAAGGAATATTATAGTAATACATGAGGGATCCTACGGTGTCATATTGGGCATCCAAATTTAGAAAAGGATCAGGTTCTAGGAGGGTCTCAACCTAAGAAAATTGTATCCTTGAATTGAGAATGGGGTCCTAGAGAGATCAAGGAATTCCCTCAGGAATCCAAGGTGAGCTCCAGTCAAGCCACTCCTATTTTGATAATTATGTCAAATATATTCAAAAGGTTCGATAAATTACATATCATTATTGTGAAAAGTCTAATTTATCATATAACCATTTAATAAAGTCATAATTAATCAATAAGTCAATTTGGTTCAAGCCTTGCAATTTATTCATTGATAAGTCCAAGTAGCATGAAACCGTTCATCTAATCCATTTTAAGTAATTATCAATAATCATGGTTCACTCCACTACTTTCCATTTGACATGGTAAGGGGTTATATAGACATGAAACCTATTATTAAATTATATATAATAAGGCCATGTCATATACTTAGTATACTTTCCAATTTCCATTTCACATTTTATTATCAATTGAATCACTTACCTTAGGCGGGTCAAGTGGTGATAATACATGGTACTTACCATTATAAAATTCACAATATAAATCAATCCATTTAATATAGAAAATCTTACTATTTTAAATATCAATCCAAGGAATACTCGAATAGTGGCTCAAACGAGTCAAAACACTAAAATGAAAATTATGGAATAACATTCTACATAGGATTGATGGATTTGTGGTCACAACAACTAAAAACTAATCACATATTTGGAAATATAATATCTATAAAATTATCATGATTGTATACATGGAATTTAAATTCAATAAATGGCACCTGATAAAATCAATGGTCCCCACACAACAATTCTAAAATTAACAAATATGAGGTATGAGTTATAGACAACCCACCTTAGGCACGTACGGATCTCCTCCTCCAATATTGGACTCTAATTTGGATTGGATTGGAGTAGATCTAAGAAAAAGGTAAAAATTCTCACACCTACATAACTAGGTAGAGAGAAAGATATATGAATAACAACTCAAACAGACTTGATTATTTATTGTTGCACATCTAACATGATGAATAAAAGTTCGAACAGATCCTGGTTTAAGGATATCTCTTGATCCCAAGCATAAGCCTTCAAAAATATCCAAAATTATATAAATGGAGGCTAATTATACTGGAAATTTTAATAGGTAAGAAGGAGGGTCTTAATTAGATCATTAAGGGTAAAAAGTAAAAATTACCAAAAAATTATCTTATGCATGGTTTGGCCGCATGGTTTACCAAACCATGCACTAACCATTCACGGGTACCAGGAGAAGAGGGGGAATTATGTGGTTAGGCCTCATAGTTTTATAAACCGTGCACCAACCATGTGAGATGGCTCTACCTAAAAATGCAGACCATCCACATGTTTAGATCAAACCATGTGGCCTACCAGCATAGTTTACTCTAACCGTACAATAGGGCCATTTTATTCCAAAAATATGGGTTTCGGGCTCCGAAAAATCTATATAAACCCTCAATACCTTTGCCAAATAATTTGGTATTTATATTAGGTCCAAAATAAATAATTCTACTGAAATTTGAAGGATCCATGCCTGAGTGAAAAATTGGGTTCTTACAGTCTTCCCTCCTTAAAAGAACTAGTCCCCGAGTTTACCTTCCAAAGGTGGTGAAACTGTTGGAGTTGGTGTCCTAGAACCAACTAATTTGTACTTTATTCATTAATAAATAACTTATGACTTCTTGTTTTTTCTTCTACATGACAATGCATGTGATAATTTCCTAAGGATAGTTGTTGCATTAAAGGGGCGTAGCTGATCTCTACTATGATGAGAACTCGGAAGTGCCATAACGCTATTCTTGAATATATGTTCTATGGTCAGACGATGTTATTTGATGGGCACAAATAATACATGACATTAGGGGTGAGGACTCATAAAACATTGAGGCGCCTTCTCATGGTGGGAGGCCTTGGAAATATCCAGGGGGATATTATGAGAACGAGACCCACTAGCAGAAAATCCACATTTCATTATGTCATTGAATGTTCCTATCTGCGGATGTGTGTATTGGTCCTTAGACTTTAATATTATTATTAATTGGTATTACAACTCATTCACTTAGATGTATTAAAAAAAACTATGATGACACACTATTTGCAGTGAGGTGGGATATGTTGGGTGTATCACGAGTAATATAGCATTAATAGATAATGCGAGAAAGGATTTGTCCCTTCTGTTTTCATAATGGAAGTAGATATATCAGGACCTTTGATGAAATTGATATAACCTAAATAAATCCATGTACATGGTAAGTAATGGGAAAGTTCAATTCTGGAAAGTCAAAGAAAGAATAATTGAGCAGATGGGTTGATGGCACTAGCATGAAACCCGCTTGATTCAAGATATCGAGACTAAGGGATTACATTACATGGTAAACGTTCGTAGGAGGTGACACGTCCTTGTGACATTAACTTCTTTCTCTATGGGTTCCTTGGCGTGTTTCTAGACTCTAAACTTGGACTTTATATTGGATCTGCCGTATGCCACTGAGAAATAGGCCTAGAGGGTCACACACTAAGTGTGTCCAAGTATCTCAGTTAGATATTAATTTAACAAGTTGAATAAAGATTATTCTTAATTGTGGTTTAATAATTATTCAAGGATGCCTGATCTTATTTATTTCGACATTAGTTATTTGAGAGAATATATTTTGGGAAAAATAATGTATTTATTAGCGAGTAATGTAGTGATATTTATTTGATAAATAAATTTCCATTATTCAAGGTCTAATAAATATGGTGGAGAAAATAAGGAAAATGGAAAAGTACACACTGTTTATATTAATATACAATCCATGTATTTTTTCTAGGGATTTGTAAGAAATAATATTATTTATGTCATTAAATAATATTAGTTGCAATTTAGTGGGCGCATGTCAAGTAAAAATAATAGTCAATTATTATTATTAGACATGGGGTATTACATTGAATTAAATGAAATGAATAAATACTTTTGGGTAATTAATTCATTTTATTATTATAAGTAATTAAAATTCTAATTATATAATTATTATTATCCTAGCCATTTTTTTTTGGTTGTGCACAACAGATATAAAGAAATCTCTCAAGATATGAGAGTATTTCTTTTCTTCCAATAATTCTCTCAAGCTATGAGAGAGATCCTCCTCTACCGGTTCAAGGAGAGCATTTTGCAAGCGGCTCTCAAGGTGATCTAAGGTGGACCTTGCAAGTGAAGTCTCTTCCGTGATAGTACCCAGAGATCCCTTCTGCGATATTGAGAGATACGTGTAGTACATGTGGATCACCGCTAGAAGAATCCTACACTTGTATTCTACGACGGAATAATGGATCACATCGGATCATGACCAAAAACATCAACAAAGATAGAATTTCATCAAGGTAATTATTTTCTTTTAATTAAATTAATTATAACCAACATATGATGAATCTATCTATGGTTCTGGGACTCCCTTCCTTTCTTTCATTCTTCATTCTATTATAAAGATCCAGTGTTTTATTATCATGATGGATCTCAGATTGATCGTTGTTAACAGAAAAATTAAAGTTGGGTACACCCACCCACGCGCTCCCACTATGCCCAGAACCTACAAGTGGTATCATAGGGTTCATATCATTGATTATAATTATTTAGTTTTTTGTTAATGATTTATAAATTTAATAATTTAGTAGTTTTAATTCATGTTAATCATTCAGAAAATCTAAATCTCAAGATCTGTTCCTCCTCCCTTGTTTCTCGTTCACCTTACATAAATGATTTTTTCTTTTAATTTTTGATTAAAATAAAACAGAGCATCTCATCCAGAGGTGGAAAATTTTCTTGGTTGTACAACACTAGAACACATAGAGTGTATTTGGAAGTACATGTCGTGTAGTCTAGGTTCAATGCATTGGACTGGTCTTCCAAACCAGGTCGTGTCAATTGATTTTATCCAAGTCTTCAAGACTCTATTTTTTGACCAGGAACAGGTGGCATATTGTTTTTGGATTACACGCCATGTGTCCCATTAAACACGACCTATAGTCCCTTCAGGTTTGGGTAGGACCGTGTACCCTGTACACAGCTTTCCCGGTCGGAACCCGTGTAATGCAGATACTACACAGTGTTTGTCCCACTGAACAGGTCATGTACTCTGAAGATTTCTGAAGTACATCTACACTCCATGTTCTCAGGCATGTACTTTGGATGGATAGTGAACAAAAGAACATGTTGTGTAGTCAAAACTACATGCTGTGTACTCATCCAAATTACAAAAAATTATTAAAATTTATTATTATAATATACAAACCCTTGAGATGTGTACCATAGTGAAGGCGTAAAGCTGAGTAACAACACGTGATAGGTGTTTTATATATATCTGTTTAATTTAACATCTGCATAATGTTCATTTCTACTCATTGGTTAGTTATGAACGAGAATTCACCGGGTTTCCTCCAATGTACAAATTACGTATAAAATAATTTTAAATGAATTTATCTGTTTAAAATTCTGATGGATGATAATATCAAGAAAATTTAGAAAAAGGTTTTAAGATAAAAGGATTGATTAATTAAAGAAAATTAATTGATTCAAGCATGATTTTTCTTAAACAAGAACGATTAAATAATTGAATACTAGTTTTATTTATATGTAAATATAGTTTCATATATGGATGATCATGAGCTAGACCAAGACCTTTGTATGTGAATGGTTTCTTTTAATTTATTTATTTAAATTAAATTTGTTGGCCTGCAAGCCATCTTCTCATTACTATGTAGGGCCTACGTGCCCAAGGATTCCTTTTTAGGTAAAACCCCATTTTACCCCTCACTTGTGAGTGAGATAAAAGAATATGTAATGGATGGAGCTCCCAAGCTAGTGGAGGCAGCTCAAGTTAGGAGCCAAGGTGAAACAAATCCAAGGTGATACAAAGGTGAATAGGTGGAAAGCTATAAACATGAACCCAAAAGGTTCAATGTGTTTTTCCCCTAGGTCTTGGGTTAGTTTATCAACTGCTAGATAAACTAAAAAATAGTACAAGTTCATGATCATAATGTTTATTTTATTTCTGTCAGTTTCATGGTTTATTTATTGTGGGTGTGTTGTCACGATCACACAATTAATAAATTAAACAAGCATGAAAGATGAAACTAAAATAAGACTGACTTATGTGTAAATATTATCTTATATATGTTTAATCACTTAAGTATATCCCACATAATATTAACAAGAATATAAGAAAGATAATAAAATTGATATTTATATATAAGGATAATATCCCTCAAATAAATATTAAGTCGGTATAGCCTTCCATAATCTCGGTTAGAATCGAACCATAGTTCAAAGTTCTTAACCAGCCCTAGTTGGGGTGCTTTCAATTATCAGGGAATTATAATTCAAGGTTTTGGGTTGACATGACTTGGTTCACATCAAATGTTGACTTCTACAGTAGGACTTGGTGTAACTAAGAGGCAAAGGTTGAGGAAATCCAAAAATAAAAGGATTTCAGGATTAGGGAGTCCACTCAACGGATCAAGGAGTTATGAGTTAATGTAGTTGGAATTTGGAATGCCTACCTAAAACCCTTTAAGTTTCTTGACCAACCCTAGTTGGGGTAATGTGGAGGGAGATATGGATCCTTTCCACTAGAATATTTAGGCAATAGAATATTCTGAAGTCAATGGTGATGGCTATTGGATTTTGATAAAATAGTGAGAGATTAATAAGTATTAATTTATTTATTTGTCTCAATTTTATCATGATAAAGTACTAAAAACTTTTCTCATATTAATTTGTAGAAATGGAAAGAAAAATGACTTCAAAAATATCATTTCTAACCATACTCGAGAAGGAAAACCTTCTCAACAACACCAATTTCCATGAATGGTATAGGCGCTTATGCATCATCCTACGCCACGAGATGAAATTGTATGTGCTGGAAGATTCTGTTCCAGTTGCGCCTGGAAAAGAGGCCAGTGATGAGGAACTATTTCTCTATATGAAATATATGGATGAAGCCACATATTTCAAATGTTTCATGTTATCATCCATGACTAATTATCTCTTGAAGAAATAGTAAAACATGGATGTGTATAGCACAATGTCTCACCTTAAGGATCTCTATCAAGAGAAGGTGAGACAGGAGAGATATGAAATCTCCAATGCTTTGTTCACAACTATGATTATAGAGTCTACACAAGTTGGGCCTCATGTATTCAAGGTTTTTGGCTACATTGAACTCCTGTACATCTTAGGGATTAAGTTCCCTGTTGAGATGCGTACAGATCTCATCTTATCATCACTTCCAAATACCATCTCTAGCTTTATTTTCAACTACAACATGAGAAACAATGAGAAGAGTCTATTTGAACTTCTTACCTTAATTAAACGAGTAGATAAGGACATGGGTTGTGACAAACCTATTGTATTTATGGTGAATAAGAAAAGGAAGGAGAAGGAAAAGGGGCCAAGGACTTATAAACGGTCGGAAGCCCCCAAGCATCGTCCCTCCAAGAAGGGGAAGATCTAGAGGCAGGGCAATAAATGGGAGGTGGTGTGTTTTTCATGTAGAAATTCAGGCCACGAGAAAAGTAATTTCACCCAAAATCATGGGGATGCTAAAGGTGAGTTTGTTATCAAGTTTAATCTTTCCATTTCAATAAATTGGGTATTAGATACAGCTTTTGGGGTTCACATATGTATTCAAATGCTGGAAACAAGTATATTTAGAAAGATTTCTAGAGGACATGTGGATCTTAGAGCTTACAATGGCATGAGGTTGGCTATGTTATCAATTGGTTATTACCATCTCTCATTTCCAACTAGAATGCTTTTGGTTTTACATAACTGTTATTATGTTCCTAGTGTAACCAAGTACATAATTTTTGTATCTTGTTTGTATATGGATGAATTTATTTTCAAGTTTGTAAATAAGGGTTGTTTCTTTTATAAGAACAATGTATGTTATGGTATGGTACATTTAAATAACACTTTGTATATATTAAATTATGAAAACCAAGTGTTGGTAATCGATAATGAAACAAACTCACATAACTCATACATCACCTAGTTGTGGCATCACCATCTCAGTCATGTAAACGAGAAACTCTTGAAAAATCTATGCCAAGATGGTTATTTAGACTCTACTTAGCTAAAACCACTTGATAGATGTCACACTTGTTTACAAGGTAAAATGACCAAGCCCCCTTTCGGTGGATAGGGTGAAAGGTCCATAGAGCTTCTAGGATATGTGCAAATAGATATGTATGGACCATTTCCAGTAGAATCTAGAAGTGGGTATTCTTACTTCATTACTTTTACTGATAATTTGAGTTGATGTGTTTATGTATAATTAATGAGGTATAATTCAGTGTCCTTATAGAAATTTTATGAAATTCAAGAATGAATTAGAGAATCATCTTGGTGAGAAGATAAATAAGATTTGATCAGATCGAGGTGGAGAATATATGAACCAAGAGTTCATCGATCTTCTATAGGAATTTGGGATTCTATCTTAGATCACTCCTCCTAATACACCATAGTGGAATGGTGTTACTGATAGGAGGAACCGCACCTTGTTGGACATGGTGAGGTCGATGATGAGTCATGTCGATCTTCCATTATCTTTTTGGGGATATGCATTAAAAACTAAAGCATACACATTAAACTGAGTACCAACTAAGGCAGAAATGGAATTCCCTCTGAGTTATGGAATTTAAATAAACCCATTTTATTGCACACACATATATGGGGATGAGAGGCGTTTGTTAAAGCCTTCTTAGGCAACAAACTAGCACCCTGGTGCATGAGGTGTATCTTTATAAGATATACCAAGGAAACGAAAGGATATTACCTATATAACCATTCAGAAAAGAAAGTGAATGTCACTGGACAAGATATATTTATTGAGAGGGAGCACATCCTCAAAATGTATAGTGGGAGCAAGATTGACTTTGATGAAGTTGATGCTCAAGATACACAAGATTTGGTACAGGAACAAGTTCCACACATCCTCATGGAAGAGGTTCCTGAAACACAAGTACTACATACGATCTCAAGAGGGGTAAGGGAACCAGATAAATTTGGTTTCCTAGTCACCAAGGATGGTGAATCATTATTGTTGGACAATGATGAACCTCTCTCTTACAAAGAATCAGTAGAAATCTCAGAAGCTGCAAGATGGATAGAAGCTATGAATTATGAGACGGATTCCATATATCAGAACCAAGTATGGATTCTGGTCGATGATCCAATTGATGTAAATCCTATTAGATGAAAATGGGTATTTGTAAGAACCTGGATCTTCTTTTCAGGTATGTTTTTCATTTTCTGGTCATTTTTGAGGAAAAGAGTAAAATCTGGAAATTTTCAAACTACACGTCATTTACTTTATAAGTACACGCCGCATACTTTGATGTCGCTGGAGGCCGTGTGTTGGCCGTTTCATGGCCACACACATGGCCATGTAGGGGTGACATGGAGGTCACCTAAAGTGGAGTATGGAAAAGGTGAGTACACACCATGTACTCCAAAAGTACATGCTGTGTACTTTATTTTTTCCATTAAACGCACCGGGTCACGTCTAATCTCTAGAAACATCTCTTTTTAGGTCTCGTTTGGCCGAGAGCTCCCGAACGGCCATGGATCTTCGACGAACCCCCGAATGATCTTCCGTCCTCCGAATCGAAACCTATCAATTGCGTTGGAATCACATCGGTGAGTTCTCTCTTCTGCTGGAACCTCGTTTCATGATTTCTTCTCCTTTACAAGTTATTGTGGGTTGAACGTTTTAGACGTTTTTGTAGATCTTCGACGTTCTAAGGAGATTCAAGCCTCGTGGTTCAAGTAAATTGATCACATAACCCCTAGGTAGGTGTTTTGTGCCTTTCTGTAGAAAGTCTTTGAGTATTTATGTGCAAATTCCACCAATACCCTTGAATGGGGTATTGCGTGTTTTCGTTTTTTTTCCTTTTTGTTGCCTGCTTTGCTTGTATGCCTGATTACAAGTTATTTTTTGTGAATAGGGTAATTTTTTGTGATTTGGATGTATTTCCCATGCACGTTTTTCCTGTTTATGACTGTTTGGTCTAGTTTTGTCTGTTAGGCTATTGCCAATTCTATGCCTAGTATTGTAGGATGGTGTGACTGTTGTTCTTCCATGATGAGATGATATAGAATGCTAGCCAAGTAGTTCTTGAGGTTACTTCGGACATTACATGATGCGATACTCACTGACTTTACACAGGTCTGTGAGAACCTAGTGTAGTAGACCATAGGGAGAATTGATGTAAGGGCTTCTCCAGAGTGTCTTTATAATACGATGTGAGACCACAGGGGGAATTGACATTGAGTGCTTCCTCAGAGTGTCTATAGTTCCTCGACATAGGCCACAGGGGGAATGAGATGTTGAGTGCTTCCCCAGAGAACCTTTAGTAGGATACGAGACTATAGGGGGAATTGATGGTGAGTGCTTCCCCAAAGAGTCTATTCTTTAGCTGAACCAGAGGGGTGAGACTGTGTGTGCCTCCCAGAGGGTTGGTAGTACTTGTAGGTTGAACTATAGGGGTTAGGCTGTAAGAACTACCCAGAGGGTTACCTTTTTGTTCTAATTGCTTGAGTGTCTTCTTACTTGTTTGTAAATTATATGATAGAAACTATGGATTGTTTGCTACTGAGTACTTTCCTGTTTACTGCTTTCTGTACTTTTACCTGCCATATATTCACTGACTGTTAGGAACATATCTTCGGGTGGTTTCCTACTAGTATTTTGTCTCACACCCTATTTGTGTCATGCTTTTGGGCCCAAATAGATTATATTGTTGTAGGTATAGATAATGGCAAGCGCCCTTCGACTTTAGGTTCTTGATTGTTGTGGAGTTGGAGAGCATGGGACCAAGCTATGGCTTGCGATGATGAGGAGTTTATATGATTTCTTTTACACTTTGGTTTAGCACTGTTGTGTTCCAGCATTGTGACTTGTTTGGCTATTTTCCTAGACATATATGTATCATACATCATTTATATATATATGTTCTCCAGTTGTTTCCTTTATCAGTCTTCCGATGTTACTATTGTTTGGTATTTACTGTTTCCGCTGTTGTTTATAATTGTGTACTTCCACTGTGTACTCTGCCAATGAGGGCATAGTTTCCCCATTATCACACCCATGGCCCTCGCTACTAGTTGGAAGCCTATGGTGTTCTGGGAAATGCGCTTGAGGCCATGTGACCAAGTAGGTACGAGGCGCCTCTAGGTGGCTTCCGGAACCGGGACGTTACAAAGTGGTATCAGAGGAACTCTTTTATCTTGATTTACTATTTGGAGCCTTTAGCCAGGGATAGGACGGAATAGGTACTTGGTAATAAGATATGCCCGAGAGTATCTAACTCGTGCACAGGGAAAAGCCAATCTACCTCATTTATTTCAATTTTTTTGGTTTTCAATTTTACAGTTGATTTGATTTCACCTTGAGTGATTCACATGTTTTTTGTTGTTACTATTGATGTTATTGAGGTTCTATTTCTGTGGAAACCTGATGATATGAGAGTATGTCATCTCATGCATCATATATACACTTGTTAGAAATCACATGTCATGCATTTTTTTCCATGTCATCTAGGATGCATTAGTGATTGCATGTTGGTGTGATAGATGTTGTGTAGAATATGCACGCTGTTGTGATAGATTCCTTGATAAAAATATATGATTCTTGTTAGAGCATTGATTGTGTAATGTTTTATCTGAATTAATGCCAAATTTTGGTTCTTGAGGTGTTATGGGCCCTCATGGACCGGAATTTGGTGAATCATTGACTTTTTTACCTTGTTTGTAACATGTTAAAGATGCTAAACTTTGATTTTTGGGGAGTATGGGCCCTCACGGATCGGAATTTAGAACTTTCAGTGTTTTTTAGGCTCCAAAGTATTTTCTAATTCTTACTGTCTAGAAAAACCCAGAATACACACCGTGTAGTTTTGACTACACACCATGTGTTCTTCTGTTCGGGAAGAAACAGTTTTTATTAAGTACATGTCGTGTACTTTATTTACACACTGTGTATTCTCTAACTGTGTCACAGGTCGTGTGTGCAGAGACACAAGATAGGGAAAATCTCATGGGAACACGCCGTGTACCGGTTGTGTATTCCATGTAGTATAATCCTAGGAATCCGGACATGTAGCTAACAATATAGTTTGGTGGAGTCTTTTCTTATACACATCATGTCCCCCATGAACACGTCATGTAGTCTGACCCAGGTACTCAGTCGTGTCACGAACAACACGGGTCGTTGTTATACTATCTCATACATGTCGTGTCCGCTTGGAACACGTCGTGTAGTGTCAGCCATGTATCCGGCTGTGTAGCTAACCACATGGTATGTTGGGAATTCTTAGTACACATAGTGTCCTTCTCAAACATGCCATGTAGTGTGAATTTGGTACACAGGTTGTGTCACTAACAACACGAGCCAGGTGAAGCTTGTACAGTACACTCTGTGTCTACCTGGAACACGCCGTGTAGTTTTGTCTTAGGACAGTCGTGTGGCTTGACTGTGTAGAAGGAATCAGGCAGGGAAAGAGGATTTAAGTACACACCGTGTGTTTGGACAACATGCTGTGTGTTTGGGGTGTTACACGGCCAGTTTAAACTGAAGTACACGCCCATGTGAATGACTTGAGGAAACACGTTGTGTAGTAAAAGTACACACCATGTAGTCATGTTTTATGAAACTTGAATGCTTTATTTCTTCTGTTCCTTTTTTGTCCTTTATGCTTTCAGTCTTTGATAATCTTTAATATAAGGTGTGATTTTGACCTTGCAGAGTCATGGCACCAAGACGTCCTCCGGTTGTCTGCCAGTTTCAGGGTAGTGATCAGACGCCAGATCTGGCTGATCAGGGGCTTCCTGCAGATCCTCCTGTTGTGCCATCCTTGGCACCAGTAGTGATACTGGTTATAGGTGATGATGCACAGTTTAGGTAAGGATTTCTGAGGATGATGCAGACCTTCCAGGGAGAACCGCCTCCTGCCTCAACTATCGCAGACTTGATGCGGGTTTTCCAGCAGCAGCATCCTCCCACCTTCTTGGGGGAAGGAGGACCTCAGGCTGCAGAATCATGGATAGAATCCATGATGATGATCTTTGAGAATATGGATATTCCTCTAGAAAGGTGGGTCAAGCTCGCTACCTACATGTTACGAGACTCTGCCAAGAGGTGGTGGGACGTGATCTCACAGGCGGTTCATCAGCAGTTTATGGCGTGGGAGGAGTTTCAGCATGTCTTTTATGACTACTTCTATCCAGAGACCCTAAGGGCCGACCAAGCCTGGGGGTTCATGAGCCTAGAGTAGGGTAATCTTTCTGTCATGGATTATTCCTCTCGTTTCACTGAGATTCAGCATTTCACACCCCTCCAGGGCGGAGATGGATTGTTCTTGGCAAGGAATTTTGAGGATGGTGTTAGAAGGGAGATCTGCTCACAGGTGAATATCTTCATGTTGACTTCCATTGCTTCCATTTTCAACCAGGCACTAATTGTGGAGTGTAATATGTGAGATTCCAAAACTGAGAGCCTGGGTGGTTTCACTTCCAGAGTTAGTGCTTCACCAGCTGACAGTAGGAAGCGCCATTGGGAGTCTACGTGCAGTGATCTGAGGCAGCGAGACACATCTTCAGGTAGCCAGGTGGTATGCTACCACTGTGGAAGGGAAGGTCATATGAGTCCACAGTGCCAGAGAGACCCAGTGGAGTGTCGATCTTGTGGAAAGATGGCTCACCTTCAGCTCTTCTGTCAGGTTTTCTCTCCAGCATCTGGTGACAGGGGTTCATCCATGACTCCTCGTTCAGGAGCAGCGCCACCAGTTTCTCACCAGTCTGGGAACTGGAGTTCTTCCATCTATTCGGGCCGAGGTGGAGGTCGAGACCGTGGTGTTCAGTCACTGGTCTTTCAGTGACAGCAGGGTGGATCAGGTCAGAGTAGTCAGGCAGGGTCACAGGGTCGTGGTACAGGTCAGGCTTTTTCAGTGGAGCAGACCCGGGAGGAGCAGGATCCCGGACCCTCTACAATTCGTGGTATGATCTTAGTAGCCTTAGTTTTATCTTCTTCCTTTTTCGATGTTGTGGCCTCCCATAGCTTTATCTCTGTTGCTATTGTTGAGATCCTTGGGCTCTGCATTTTTTCCTCTACCGATACTTTGAATCTAGACACATCATTGCGGACTAGGATGGCTATTGTACGTCAGTGTAAGGAGTACCCTCTAGAGGTGGTTGGGTATCACTTTCTATAGGATTTCTATGTCCTAGAGATGACAGGCTATGATGTCATTCTCGGAATGGACTGTATAGTTCCCTTCCAGGAAGTCATCAATTGTTATCACTACAGGGTGAGTTTCATATAACCAAAGGGTGGATATTTTCTTTATAAGTGAGAGTGGGACATCTAGGTGAGAAGAGCGGGTCCAGAGCATCATGGGTTGGGAGAAGTTATAGCCCAAATTACTAGTCTTTATTTGGATGATCAGGGGACTTCGCATTTATACTTTCCTCCAATGGTGGATCGTTTTAGGGATGTCTTTCTAGAAAAAATTTTAGGTTTTCCTCTGGAGCGTGAGGTATATTTTTCTATTAATCTCGTTCTAGGAGTGGCACTGGTGTCCATTCCTCCTTATAGGATGGATACACCTGAGTTGTAGGAGATCAAGAAGCAGTTGGAGGAGTTGCAGGCAAAGGGTTTCATCCGACCCAATACTTCTCCTTGGGGTTCGCCTGTTCTATTTGTGAAGAAGGCAGACGGTACCCTCAGGCTTTGTGTGGATTATCGAAAGTTGAACCAGTTGATGGTCAAGAACTGATATCCCTTACCTAGGATTGATGATCTCTTTGATCAGATTTGAGGATCCTGAGTGTTCTCAAAGATCGACTTGAGATCTGATTATCATCAGTTGCACGTTAGACCATCAGATATACCTCTTACAACCTTCAAGAGTAGTTATGTTCTATACGAGTATATGGTTATGTCGTTTGGTATCACGAAATCACCTGCGGTTTTCATGGCACTGATTAACCGAGTGTTCCATCCATACTTAGACTCTTTCGTGGTGGTCTTAGTGGATGATATCTTGGTGTACTCTCACACTCGACACGACCATGCTACCCATCTTGATATTGTTTTGAGTACACTGAGGGAGCATCAGTTATATGCTAAGCTCTCAAAATTCCACTTTTGGATAGACCATATTCACTTTTTGGGCCATGTTATCTCAGAGACAAGAGTATCAGTGGACCTAGAGAAAGTGAGAGTAATAGTTTTCTAGGAGAATTCGAAGAACATCTTTGAGGTGCGTAGTTTTCTGGGGATGGATGAATATTACAAACGCTTCATACAGGACTTTTCACACTTAGAAGCACCACTGATGGGTCTGACCAAGAAGGGTGTGAAGTTCTTATGGTTAGATTCTTGTGAGTTATCCTTTCAAGATCTGAAAGGGAGGTTGACTTCGGCACCGATACTAATCTTTACAGAGCCAAGAAAGAGCTACACTGTCTTCTGTGACGCTTCAAGTATCGGGCTGGGAGCTATTCTTATGCAGAGAGATGGAGTCGTTGCGTATGAGTCTCGGTAGTTGCGGCCACATGAGAGAAATTATCCAATGCACGATCTGGAGTTGGCAGCTATTGTTCATACCCTACGATGTTGGAGACATTACCTTTTGGGAGATCATTTTGTGGTTTTCACTGACCACAAAAGTCTCAAGTACATTTTCACTCAGCGTGATTTGAATTTGAGACAGAAGAGGTGGGTTGAGTACCTACAGCCCTTTGAATTTGAGCTTGCCTATACGCTTGGGAAAGGAAATGTGGTGGCTAATGCATTGAGCAGGACTCAGTTACTGGCAGTTCAGGAGGCCAGTAGTGAGTGGCAGCTTATGGATCTATTCTTTGAGATGCATTTGGAGGTACACGAAAAATAGGGGTAGACTTTTTTATCTTCTGTAGCTTTTACCTCTACGTTTCTTGATCGAGTTTGAATGAGGCAGCTAGTAGATTCTCAAGGCCTAGTCCTATGGGAGAGTGTGTCAGGAGAGGACCCTATTCCTAGATGGACCATAGGTGAGGATGAGATCATGCGATTTCAGGGATGTGTATGGGTGCCAGTAGATATACGCGAGGAGCTGATGTGGGACTTTCATTCCTATATTTGGGCAGTGCATCCTGGTGTCACCAAGATGTATCACGATCTTCACCGCCAGTATTGGTGGTTAGGTATGAAGAGAGATATTTATGGTTTCGTTATGAGATGTTCTACTTGTCAGCAGGTGAAGCCGGAACATCAGTGACCAGCAGTTCTTTTATAGCAGCTACCCATTCCCGAGTGGAAGTGGACCGACATCACGATGGATTTCATGACAGGGTTGTCGAGGTATCCTCGAGGGAATGATGCAGTTTGGGTTGTCATTGACAGACTTACGAAGGTTTCTCACTTCTTGACAATAAAGGAGACCTTTAGCGTTGATGAGCTGGGGCAGTTGTACATCCGAGAGATTGTACGTCTGCATAGAGTTCCACACTCCATTGTTTCAGATAGGGATGCACGTTTTACTTCTCAGGTCTGGCAGGGGCTTCAGAAGGATTTGGGTACACAGGTGCTTTTGAGTATAGCATACCATCCCCAGATAGATGGTCATTCTGAGCGTATGATTCAAGTGATTGAGGACATGCTCCGAGCATGAATTCTAGACTTTGGAGGTTCTTGGGAGAAGTATATACCTCTAATGGAGTTTTCTTACAAAAATAGTTTTTAATCAAATATTTAGATGGCACCTTATGAGGCTTTGTACGGTAGGCCATGTTGATCACCCTTATGTTGGTTGTAGGTAGGGGAGGTAGCTTTGCTGGGACCTCGTCTTGTTCAGGAGACCTCAGAGCAGATAGAGTTGATTCAGAAGAGGATGGCTACTTCACAGTCTCGTTAGAAGTCTTATGATGATCAGTGGAGACGACCTCTGGAGTTTGAGGTCGGGGATCAAGTTTTCTTGCGTGTCACACCGAGGTTGGGACACAAGAGGATTAGGATATTGGGTAATCTTTCACCGAGGTACATTGGGCCATTTGAGGTGTTGGATAGAGTTGGGCCAGTTGCCTATTGGTTTTAGTTACCTCAGAGGTACCAGGATATGTATGACTTCTTCCACGTTTCTCAACTCTGACATTACTTTTCAGGCCCGTCTCATGCTTTCCAACTCGAGGAAGTCGAGTTGGAGGTGGATACATCTTTTGAGGATCATCTGATCCAGATTTTTTATCACAGTACAAAGGTTCTCCATGGTCGATCGATCCCTCTGGTATGAGTGTTATGGAAGCACGGGTGGGTACAGGACGAGACTTGGGAGAGGGAGGCCGATGTGCGAGCACATTGGCCGGATCTATTTAGGGTTTCTTCTTTTACGTCATGCTAGGGAAATTTGGGGATGAATTTCTTTAAGGGGGGGAAGTTTTTAAGAACTTGGATCTTCTTTTCAGGTATTTTTTCATTTTCTAGTCATTTTTTAGGAAAAGAGGAAAATCTTGAAATTTTCAAAGTACACGTCGTGTACTTTATAAGTACATGTCGTGTACTTCGATGCCACTATAGGTCGTGTGCTGGTCGTGTCATGGCCACACACGCGGCCATGTAATAGTGACATGGAGGCCACCTAAAGCGGAGTACGGAAAAGGCGAGTACATTCCATGTACCCCAAAAGTACACTCTGTGTACTTTTTTTCATTAAATGTGTTGGGGTCACATCTAATCGCCAGAAATGTATCCTTTTAGGTCTCGTTCATCTGAGAGCTCCTAAACAGCCATGGATCTTCAACAAACCCCTGAGCGATCGTCCTTCCTCCAAATCGAACTCCATAGATTGTGTTGGAATCGCATTGGTGAGTTATCTCTTTTGCTGGAATCTCGTTTCATGATTTCTTATCTTTTCCAAGTTATTGGGGGTTGAATATTTTAGATGTTTTTATAGATATTCGACGTTCTAAGGTGATTCAAGCCCCGTGGTTCAAGTATATTGATTTCCTAACCCTGATGTAGGTGGTTTGTGCCTTTCTATAGAAAGACTTTGAATATTTATGTGAAAATTCCACCAATACCCTTGAACGGGGTATTGTGTGTTTCTGGTTTTTCCCTTATTGTTGTCTGCTTTGCTTGTATTCCTGAGTAGAGGTTATTTTTTGTGAATAGGGTAATTTTTTGTGCCTTGGATGTATTTACCATTCATTTTTTGTCTGTTTATGACTGTTTGGTCTAGTTTTTCTTGTTAGGCTATTTCCAATTCCATGCCTAGTATTGTAGGATAGTGTGATTGTTGTTCTTCCATGATGAGATGCTTTATAAAGCTATCCAAGTAGTTCTTGAGGTTACTTTGGCCGTTACGTGATGCGATACTTGCTGACTTTACACAGGGCTGTGAGAACCTATTGTAGTAGACCATAGGTAGAATGGATGTAAGGGCTTCTCCAAAGTGTCTTTATAATACGATGTGAGACCACAGGGGGAATTGACGTTGAGTGCTTCCTTAGAGTATCTGTAGTTCCTCGACATGGGCCACAGGGGGAATGAGACGTTGAGTGCTTCCCCAGAGCACATTTAGTATGATATGAGACTATAGGGGGAATTGACAGTGAGTGATTCCCTAGAGAGTCTATTCTTTAGCTAAACTAGAGGGGTGAGACTGTGTGTGCCTCCCAGAGGGTTTCTAGTACTTGGAGGTTGAACCATAGGGGTTAGGTTGTGAGAAATACCGATAGGGTTACCTATTTTTTCTACTTTCTTGAGTGGCTACTTACTTGTTTGTAAATTATATGATAGAAATTGTGGATTGTTTGTTGCTGATTACTTTCCTGTTTACTGCTTTCTGTACTTTTACCTGCCATATATTCGCTGACTGTTAGGCATAGATATTTGGGTGGTTGCCTACTGGTATTTTTTCTCACACTCTGTTTGGGTCATACTTTTGGGCCCAAACAGATTATATTGTTGCAGGTATAGATAAGATCAAGCACCCTTCTACTTCAGGTTATTGATTGTTGTGGAGTTGGAGAGAATGGGACCAAGCTATGTCTTGCGATGATGAGTTTATCTGATTTCTTTTTCAATTTGGTTTAGCACTGTTGTATTCCAGCATTGTGACTTTTTTGGTTGTTTTCCTGGACATATATATCATGCATAATTTATATATATATTTGCTCCAGTTGTTTCCTTTATCAGTCTTCCATTGTTACTGTTGTTTGGTATTTACTACTTCCATTTTTGTATGTAATTGTGCACTTTCACTATGTACTCTCCCAATGAGGGAATAGTTTCCTCATTACCACACCCAAGGCCCTCACTGCTAGTCGGCAGCCTCTGGCGTTCGGGGAAATTCACTTGAGGCCATGTGACCAACTGGGTACAGGGCGCCTCTGGGTGGCTTCTGGAACTGGGACGTTACAGTATTCAAGAGAAATTTATACCTGGAAGGTCAAGTTAGCACCTATAAAGCAAGGCTAGTGGCTAAAGGATTTAGAAATCATAAAGGATTTAACTATGATGAAACTTATTTCCAGTTTCCATGTTTAAATCCATAAGAGTCATACTTTCCATAGCAGCTTGCCATGACTATGAGATTTGGTAGATGGATTTCAAAACAACATTCCTTAACAGAAACCTTCAGGAAGATGTCTATATAACAAAACCATAAGGGTTTGTGACACCAGGTGAAGCCAAATGGGTTTTCAAGTTTCAGATATCCATTTATGGATTAAATCAAGCATTCAAGTCATGGAACATTCGATTTGATGAAGCCATAAAGGAATTAGGTTTCATTAAGAATGAATGTGATCCATGTGTTTATAAGTAGTTTAATGTGAATGTGGTCGTTATCCTAGTAGTATATGTTGATGAAATATTACTTATTGGAAACTATGTTCCAGTATTATAGTTAGTTAAGGACTTATTGTACAAGAGTTTCTCCATGAAGGACTTGGGTGAAGTAGCATACATTCTAGGGATCAAGATCATTCGTGATAGATCCAAGAGGCTTGTTAGACTAAGTCAGAGTATATACATTGACCAGATACTAAAGAGTTTTAGTATAGAACAATCCAAGATGGGATTGGTTCCAGTTTCACATGGCCTACATCTTTCTAAGAAAATGTGTCCTCAAACACAACAGGATAAAGATATAATGAGTAAGATCCCATACGCTTTGGCTATAGGATCTATCATGTATGCCATGTTATGTATCATGCTTGATGTTGCTTATGCACTGGGCATGGTAGGAAGATGTCAAGAAGATACATGAGAAAAATATTGGACTACTGTTAAGACTATCCTTAAGTATCTGAGAAGAACTAAGGATATGTTCCTGGTGTATGGAGGAGACAAGGAGCTTGTCATCATAGGGTGTGTGGATGCTAGTTTTCAGGTAGATCATAATGATCTAAAGTCACAATCTGGATATGTTTTCTATCTCAATAGAGGATTTGTGAGCTGGAAGAGTTCAAATCAACCAATTATTGTTGATTATATAGTGGAGTCTGAATATATAGTAGCTTTTGATAGAGCCAAGGAAGCCATATGGATTCGGAACTTTATCTAGGATCTTGATGTGGTTCCTAGTAGCAAAGATCATATCACATTGTATTGTGATAATACTGCAGTGGTGGCTATTGCAAAAGAACCAAGGTCACATCAACAGAAAAAGAACATACTCTAGAAGTATCACCACTTGAGGTATTTATATCAAAGGGATGAAGTTGTAGTGAGAAGAGTGACCATAGAAGAGAACGTGGCAGACCCCATGACTAAAGTCATATCTCAGTAGAATCATGAATATCATGTGAGAGCTAGCGAGTTAAAGGTTGTAAGCAGTTGGCTCTAGTCCAAGTGGGAGTCTATTGGAGTTGGTGGCCTAGAACTAACTACCTTGTACTTTATTCATTAATAAATACCTTATCACATCTTGATTATTCTTATGTGTGACAATGCATGTGATAATGTCCTACGGATAGCTATTGCATTAAAGGTTCATAGCGGATCCCTGCTATGATGAGAACCTAGAAGTTCCATAACATTGTTCATGAATATATGTTCTATGGCCGAATGATGTTATTTGAGGGAGACAAATAATACAGGCCATTAGGGGTGAGAACTTATGAAACTTTGAGGTACCTTCTCATGGTGTGTGACCTTAGTAATATCCAGGAAGACATTATGAGAACAAGGCCCACCAATAGGAAATCCACAATTCATAGTTTCATTGGATGTTCCGATTTACGGATGTGTGTATTGGTCCTTAGACTTCAAGATTATTATTAATGGGTATTACAACTCATGCACTTAGATGTATTGACAAAAATTGTGACGAAACATTGTTCACAGTGAGGTAGGATATGTTGGGTGCATCACAAGTAATACAGTATTAATAGATAATATGAGAAAGGATTTTTCCCTTCTGTTTTCATAGTGGAATTATATATCTCAGGCCCTTTGATGGAATTGATATATCCTAAACAAATCCATGGCCATGGTAAGGACTGGTAAAGTTCAATTTTGTTAAGTCCAAGAAAGAATAATAGATCACATGGGTTAATGTCACTAGAATGAAACCTGCTTGATTCAAGATATCGAGACAAAGGGATTACATTACATGGTAAGCGTTCATAGGAGGTGACACGTCATTGCGGAGTTAACTTCTTTCTCTATGGGTGCCTTGGCATGTTTCTAGATGCTAACCTTGGACTTTATATAGGATTCACCAAATGCTAGTGAGAAAGAGTCCTAGAGGGTCACATACTAAGTGTGTCCAAGTATCTCAGTTAGATATTAATTTAACAAGTTGAATAAATATTATTCCTAAGCATATATTCAAGCTCACGGAGAACCAGTCCCTTAGGATCTGAAAATTGTCTACCCTTCACATTATCAGGGAGGGAAGAGGTACCTGTCAAACATGAGAGGTAAGACTACTCATAACTATCATGAAACTCTATACGCAGCTCAGAAAAGAGGTCAATTAACTTTCATTCATCACTGGATTCATATACGGCCTGCATTTGAGTTTTCCGGCTCAGTATATCTACAAAAACATTTCCCTTTCCTAGCATATATTCAAGATCAAATTCAATGGATTATAGATATTCAAACCATATCTGCTCTCTGAGGTTCAATTCACACTATGAAAAGATATATTTGTGGTTCTTGTGGTCTGTTTACATGACAAAGTGCTCACCCAAGAGATAGGGTCTCCAGTAACCTAAGGCATAGACAACTACTTCTAGCTCAAGGTCATGTGTCAGGTGGTTTCATTCATGAGGCCTCAATTTCAGAGATCCATATACAATGACCATATCCTCTTGTATCGTCACTACACATATTATGATTCATTATGCATCAAATAATATGATATAGCCTATTCCATGCTCTGGAAGAGTTAGAATATGTGTTGGGAGAAGCCTCCCTTTTATCTCCTTAAAGTCTTTATCGTTATCTTCTGACCATAGAAACTAGACACCCTTCATTATAATACCAATGAGAGGTGAAGAAATGAATGATAATTCTTGTATGAAATTCCTTTAATATCCAGCCATCCCTAAGAAACTCAGTAAATCAAACATGTTCTTAGGCCACTCTAAGGAAACTATAACACTAACCTTTTTAAGTTCAATAGATATACCTAATTCTGATATAATATGACCAAATAAGTGAACTTTATCGATCTATAAGTGGAACCTAGAAAGATTGGAATAAATCTAATGCTCTCTTAGTGTACTCAGAATAATATCATGATGATTGGAATGGTCACTACAAGTGTGAGAATACACCAAAATTTATTCCACAAATACTATATCAAAATAATTCAAATAGACATGGAATTCCCTATTCCTCAAAGCCATGAAAATGGTGGTCATGTTCGTGAGACCGAACGACATAATGAGGTACTCATACAAACCATCCCTTTTATGGAAATTTGTACAAGGTATATCTGATGGCCTAACTTTCACCTGATGATATCCTAATATCAGGTCAATCTTAGAGAAGATTCTTTCTCCTCAAAGTTGGTCGAAGAGATCATATATTTGAGGAAGTGGATACTAGTTCTTGACCATAAGCTGGTTCAACCGTCTCTAACCCATGCATAGACACAAGGTTTTGTCTTCCTTCATGGTGAAAAGAATGGGTGAATCCATAGAGGATGTATTGGTCTGTATAAAGACTTTGTCCTCTAGATCCTCTAACTTCCATTTGAGCTCTTAGAGCTCAGTAGGTGCCATCGTATACAGAGGAATGGACATTGGAGATTCTCTTAGAACCAGATCTATCATAAACTCTATGTCTCTCTTAGGTGGTACGCCAGAAAATTCATCAGGAAAGAAGTCCCTAAAACTATCCACTACTGGATGGAAATCAGCTTGACATAAACCATGATCCTCTATGAAGTGATTGACGATATAGGCGGCCACTCCACCTAGACCATGATGATATGGTTCTGATAAACTAGCATGGACATCCCACTCACCTTTATGTAGATAACTTCTTCCCTATGGGGATGTAAACAATACCCTTTGATGATAGCAGTCTACGAAAGTGTGATACTAAACCAATCAATCCATCTTGAGAATGACATTGAATCATGTCATCTCGAGAAAAAATATGTTCCATGAGAAAGTGGGTAACTGCCAACCACATGGGGAAAGTCCCAACATTGGTTTATGCCCTATGACCACACTCATAAACGTGTATCTAGGGTCATTACACCACTGTATTATTGTATCTACAGTTTGAGACTCTCCACAATAGATACAGAGATAAATGATTTTGAAGCACATGTATCAAATAAATAAGATACTATAGTAGATGCCACTAGAATAGTACCTCATACTATAGATGGTCATGTAGCCTGATTCTCAGGTTTCGTATGCAAAGCATGCATCTGTCTTGATCCACAAGACTACGAAATAGCTGGACTACCACGATCATAACTGATATGTTGGTGCTTCTGGTGATCAGGAGTCTGACTACTACAGCCATGACTTCCTCCTCACCCAGTACTTCTGGTGCTATTCCAACTCCCCACCTAACGTGGCACAAAATAGCTTGCTCCTGATGGTGCAACTAGTGCAGATCCCATTCCACTCAAAGACGGTGGAAAGGTTCTGTAGAATCTCTAAGGATGCCCCATATGGTCATAAGCCCGACACTCCATTGGGTCTCTATCACAATGTGGATTCAGGTTCCCCTATTTTCCACACTGATGACACACCATAGAAAAATCAAAATGAGTGTTCTAGTTGTCCCTGACCTGATGAGAAACCTCGAGGGAACATTTCCTACCACCAGGAGAACTACTGGCCTACCACGGTAATGATCCACTATGCTGGTACTATTTTCATCCCTCAGGTTGTGCTCAGTGATTAGAGACTGATTGGATATTTTATAAAAAGTAGGCATTTGAAAGACATTCACCTACGTATGGATGACATACTAGAGCCCATCCTCCAAACACCTAGCACATGAAAGCTCATCACCATCTAGAAGCAGTGAAAAGCATTGCAACGCTATGAAACTTGTTCAACATTCCATAACTAACATAAAACCTTGATCAAGATACACAACATCTCTAGCTCTATTAGCTCTCAGCATATGAAGAAAGAACTAATCATATAAAATGGTCTTGAAGTCATCCCATATCATGTCTTGATAGCGATCATCCTGGGTAACCACATCCCACCAACGCTTGGTTGAATCCCAAAGCATGTATGTATCAATGCTTAACCTATTCTCTAGTGGTGTTTCCAGATTCTCAAAGATAGACATGATGGCCTCTATCCTAGACTCCACATCTTGTTGACCACCATCCCCTGAGAAGGTAGGGGGATGCTTCTGCTGGAACATGTGAGTCAGATCAGCCATCATAGGTGCAAGTCATGGAGCACCATACATGGACTGAATCAGGCGTAGGAAATTATCACGAGCATGGGCGTCAGTGCCCAAATGAGGTACATCAGGCAGTGCCTCAAGTGCCACTCCTAGATGTAATACTGATGTATCAGGGTCCACCATGTATGGAGCATGATCGTCGCCACCTATTTGGCATAAGATATGAGGACATCGTGGCATAATTTTTCTAAAAATTCTAAGCACACACCTCAGAAAAAGATTTAAGTTGATAGATAACAGCACATACATAATCTAAACAACAAAAATCTCACTACCCAAGGTACACTTCCCCAACTACCTACTTAGACATCTAGGTACTAGTAAGTTCTCAAGTATAAGTTTTATTTAATTTTACATTTAATTACTAGGTTCACTACTTTACCTTTCATAAACATGAAAAGGTGGGATAAGTATGTGAAATCATTTCATATTATAAGTCATGTTTCCCTTTATAATGGATATCCATTCCCATTGAATCAGTGCCCATACACCTCATTAACGAAAATGACACCCATTTATTTATAGAATAATGGCTCGACTTAGTAAATTACTCATCCCTACCCATGAGGGCCCATACACCTCATGAATTGAGATAAGAAATCACTCAATAACAACCAAAATTAATACAAGCATAATTTATCTATCATATCATCACTTAATAATCAAAAGCATATCAAGAAACACAAATCAGTGAAATGCACCAATATGGCATGGCAATATGCCTGACATGTGAATTTTAGGTGCCTAATATGATACATGTAACAATGCTCATTTCCCTCGTATTATCAGGCCAATGATAAAATAGAATCTCAATAAAAAGAAAAATAAATAACACCACATAGTATGTGCATCACCCAATAATGAAGTAATATCAATTGTAATAGGAAAAACAAAATGACAATTATATTTCAGGCAACTCAGGTTTTACCCCGAACTAGGGTTTTCAATGCCCAAGCACGGCTTAAGACCAAGTTATAAGTGTTCCTAATCACCAATATATTGTCTCTAAATACTAAAACTGGAAAGTAACTACCTGTGATACCACTTTGTGACGTCTCGGACCCATATGTCACTTAGTAGGTGCCTTGAGCCTGCTAGGCCACATGGCATCAAGCGAATCTCCCCAAATGCCAAATTTTGCTGACTAGCAGCGAGGGCATAGGGTGTGTCCGTGGGGAAAATATGTCCTCATTAATAGAGTGTATCACAATGGATCAGTATAAACAGAGGTAAGTAGTAGAAACAATATAAGTAAATAGCGGAAGTAGACAAAAGTAATAAATAAACAAGGATGAAAATAACTAAATCATCTAGAATAACATACAAAAACTGATGATGATATGACATGCCACTAGAAAACTAGAAAACATGGATACAAGATAGTAGGAATAACATGTTTCTCAAAAGTATAAGAAAATAAAAAGACAATCCCAAGCATCCTGAGCTCTGGATCGATCATACACTATCAAGATCTATCCTAAACCATAATAAATCAGGTTTTCAAAGTCGCATGCTTCCCTTTTTCAACACCTTCACACATGTAATCAGCCTCAAGTACCAAATGGTGCTCGAAGAGGGTGTGAGATAAATCTCAGTGGGCCACCACCAACGGTGTCTATAACATCTGGACCGTGTAATGGAATATAATAGTGTGCAAGAATGCATATATATTGTAAATTAGTACAACATAAATAAATACCCAAGTATCTTCTTCATCCATCAGTTGGTGTCTGAACATTTAACAAGTCCTTTATTTGATACTTACCAGTTTATAATTAAGTCACATGTTAACAATAGTAAAGGTTCCAAGATGTAACAAGGAAACCTATAATGATATTTAATAATGGAGTTCCAAGTTAATAACCAAGTCAAAATAGACCTCAAGGGTTGCCAACTAAGTAATAACTATAGCCTAGAAAAGGGTAAGAGTGTAATCCAAGGAGCATAGTCCAAGGCATTTCACAATGAGACGCTTACCGAGTCCAGGGAGTTCATCCAAGGTAAAATGAGGCTATGTAATGACTGGGTCGGATGGGCTTTAACCATGGAACCTACTTGTCAATGCTGGATCCAAGGAGTGTATCCAAGGAATCTTGTAATACTAAATGAGGGGTCCTACGGTGTCATATCAGGCATCCAAAGTTAGACAAGGATTGGGTTCTAGGTGGATCTCAACCTAAGAAAGTCATATCATTGAATTCAGAATGGGGTCCTCATGAGCTTAAGGCATTCCCTCAGGAATCCAAGGCGAGCTCAAGTTAGGCTACTCCTATTTTGATAATGGCATCATATATAATTCATAAGGTTCAATCCATTACCTATCATTAGTGTGACGATGCTAATTGAGAATGCAACCATTTAATCAAGTCATAATCAATCAATAAGTCAATTTGGTTCAAGCCTTTCCTTTCATTAGTGTGACAAGGCCAAGTAGCATATAACCATTAATCTAATCCATATAAAGCATTTTCAATAATCAAGGATCACTATGCTACCTTCCATTAACATGGTAAGGGGTGATACAGACAGAAAAACCTATTATTAAAGTACATATAATAAGGCCAAGTCATATACTTGGTATACTTTCCATTTTCCATTTTCCATTTAATTATAAATATAATCACTTACCTTAGGCGGGTCAAGTGGTGAGAATACATGGTACTTGACATTATGAAATTCACGATATAAATCAATCCATTTAACATCGAAAATTTTTCCCTTAGAAAGATCAAACCAAGGCACACCTGAACAAGCTCAAATGTGTCAAAACTCTAAAATGACAATTGTGGCATAACATCCTAAATGATATAGATGGAGTTTTGGGCACAACCACTAACAACTAATCATGTATTGGGATAGAGAATAACCATACGATTCTAATGATTATAAGAATGACATATAAATTTGATAAACTACACCCAATAAAATAGACGGGCCCCGAACGATAATTCAAGAATCAACGAACTTCATGGATGAGTTATAGACCACCCACCTTAGGCCCATACAACTCTCCTCCTCCAATATCGGCCTCTGATTTGGCTTGGATCAGAGTAGATATGAGAAAAGGTAAAAATGCTCACACCTTGATAACTAGGTCGAGATCAAGAGAGATGAAGAACGGGTCAAACAGACTCGAGTACTTACTGTTGTGCATCCAACGTGTTGAACAAAAGCTCGAACAGATCCTAGATAAAGCACTACAGGAAAATGGCTATTTGCAATGGGTTATTTCCAACGGGTCAGGGGGTCTTCGCAAATAACTGATCGGAAGGGGTTATTTGTGACGGGCCCATTCTTTTGTCGCAAATAATAGGCATTTGCGACCGGGGGCGGGGGGTAAGGACCCGTCGCAAATGGTTTGGCGTGAAATGCACGCCAAACTGCGGGAAGGACATTTGCGACGGGTTCCATATTCCCGTTGCAAATGCCTGGCGGCGGTTTTTAGTATTTGCAGTGAGAGAAGTATCTCATCGTAAATAGTATGTTGGCAGGTACCCATTTGCAATGGGTCTTGTCGCAAATATTTTTTTTCAACCAACTATAATTAATGTGGTTTTTAGTATTTGCAATGAGAGAAGTATCTCGTCGCAAATAGTATGTTGGCAGGTACCCATTTCCAATGGGTCCTGTCGCAAATAATTTTTTTCAGCCAACTATAATTAATGCGGGTAGTGGGCAGTTACGACGAGACTCATAGCAAATAAGTCTGTCGCAATTAATCTAACCTATATATACACTCATCCATTTTTCCTCTTATTCTACTTATTTCCCAACTTCTCTCTGTATCACTTCTAGAAAAAAATTCTAAAATTTTTCATAGTTTAGACTTTTAAATCGGAACATAATCTGTGGCTTTTATACTCCGAAAGCTTCAATTTCAATATATTTACCTATTTTTTTATTGTTTAGTTAATTTATTTTATTTTAAATTATTTATAATTTTTGTTAGTTAGATGCAATTAAATAAAATTAGAATTAGATATATTTTTTTCATTATTTATTTTTATGAAAAATTATGTCTAACTGTTAATTATAAATAATTAGTAATAAATTGTAATAATTAGTAATAAATTGTAATAATTAATAAAAAATTGTAATAATTAGTAATAAATTTTAGTAATTGGTAATAAAATGAAATAATTAGTAATAAATTGAAAATATTAGTAATAAATTGAAATAAATATTAATAAATTGAAATAATTAGTAATAAAATGAAATAATTAGTAATAAATTGAAATAATTAGTAATAAATTGAAATAATTAGTAATAAGTTGAAATAATTAGTAATAAATTGAAATAATTAGTAATAAATAGGAATAATTAGGAATAAAGAGGAATAAAGAGGAATAATTAGGAATAATTGGGATTAATTAGGAATAATTTGTAATAATTTGTAATAATTTGTAATATTTTGTAATAATTAGTAATAATTACTTATAATTTGTTGTAATTTGTAATAATTAGTAATAATTAGTAATAATTGGTATTAATTAGTATTAATTGGTATTAATTAGTAATAAACTGTAATAATTAGTAATAACAAGTAATAAACTGTAATAATTACTAATAATGAGTAATAACTACTAATAAATTGAAATAATTAGTAATAAATTGAAATAATTAGAAATAAATTGAAATAATTAGTAATAAATTGAAATAATTAGTAATAATTTTATATAATTAGTAATAAATTGAAATAATTACTAATAAATTGAAATAATTAGTAATAAATTCAAACAATTAGTAATAAATTGAAATAATTAGGAATAATTAGGAATAATTAGGAATAAATATGAATAATTAGGAATAATTTGTAATAATTTGTAATAATTTGTAATAATTAGTAATAATTTGTAATAGTTAGTAATATTACTAATAATTAGTAATAATTAGAAATAATTTGAAATAACTAGAAATAATTTGTAATAATTAGAAATAATTAGTAATAATTTTTAATAATTTGTAATAATTTGTAATAATTATTAATAATTTGTAATAATTAGAAATAATTTTTAATAATTAGAAATAATTTGTGATAATTAGAAATAATTATCAATAATTATGATTAATTATTAATAATTAGGATTAATTAGTAATAATTATCAATAATTAGTAATAAATTGTAATAATTAGTAAAAAATTGTAATAATTAGTAATAATGCGTAAAAAATTATAATAATTAGGATTAATTAGTGATAATTAAGATTAATTTGTCGTAATTAGTACTAATTATGATTAATTAATAATAATTAGGATTAATTAATAATAATTAGGATTAATTAGTAATAATTAGGATTAATTAATAACAATTAGGATAAATTAGCAATAATTAGTAATAATTAGGATTAATTTAGAATAATTAGGGATAATTAGGATTAATTTGTAATAATTAAGAATAATTAGAATTAATTAAGATTAATTAGTAATAATTAATATTAATTAGGATTAATTAGTAACAATTAGTAATAATTAGTAAGAATTAGTAAGAATTGGGTTAAATTAGTAATAATTATTAAGAATTAGTAACAATTGGTAACAAGTAAGATTAATTAGTAATAATTAGGATTAATTGGTAATAAATTGGAATAAATTTGAGTACATTGATAAACTGGCACAATTTTTAGCGAATTGACGGCATTGTTGAGTTAATAAGGTTTCCTTGTGACTTTTCCATTCCTCTATGTTTTGAAAATCACAAACACTCTATCTTAAAGAAAATCATATTTTCCCTAATCTTTATCCAAATAACTAAAATTCTCCTTCCTCAAGAAAATTTTACCTTTGCCTATTTTTTCATTGTTCATTTTATAGTTTCTATAAATCTAACTCTTTTATTTCTAAAGGGTAAAATTCACTTTTCATATTGAAAACCTCATAATCTTATAAATCCTTAGTTTTATAGCATTCTATTTTCCGGATCTGATTTCGAGTTCTGAATGCAGACTCTGAATTCTCTGAAATTCAGACTCTGAATTCTCTGAAATTCATACTCTGAATTCTCTAAAATTTAGACTCCAAATTCTTTGAAATTCGAAATCCAAATTCTCTAAAATTCAGACTCTGAATTCCTTAGAATTCAGACTCCAAATTCCTTGGAATTCTCACTCTACATTCTTCAGAATTCAGACTCCGAATTCCTCAGAATTATGACTCCAAATTCCCCATAATTCATACTCCAAATTCCTCAGATGTTAGACTCTGAATTCCTAAGAATTCAGATTTTGAATTCATTAGAATTCAGATTCTAAATTATATCAAATCTAGGTTCCAAATTCTTTGGAAAACAGAATCCGAATATCCATGATTTATAGTCTCCAAATTATTACTTTCTTAAACTACAGACTTTTATTTTTCCTTAGACTTCAAAAAATAGATTTGGTTAAGTGACCTTATTTTTCTTACACTTGTTTAAGTTATGAAACGATGTCATACATTCTATTTATAACTAACCGTTGTTTGAGTGACATGTGTACAGGTCCCTCCGAGATTCAAGGAAAAATATGATCGTTGGAGGAGGGAGCTGACCATTGGAGAAATGCCTATAAATAGGATCTCATTTGAATAAACTCAATACAACTGAGAATAATAACTTCATCACTCTAGATATTTCATGCTGCTGAAGTGATTTCTAGAGAGAGAGACTCTCATGACTTGTGCGTGCTGAACATCTTGTTCATCTTGCTTCATGCGACTCCGGTGTTGCTTTGTACAATCGAGGACTTCCGGGGATAGGAAGACAGAGGTACCGACTACCTTAAAGTTTGAGGACTTATTTGATTAGGAAGACAGAGGTACCGACTACCTTGAAGTTTTAGGACTTGCAGGGATAGAAAGACAGATTCCAATATTCCTATCGAGGGCTAACCCTAGTGTGGGTAAGATAGACTTTCTTGAATGTACAAATCAAGGGACCTTTATCCAAGGTTGTTGGATACCCTTCTCTTTTGGTTAAAAGGTTTCATACTTGTTACTTGTTTGGTTTCAAGTTTATATTCCATTGTATTTTGATAAAGTAATATAGTATAACTTTCTTATACTTTCTTGTTCTTTTATGTACTCTGATTAAGTAAGATTCTATATGCTTTAAGGTAGAATCTTTTTCTTGTAAACTTTCCATAAGTTTCATTTCTGAAACCATATTTCCGGAACCTGGCAAGTTTTTATAACTAAAATAGGTCTTGTGAATTTACCTTGTTTAACCTTGTTAAACATAGTTTTCCTTAAGGTTAAAAATGAAAGTTTTTAATCTTACAATTCACCCCCCCCCCCTCTTGTTATTGAGCATCTGCATTTGTATTGTGATCCTACAATTAGTATCAAAGAAGGTCTCTAAAATACTTATATTCACATATAAGTTTTCATTCTCATGTTTTTATTGTTCTAAATTTTGTCCTTGCTTAGTATTTTTATCCTTGTTTACAAATTTTTATTATTAACAAGTTTTTGGGGAAAGATGTTTTCTTTTAGATGGCAAGAATGAATGTCGGTTTGATTGAAAATCTAAATACTACTAGACCACCTATATTTGATGGAAATTATTATGAATATTGGAGAGATTGTATGAAGACTTTTTTTATTAATACTGGAGTGGAAAACTTCATTATGCTTATTGGAGATTACAAGATTCCTGATAAGGAAGTATGAACTTTTACTAATCAAGAAAAGTCATAATATCAACTAAACTACAAGGTACACAATACTTTGTTGTGTTCCATGACTAGGAATATATACAGTCAGGTTCCTTCTTGTGAAGCTACAAATTGTATTTGGAAGAAATTGGAAGTTACTCATTTTAGTATGTCCAAGGTTATAGAAACTAGAAGAGCTATACTTAGAGTAGAATATCATGGACTTCTATTTCATTATGGAGAACTAGTATGCAAGGTACAACAAAGATTTATGACTATTGTTAATAGTTTATAGTCTATGGGTGAAAACGGTTTAGATGATGTGGCACTTGTGGACAAGATTATAGATATCATGCCTAATGAGTGGGAATCTAAAAGAACAGTTATTGATGAGAATAGAAAAATATCTCAAATTACTCTTGATGAGATTTTTGGAACTCTTCGTCAACATGAGACAAGAATGAAAAGAGATGTTGATATAAATAAGAAGAATAATGGCAATGGAAGTGTAGCCTTTACTACTACAAAAGTCAAGACTCCTGAAAGGGTTACAAGATCCAAGTCAAAGAAAGTCAATGTTTTATCTGAATCTAGTCAAAGTGAACATTCTGAGAATGAACTAGCTAATCTTGCTCGAAGAATGAACAAGATAGTTGGAAATAAAGACTTTCAGTATAGGTTTAAGAAGAAAGAAAGAAAGGACAAGAAAGACTCAGAAGTCACTTGTTATAAATGCAAAAGAGTAGGGCATATAAGGCCAGATTTTCCTATGCTTAAAAAAAGATAGAAAGGAAAAGCATTCAAAGAGGAATAGAAATAAGTATTACAAGTCTAAAGCTAAAATTGTTTTGAAGGCTAATGACACCTGGAGTACCAGTGGTGGAGACTCTTTTGATGAATCCTCATAGTATGAATCTTCGGGTCAGAGGAATCTTGGTCTACTAGCCAAGATACCTATTAAAAATCATTGTCTAATGTCCAAGGTACACAATGTTTAGTCCATAACCAATGTATCCTTGAATGAAATTTATAGTGATGATAAATACTATAAGTCTTCAGATAAAGAATCTTCTTCTAATGAAGATAATATATTACCAACCTGTGAAGAAGTTTCTAGGTTTGATAAACTTCTTGAGAGTGAAAATTATAAAGTCAAGAAAAATATTAATAAGGAAAATTCTAGAATTTATATTCTTACTAAAGAAGTATCATATCTTTCTAAAGATCTTGATAAGAAAATTTATAATTTTGAAAGTATTTCACAAAACCTTGAGGAAGTTAATTCTGAGAAGGATAAACTTTCCAAGGATCTTGAAAATGTAATTTTTAAGAAAAATATTTTAGAGACTAACTCTAGTGCTAAAACTAATGTTTCTTAGGATAAAAACATAGTTATTAGACTAAAGTCAGAAATATTTTCCTTGAGGAAGTATTTTTCATACTTTACCTTTGGTAAGGGAAATTTTGATAAAATATATTCCCAAATTCAACCTCTAAGGAATAATTATGGATTTGGTTATACTCATTCTAAACCAGTTTTTAGTAATAATTATTTTGTTCCACAAAGTGTTCTATTCTGCACTAAATGTTAGTGTGGTGGAAATTGGGAAAAAAATGTTCTTTAAAAAAAACTCAGTCTTTAGGTTTTCATAAAGCTTATTTTTCTAATAAAATGTGGATATCTAAAAAATTTCTTTCTGAAGTTTCCGGATCCAAGAAATCTTGGGTTCCGAAAGTCTAACACTCTTATTTTTAGGAAAATAAGGAAAGTACCAATAGCAGTACATGGTACATGGATAGTGGATGTTCCCAGCACATGACTAGTAAAAAAAATTCTTTGAAAAGATTATCAAGACGAAAGGAAGAAAAGTAACTTTCAAAGATAATGCTAAGGGAGAAATTATTGGTATAGGTAACATTGTTCTTGATAAAACTTTAATTTCAAATGTTTTATTTGTTAAATGTCTTAAGCACAACCTCATCAACATAATTCAATTATGTGCTGAAGGTTATCTTGTGAATTTTTGGAATGACAAGTTCTTAGTACACAATTCCAAGGAAAATTTTGTTCTTTCTTCCCATAGGTAAGAGAATGTATACACACTAAACTTAGAAAACCTTAGGAGCTAAGATCTACCTTGTCCTAGTGCAATGGAAGACCAATCTTGGTTATGGAATAGAATGTTTGGACACTGTAACCTTAGGAACTTATGTAAACTCTATAAGAAAAGACTAGTTAAGGATCTAATAAAGCTTAGATATGATTATTCAAAAGTTTTTGATCCTTTTCAATATAGAAAGCAATATAAATCAAGTTTTAAATCAATTGGTGAAGTCTCAACTTCTAATGCATTACAATTGGTGCATATGGATCTTTTTTTCCAACACAAACTGGAAGCATTAGAGGCGAATACTATGTGTTTGTCCTAGTTGATGATTACACAAGATTTACATGGGTCTATTTTCTAGCAAAGAAATGTGAAGTATTTTCTTATTTCAAGATTTTTAGTGCCCAAGTTAAAAATGATAAAAACCTTCCATTGATAACTATTCATAGTGATCATGGAGGATAATTTCAAAATTATGATTTTGAAACTTTTTGAAGTAGAAAAGGAATTACTCATAACTTCTCAGCACCAAGAACCCCTCAACAAAATGGTGTTGTTGAAAGAAAAAACTGAATTCTTCAAGTGATTACAAGAACCATGTTGAGTGAATAGTCGATAGCCAAACATTTTTGGGTTGAAGCTTTTAGTACTTCTTGTTATACTATAAATCGAGTTTTAATTAGAACTTTTATTAATAAAACCCCTTATGAGTTATGGATTGGTAAAAAAACCTAGACATTGCTACTTTAAAGTATTTGGATGCAAAGTATTCATTCTGAATACTAAAGATAATTTACATAAATTTTCACTCAAATATGAGGAAGGAATTTTCTTAGGCTACTCCACAACTTCTAAGGATTATAGGGTTTTTAATAAAAATACTTGTACTGCTGAAGAAACGGTACATGTAAAATTTGATGAAACTGATCCTTTTGTTTTTAAACACCCTCAACCTACATCTATGAATGTGTTTTTGAAAATTGATTATCAGCCCTTGATAGAAGATCCTTCTGATAAGGAAAATGTTCAAGAAAATGATTCTGAATTATTTAACTCAAAATATTTCTTACTATATGTTGATGAACAGGTTTACAAAACCCAAATCAGTTGTTTCTTAAGAATCATCCCAGTGATAGTATCATTGGTGATGTAAATCAACCTATAAGGACTAGAATTTCCTTAAGAAATGAAGTAGAACATCTAGCATTACTTTCTCAATTAGAACTAAAAAAACATTGATGACGCTTTAGGTGGTGATGATTGGATAAAATCCATGCAAGATGAGCTAAATGAATTCAAAAGGAATAATGTCTGGACCTTGGTTGAAAGACCTAAGAAAACTTCTGTTATTGGAGTAAAATGGGTCTTCATAAATAAGTGTGATGAAAATGGAATCATAGTAAGAAGTAAAGCTTGATTAGTTGCTAAAAGATATAATCAACAAGGAATAGACTATGAAAAAACCTATTCTCTAGTAGCTAGACTTGAATCTATTTGAATTCTACTTGCCTTTGCAACATTCTTTAATTTCAAACTTTTTCAAATGGATGTTAAATGTACTTTCTTTAATGGATATGTTCAAAAGGAAGTTTTTTTTAACAACCTTCTGGTTTGGAAGATACAAAACATCCTGAACATGTTTTCAAACATACCAAATATTTATATGGACTTAAACAAGCCCCTAGAGCCTAGTATGATAGACTTACAGGATTTTTGTTACCAAACAATTACTTTAAGGGAAATGCTGATCCAAACCTTTTTATAAAGAAAGATAAGAAAAATGTTTTGATGGTTCAAATTTATGTTGATGACATTATATTTGGTTCAAATCAGTAATCTTTAACCGATTCGTTTGCAAATCTAAAAAATCTAAGTTTGAAATTAGTAGTATGGGTGAGTTTACATTTTCCCTTGGTTTTAAAATTTCTCAAAAACCAGAAGGAAATTATATATCTCAACATAATTATATTAAATATCTTCTTAAAAAGTATTGATATGACAACACAAAAAGTATTAGTACTCCCATTGGTAACTCAAATTCACTTGACCTTTCTGAAGCTGGGAAATCGGTAGATTAAACATCATTTAGAGGTATGATAGGAAGCTTGCTATACTTGATAGCTAGTCATACAGACTTAATGTTTTCAGTGTGCTTATGTGCAAGGTATCAATCTAATCCAAAGAAATCTCATTTAAAGGAAGTGAAAATAATTTTTCTCTACTTAAAGGTAATCATGGATTTAGGACTATTTTATACTTCTAGAAATGATTTTGTTTTAAAAATCTTTTAAGATGATGAATTTGGTGGATGTATAATGTAATGTCCTGGGTTTTTTCCATGTATTATTTTAATATTATATGATAATTAATTTGAGACCAGGCTCTGAGACGGCGTGCAGTTCTGAGGCCGGTGAGCCCAGAACAAATGTTTGAATTTAATTTAATAATTAAATAACGCGCGCGTGCGGTTTTCCTAAAAAAGTGGAATAACTCCCAAATGGGTGCTCGGATCAGAAATCCAAGGGCACCATTGTGTTCGGAATAGCAATTTTACCTTAGGCGAGGCCTAACATCAGCCGGCGTAGGTCGGTGGTGAAATCTGGTTTTTGGACGCAACCGTAATAAAATATTTAATTAAAATATTTTATTTAAATCCTTTTTGCAGTGAAATATCTTATCTTTTTTTAAATAGATATTTCCTAGGGGATCAGGCTTACAATTTTTCCATAACCCTGAATTTCTCTGGAGGCTCTGGAGAAAACCTCCCAACGCGGCAACGATGTTCTTGACGAGCTTCGACGGCGACGACGACGCGACGACCGGATCTTCACCAACGAACGCCACAGATCCAGGTAGGATGTTTGTTTTTTATTTCCTTCCCCGTTTTTGATTTCCACGACAAACGATGACTAATCCATGAACATATTATCCCGCGGATCGATCGTTCTTGCGGGACAGGTTTTTCTTACGGGGATTTTGAGGTTGTTTTGGTTTTCATCTAACGGCGAAGAACCCGGGTCGTCACTAACAACGATCGAGGTTCATCCCTCTTGTTTGATTTTTTGTGATTCTTTCCTCACGTTCTTCGTGCGCGTTCTTCGTTCTTCACGGGATAAGAACAACGATTGATTACACCTCTGGTCTATGGCGTAACAATCCGAGATTATAGATCTGACACCAGGATGAACCAATGGAGCTGTGATTGTGATGACAGTGAACGGATCTAAGCGTTCGGGAGAAATCACTCTTCGAGCGTATTTCCATCGAAAGATCATACATTGTTCATCGAGTCGATTCAAGGCCCAAAACCCTCGGATTCGGCATCACAACATCGAGGCGACCCTTGATCTTGAGTTTCAAGGCAAACAGACCAGAGAAACGTGATCTGGAAGATCGGCCGAAGCGTGAGGAAGAAGACGGCGTTTCTAGAAATTTCTCGACTACACGCCGTGTAGTATGGGCTACACGGCGTGTGTTCATCGGAGGATTTACCTGGCGTACACTCTGGGAGTACACAGACACGGGTTGGGTACACGGCCAAGGACATGGTGTGTATACCCCTCCTCGGCCAGACCCGGCCAGATACACGGGATACCCCTTGTGCTGGTACACGGGCAGGCGACACGGACAGAGACCGTGTACGGGCACATGGCCAGTGTACACGGAGCGAACCCAGGTGCTCAGACACGGTGTGTGATTCTTCTACACGCCATGTCGTTACTTTCTATCCGACAAGCCCAATGACACGGGCCATTTACACGGGAAGTACCCGGAGTCAAGGAACACGGTGTGTGATTATTATACACGTCGTGTAGTTGAGTTTTACACAGCTTGAACGGATGACACGGGCCATTTACATGGGCAGTACCTGGAGTCAATGAACACGGCGTGTAACCATATTACATGTCGTGTAACCAATTCTTCATGGCTTGAGCCAGTTGCCTTCTGTGACTTGGGCTAGTTTCCTTAGGGTTCATCCCCTTGGTCTTTCTCCTAAAGGTTTCTGGTATCATTTCCTACATATAGGAGTATGATCCCTTCAGCAGGACTTCCTAAATAGAGTTGTTGGAATCCCCTCTGTGAGACTTAGAGCCGGATCCTCTATTCATTCTTGGAACCCTAGGTAGATTTCTTGGTATCGACATGAACAACTTTACCCAGGCGCCGATCCTCTGCTTAGCAGATTAGTTCAGACTGAGTTGTTGGAATCACCCCATGGTGATTGGTTGTGATCCTCATCTGAGCATCATGTTCTCAAGTACTTGTGGAGTGTGTTCTCCCAGAACGAGTGCTTCGTATCTCTCTCTTCAGACCTAGGAGTGTGTTCTCCCTGTTGCGTGCTTAGTGGAATCTTCGAGCTGGATCTTAGTGGTGGTTCCACGATAGTCGATTGTGTATGAGTATATTTGGATGTTCTTGTTATATGTTCGGTAGACATATACTATGTAGAGATGAATGTACCTTTCTTTTGTGGTATTTCTTTGTTGTATTCCTTTTTGGTTTCGGGGTGTCCTACTGGGTATTGTTATACTCACCCATGCATGGGCTTTGCCCGCACGTGTCGTGTCTTGTGCAGACGAGCGAGCCTTTGACAGGATTTTAGGCGGACTAGGATCGGACGGTCTCAGTGAGATCAGACAGGCTGAGGGGTGTTCCTACGGCTACAGACTACAGTCCCAACACCTTTCTTTACAGGTTGGACTTTGTTATAGACTCTCTTTTGGTGGGCTTATACTTTTGGCCCAGGGTTTTACTTTCTTGTACTTTACTTTCCTGTCATACTCTGTTGGTTGGGTTTTAGTGTATGCAAGCATCTTTTCCCTTTTGTAGTTTTACTTTTCAGCTTTGTGGGCTTGGAGATGTGTGTGCGTGTGTACAGGTTTATAGGCAATGCCTCCCATGTTAGTAGCATGTCTACTCGGTGCTAGTCACCAACCCCTGGCCTATTGGAGGCGGGCTTGGGGAGTTACGACTCGGGCCCCACTAGGACGGGTCGTGATAGAGTGGTATCAGAGGCAGGTCGGTTCTACCTTAGGACCGAGAGTCTGTGAGTTGGTTTGGCGCAACAGTGTTAAGTGTTTCAAGTTCAGCCTTCAGGCCAGGGACCCCAATGTTGGTGCGGGCGGCCGACGTATCCATACACCAGGACTCTGATAACTTGCTTTTCGACTCGGAACATGAGAACACTAGTTGAGGGGGGGGAATAATGGTACATGCATCATATAGGAATGGGTCGTGGTTTCCATGTTTTTCTTGAGTCAGCTCTCCAGATATACTCACTGACTAAGATACATCTTTTTTTATTACAGGATGCCTCTGTGAGGCACACCTGCTAGGATCCAGCAGCTCGATCATGAGGATGACCCCCTCGGTGATGAAGCTTCGATACAGGGATCGGATCCCCCAGTTTTACCATCAAGTGGTGTGTCAGTTATCCCGCCACCTGTGGAGTAGTGTTTAGTGCCTGTTGTACTAGTGGAGGAGGAGCGCAGGCTGAGCGCACTCCACGAGTTCCAGAGACAGAGACCCCTCAGGTTTCGAGGCGAGCCTGACCCTCAGGCAGTAGAGGACTGGCTTGAGGCAGTGACCAGAGTCTTCCATTTGGTCAGGACACCAGTAGACCAGATGGTGATCCTGGCAGCGAGCCTTCTGCAGGGCTCGGCAGGAAGATGGTGGAGTTTGGTTATCCAGACCCACGACGAGGCGACTCTTGCATGGTCGGAGTTTGAGCATCTCTTCAGAGAGGAGATTTCACTGGTTACCCTGAGAGCAGTACGTATACAAGAGCTTCTTCAGCTCCAGCAGGGAACCATGATGGTGGCTGACTATTCATCGAGGTTTACCGACCTCTCGCGGTACTCGATGGATATGGTCAGAGATCAGTACTTTTGAGCTCGGACTTTTGAGCGGGGCTTGCGCAGAGATATTCGAGCTAGCATCATCCCTATGAGCATTCCTACTTATGCTGGGGTGCTCGAGCGGGCTTTGGTGGTCGAGAGATTCTTGGCAGAGCAGAGACAGCCAGAAGTTGTCAGTAGTGAGCGAGCTGGAGCAGAGACCTCAGCAGCAGGGAGCTGACGTCAAGGACTCAGGCGTGGGAGACGTTTTCAGAGGAGATCCCAGGATAGGGGATCTGCCGAACAGGGTTCGCAGGGCGCATACAGCCAGCCTCGAGAGAGGCGATGCTACTCATGTGATGGCAGGGGACACCTCGCTCGAGATTGTTCGACCCGCTGTACTACTGACACGGGAGCAGTGGATGGACCGTCGAGGCAGAGGCAACATGTGGAGCAGACATATCCGCGGGACGGTGGACGTAGTAGGGGATCTGGGAGAGCAACTGGAGGTGGTCGGCATTTTCACCTTTTACCACCACCACCCCCAGGAGGTCCACCCTAGGTTCAGGGAGCTGGTGGACAGAGGCAGGGACAGCTGCAGGCGGCAGAGGCTTATGACCCAGGTACTTACGGAATGATTAGAGGTACAATCTGTGTCTTTTCTACTTTAGTTTTTGTACTGATAGACACAGGTGCTAGTCATTCCTTTCTGGATGCTTATCTTGTTCAAGACCTTGAGATTCCAATTGAGTCGTTGACTCGACCCTTACGCTTAGAAACACCGACTGGAGAAGATTCAGAGATCACACACCTCTGTAGATAGTGTGACCTGACCCTTAGAGGCGAGAGTTTAGGTTGGAACCTCTTGGTGGTAGCATCGAGGCCTTACGATGTCATTCTTGGTATGGACTGGCTATCCACAGTTCATGCCCAGATCGACTGTTTTAGGCGAAGGGTGTGGTGTGTCCGCAGTGATGGAATGAGGTTCTATTTTGTCGGTGAAAGAGAGAACTAGGCAGCAGAGGATGGACTCGTGCATAGGAAGGCACAACCGATTTCACATTAGTTGGCTAGCCTATCCCTTGGCGTGACAGATGTTACGAGTTTCCAGTTTCCAGTAGTAGTGGCTGAGTATGAGGACGTCTTTTCGGAGGATGTCCCCGGGCTACCTCCCCATCTAGAGATAGATTTTTTGCATTGAGTTGCAACCCGGGACGACACCGATATCAGCATCAGCATATCGGATGGCTCCTACAGAGCTTCGTGAGCTGAGGGTGCAGCTAGAAGACTTGCAGAAGAATGGATTTGTAAGACCCAGTGTTTCACCCTGGGCGGGGCCCCAATGTTGTTTTCCAAAAAGGTAGATGGGAGCTTGAGGCTATGTGTGGATTACCGGCGCTTGAATCAGGTGACCGTAAAGAACTGGTATCCACTACCAAGGATCGATGACCTCTTTGACCAGTTGAGAGGGGCACGATGGTTCTCGAAGGTTGATCTACGATCATGCTATCACCAGTTGCGAGTACGGGATGAGTATGTACCGAAGATGGCTTTCAGATGTCACTAAGGTCACTATGAGTACTTGGTGATGCCCTTCGGCGTGACGAACGCCCCGGCAGTGTTCATGGGACTCATGAACCGTATCTTCCAGCCCTATCTTGATCGGTTCGTAGTAGTCTTCATCGATGATATCCTTGTGTACTCTGCGTCTGAGGAGGAGAATGTGAGACACCTAACGATGGTTCTGGACACACTCTGAGCACCAGTTGTATGGAAACTCTCGAAGTGTCAGTTTTGGATACAGGAGGTCCACTTTCTGGGACACGTTATCTCAACAGATGGTGTAGTAGTGGACCCAGCCAAGGTGGAGGCAGTGCTAGCATGGAAGTCACCCCAGAGCGTGATGGAGGTGCAGAGTTTCCTTGGGTTGGCAGGCTACTATCGGAGATTCATTCTTGATTTCTCCAGGATTTCAGCACCCATGATAGCTTTGACCCAAAAGGGGTAGCCTTTCATGTGGACCAAGAGATGCTAGTAGGCTTTCCAACAGTTGAGACAGAGTCTGACGAGCGCCCCGATCTTGAGATTACCGGAGGAGGGTGTCGAGTACGTAGTGTTCTGTGACGCATCAGGAACCGGTCTTGGTTGTGTCCTGATGCAGAGGCAAGCGGTGATTGCCTATGGCTCACGTCAGTTGAGGCCACACGAGCAGAACTACGCGACCCATGATCTTGAGTTGGCAGCGGTAGTCTTCACATTGAAGATGTGGCGGCACTACCTGATGGGAGAGCGTTTTACCGTCTACTCTGATCACAAGAGTCTCAGATATATCTTTTCTCAGAAGGATCTGAATTTGAGACAAAGACGATGGCTTGAGTTCCTCCAGGATTACGACTTTGAGATCGTTTACACACCTGGGAAGGGGAACGTTGTAGCAGATGCTCTCAGCAGGAAATCCAGTTCGCAGTTGCTAGATGAGGCGATGAGGCAGTTTGCCTCTTTACAGTTATCCTTCGTGGATAGAGATGAGGGAGATTACCTTTAGTTGATGGTTGTTACCCCTCCACTCTTATAGCGAGTCAGGGAAGCAAAGCGCGGGGATGCTAGCTGTGAGACTCTACGTGCTCAGATATCAATAGGTGTTGCGGCTGATGGATATTCAACAGGTGGAGAGCATGTTGTTCTTTTTAGAGGGCGCCCAGTAGTACCAGTGACGTTGTGGGAGGAGGTTCTAAGGGAGTTCCATACATCTCCTTTGGCGGTACATCCAGGCATGGCAAAGATGTATCAGGACCTCCGACGTCAGTTCTGGTGGCCAGGAATGAAGAAGAGTGTGGCAGTGTTTGTTTCTCGGTGCCTTACTTGTCAGCAAGTAAAGGATGATCACCAGGTGCCGGCGGGTTTGACTCAGCCCCTTGAGGTGCCAGAGTGGAAGTGGGATGGGATATCCATGGACTTCGTGATGGGTTTACCACATACGTACAGGGGACACGATGCCATCTGGGTGATCGTTGATCGACTCACCAAGTCAGCTCACTTCCTAGCCATACAGGAGTAGAGTTCCATGGAGAGCTTGGGACACCTCTACGTGCAGGAGATAGTTCGACTTCATGGAGTTCCATCCACAATCATCTCAGATCGTGATGCTCGTTTCACATCTCAGTTGTGGAAGGGATTGCAGGAAGCTTTTGGGACTCAGTTACGCTTGAGCATAGCATTTCATCTCCAGATTGATGGTCAGACAGAGCGGACCATCCAGGTCCTGGAGGATATGCTTCGAGCTTGCATACTTGACTTCGGTCATAGCTGGGAGGATCACCTACCACTAGTGGAATTTTCTTATAACAACAGTTATCATTCCACTATTGGTATGGAACCATTCGAGGCTCTGTACGAGCGACCTTGCAGGTCACCACTTTGCTGGACTGACCGAGGAGAGTCAGCACTCATGGGCCCAGAGATGGTGTGAGCTACTACAGAGAAGGTGCAGGTCATCCAGGAGCGGATGAAGACTGCACAGAGTCGGAAAAAGTCTTATGTCGATAGGAGGCGGAGGCCCTTGGAGTTCGAGGAGGGAGACCATGTGTTCCTTCGAGTCTCACCTCGATGGGGATTGCAGAGATTTGGTCGAGGCGGCAAGCTATCTTCGAGGTTCATTGGCCCTTTTCAGATTCTGAGTAGAGTTGGCGAGGTGGCATATTGTTTGGCTCTACCTCCTCAGATGGACCGGGTACACAACGTCTTCCATGTGTCGCAGCTATGGAGGTACGTGCATGATCCATCGCACGTCATCAACTGGGGTGAGCTGGACATCGATGATGGAGCGACCTTTGCTGAGTACCCAATAAAGATCGAGGATCGGAAGGAGAAGATTCTTCGTGGGTGAGTTATTCCCTTAGTGCGTGTCTGGTGGCAGCACAGAAATATCCAGGAGAGCACGTGGGAGCGGGAGGCTCAGATTCGTGTGTAGTACCCACATATTTTTGAGTAGCCTTTGTTTTGGCTTTTTGGGGACGTAAAATCCCTAAGGTGGGTGTCATGTAATGTCCCGAGTTTTTTCCATGTATTATTTTAATATTATATGAGAATTAATTTGAGAACAGGCTCTGAGACGGTGTGTAGTTCCGTGGCCGGTGAGCCCGGAACAAATGTTTGAATTTAATTTAATAATTAAATAACGCACGCGTGCAGTTTTCCTGAAAAAGTGGAATAACTCCCGAATGGGTGATCGGATCAGAAATCTGAGGGCACCGTTGCGTTCGGAACAAAAATTTTACCTTAGGCGAGGCCTAACATCGGCCGGCACAGGTCGGTGGTGAAATCTGGTTTTTGGACGCAACCGTAATAAAATATTTAATTAAAATATTTTATTTAAATCCTTGTTGCAGCGAAATCTCTTATATTTTTTTAAATAGATATTTCGCAGGGGATCGGTGTTACAATTTTTCCATAACCCTGAATTTTTATGGAGGCTCTAGAGAAAACCTCCCAACGCGGCGACAGTGTTCTTGACGAGCTTCGCCGGCGATGACGACGCGATGACCGAATCTTCGCCAACGAACGCCACGGATCCAGGTAGGATGTTTGTTTCTGATTTCCTTCCCCGTTTTTGATTTCCACAACGAACGAGGACTAATCCACGAACAGATTAGCCTGTGGATCGATCATTCTTGCGGGATGGGTTTTTCTTGCGGGGATTTTGAGGTTTTTTTGGTTTTGATCTAACGGCGACGAACCCGGATCGTCACGAACAACGATCGAGGTTCGTCCCTCTTGTTCGATTTTTTGTGATTTTTTCCTCGTGTTCTTTGCGCACGTTCTTCGTTCTTCGCGGGATAAGAACAACGATCGATTACGCCTCAAATCTACGGCGTAAAGATCCGAGATTATAGATCTGACACCGGGATGAACCAATGGAGCTGCGATTGTGACGACAGCAGACGAATCTAATAGATTCAGGAGAAATCGCTCTTCGAGCGTATTTCCATCGGAAGATCATACGTTGTTCATCGAGCCGATTCAAGGCCCAAAACCCTCAGATTCGGCATCACGACATCGAGGAGACCCTTGATCTTGAGTTTTGAGGAAAACGGACTAGAGAAACGTGATCCGGAAGATCGTCCGAAGCACGAGGAAGAAGATGGCGTTTCTGGAAATATCTCGACTACACGCCGTGTAGTATGGGCTACACAGCGTGTGTTCGTCGGTGGATTTACCTGGCATGTACTCCAGGAGTACACGGACACGGGTTGGGTACACGACCAAGGACACGGCGTGTATACCCCTCCGCGGCCAGACCCGGCCAGATACACGGGATACCCCGTGTGCTGGTACACGGGCAGGCGACACGGACGGAGACCGTGTACGGGCACATGGCCAGCATACAAGGAGCGAGCCCAGGTGCTCGGACACGGTGTTTGATTCTTCTACACGCCATGTAGTTATTTTCTATCCGAAAAGCTGAATAACACGGGCCGTTTACACGGGCAGTACCCGGAGTCAAGGAACACGATGTGTGATTCTTATACACGCCGTGTAGTTGAGTTTTACACAGCTTGAACGGATGACACGGGCCGTTTACACGGGCAGTACCTGGAGTCAATGAACATGGCTTGTAAACATACTACACGCCGTGTAACCAATTCTTCATGGCTTAAGACAGTTTCCTTCTGTGACTTGGGCTAGTTTCCTTAGGGTTCGTCCCCTTGGTCTTTCTCCTGAAGGTTTCCGGTATCATTTCCTACATATAGGAGTATGATCCCTTCAGTAGGACTTCCTGAATAGAGTTGTTGGAATCCCCTCTGTGATACTTAGAGTCAGATCCTCTATTCATTCCTAGAACCCTAGGTAGAGTTCTTAGTATCGACGTGACCAACTTTACCCGGGCGTCGATCCTCTGCTTAGCGGATTAGTTCAGACTGAGTTGTTGGAATCACCCCATGGCGATTGGTTGTGATCCTCATCTGAGCATCATGTTCTCAAGTACTTGTGGAGTGTGTTCTCCCAGAACGAGAACTTCGTATCTCTCTCTTCAGACCTAGGAGTGTGTTCTTCGTGTTGCATGCTTAGTGGAATCTTCGAGCTGGATCTTAGTGGTGGTTCCGCGATAGTCGATCGTGTATGAGTATATCTGGATGTTCTTATTATATGTTCGGTAGAAATATACTATGTAGAGCTGACTGTACCGTTCTTTTGTGGAATTTCTTTGTTGTATTCCTTTGTGGTTTCGGGGTGTCCTACTGGGTATTGTTATACTCACCCATGCACGGGCTTTGCCCGCATGTGTCGTGTCTTGTGAGACAAGCGAGCCTTTGACAGGATTTTAGGCGGACCAGGACCGGACGGTACTCAGTGAGATCAGACAGGCCGAGGGGTGTTCCTACGGCTACAGACTGCAGTCCCAGTACCTTTCTTTACAAGTTGGACTTTGTTATGGACTCTCTTTTGGTGGGCTTGTACTTTTGGCCCGGGGTTTTACTTTCTTGTACTTTACTTTCCTGTCATACTCTGTTGGTTGGGTTTTAGTGTATGCATGCATCTTTTCCCTTTTGTAGTTTTACTTTTCAGCTTTGTGGTCTTAGAGATGTGTGTGTGTGTGTACAGGTTTATAGGCAATGCCTCCCATGTTAGTAGCATGCCTACTCGGTGCTAGTCACCAGCCCCTGGCCTATTGGAGGCGGGCTTGGGGAGTTGCGGCTCGGGCCCCACTAGGACGGGTCGTGACATATAATGGATAGGAAAAGTACATCTGGAATGTGTCATTTCTTAGGAGATTCATTAGTTTCTTGGTCATGAAAAAAGCAACACTCGGTAGCACTTTCCACTGTTGAAGCTGAATATGTAGCAGATGGAAGTTGTTGTGCTCAAGTGTTGTGGATGCAACACACACTCACAGACTATGGTATGTGTTTTACCAAAACACAAATATTGTGTGATAATACTAATGTCATTGCCTTAAGTAAAAACCATGCACATCACTCTCATGCAAAACACATAGATATTAGGTATCGTTTTCTTAGGGATCACACACAAAAAGGATATATCATTCTTCAATTTATCAGAATGTAAGATCAACTTGCTTGTATTTTCACAAAATCTTCACCTTCCGATAGATTTGAATATATTAAACAGAAGTTAGGAATGATAACCATAAGATAATATTGCATATTAACTTCTTGTTGAAACCAATCTCCTTATAGTAAGAAACTCCTTTTTATAGGAGGAGTAAATATGTTTGATGGTCAAAAATTTTCATAGTCAAAATTTTTCGTAGCCAAAATTTTTTGTAGTCAAAATTTTTCATAGCCAAAATTTTTCATAGTCGAATTTTTCTTAGTCAAAATTTTTTTGTATTCAAAATTTTTTGCAGTCAAAATTTTCATAATCAAAGTTTTTGTAATTAAATTTTTTCTTTAAAATTTTCTGAAATCTAAAGTTCTCCAAGAAGAATCTTCCTCATTACGAATAATCTTCCTAGAAATTCGGAAGGTATGATTTTCCTCTTAAATTTTCGTAATCATCTTTTTAACATGTTGTTTTTTCTTTCTTGTTTAAGAATTTTTTTGGGATTCACTTTCTATTGAATTTGAATGTTTACCTTAAAACCTCAAAAGATCGGAACCTACAAAAATTCTTCTCTGGTAATCATCTCAACCATCAGATCTGATCAGAAGTATTTCAACCATTGGATCAATCAAGGAAGTTGAACTATCACCTCAAATGCCTATATAAGGACCACCCGATGTTTGTCCCACATCGATCTTCAAAGCCTTCACGTGCTGAAGTTTTGCCTCCCTACTAAAGGTCGTTCCAAATCTTCAGGTTTTCCTTACATCTAAATTTCTGTTGAATCCTCTCTTCATAAAGAAATGTTTATTGTAAAGGATGTTTGTGAATGGTAGATATACAGAGAAAGGTTGGTCGATCCAAAATTTTATGCTAAGTATGACTCTATCATTTCAAAGAATAGTAAGCTGAATGGATGGGAGAGCCTATGTATATCAAAACCAAAGGCGCATGATCTGGTCTATCCAGACTTGTTGATTGAATTTTATGAGTCAGCAAGTTTTTTCAACAAAGGAGAGAGAGATAAGTTTTCCTTCAAGATCTATGGGAAGTCTTATTCTCTTTCTTACAGTAAGGTAGCAAGTTTGATTGGGATTCCTTATGAAGGAGAATAAAAAATTTTGTACTCCCAAATTATTCGATGTTTCAGGATCTTTTGATAAGGAGAAGGCTCTAGCTTGTCTTGGTTTGAAAGGATTGAAGACTCCAAAGATTGTTTATCTATCTACAAACCTTTGGATTCTTGAGTTATGGGTCCAATGTTTTATCATTCCGAGAAAATGGGATAAGGATTCCCTGAAGAAAAGTGATATCTATATTCTGGACTTCTTGGTGAACCTCAGGAAGGTAAACCTGGTCAAGTATATCTTGGTTACGAATGAGAATATCTATAATGGAAATTTAAAGTCTCAAATTATCATGTATCTGGCTATACTCTCGAAAATTATTTTTCTTTGCCTTGAGTCATTCAAAATTCCTTGTAGTTATAAGCCACGGAATTTCAATGTAATGTTATTGAGTGATGATACTCTAAGGAAGATGAAGGTTCGCTTTAATAGTCAATCCGTAGTTTTCTATAACTTGTTAGAAGACGAAATCGAAGCTCTTTCAAAGAAACCGGAAGTGGCTAAGACTTCCAAGAAGGGTGGAAGGGAGAGGAAGGAAAAGGAACCGAAAGAGAAAGGAGAAACTCATGTGGCTAAGGAAACCCAATCTACACCTCCAAAGCCAAAGAAGCAAAAGACTTACCCTGATGAAGTAGCAGCTAAATGGAGAGAATACAAGAAGAACAGGAAAGAAGGGGAGCCTATTTTTGGCTTGGATCCTGCTAAGTCAAAAGCCTTGAAGTTGAAGGCTACCGAGAATCTTGAGGAGCAAGAAAAAGAAAAGAATCAAAGAAAGAAAATGTCTAATGTTTAGAAAGTACAATCTACTCTCAAGGATGCTGAGAAAGCATCTGGACAACTTCATGTACCAGAATCATTTTTGAAAGAATCACTCCCTATGACTTCGGGAAAGAAGGTGGTGATTCTAGAACCACATCAAGAAGAATAAATAGTTGAAGAGGAAGAAGTGGAAGAAGAAGGAGAAGAAGAAGGTAGTGGTGATATAGAAGACATGATAAAGAAAGTCGAGGATTATCATGATAAGGAGAGTCCTTTTGAGAAGATTTCAATCCGAACTTCTAAAGAAGAGTCTTCAAAACTTGCTACTCCAAGAAAATATGACAAGGGTTAGGAAGAAGTAAACAAACCATCTGAGGAATAAAGCAGCAATCATGATTTCGTTCATCCAGAAGATCGAGTTGCTGATGCTGAGAAAGAAGAAGTTGATGAAGATGATATCGTTCAGTTATCATATAGCGAGCATGAATCACCCAAAACACAAGACATTATTCCAAGAGTTGATAAGGGAAAACAGGTGGTAGTCGATACACCTTGTAAATTTGTGGTGAAAAAGAAAGAAGTCGGTGCTTTGTCGAAGAGGAAAACTGATGATATAGAAAAAGAATCCTCTCAAACCAAACACTCTAATTCAAATTTGTCCTCCCTTGGACATGATTTTGTTGTTCAATCTTTGAAAAAGCTAGTTGGAACTATTCCCTTATTTCCAAAAATAGATTCAAGATGTCAGATGCTTCAACATTTGATAAATCAGAAATCAGATTCAGTTTCCATGGTTATGGATAAATGTGTCATACTTGAGGAAAATTTCAAATCTTTTCTCTTTGGTTATGAGGCTCATAAAAAATCTTGTAAAAAGATTACAAGTTGGTCAAGAAAGATAGTCGGAGAGCTCAGAGTCTTTGATGAATTTCATGACAATGTCAAGGATGCTTTTGACACTGAAGATGGGAAGATCAAGGAACTTTCTAATAGTTTTGAGGAAAAACTAAGTCTCAAACAGAATACTCAAAAGTAGGAAGTTAAGGATCTGAATGGGAATCTTAATTCTGTGGCCATGAATTGGAAGAGGGAAAGAGATCTTAGAATTGAATTTTAAGAAAATATTGTTAAGCAAGAAGAAGTCTTGAAGGTTCGGGAAGATATTCTTAAGGCTTGGGAAGAAAAGATAAAATCCTTAGAGAAGAAAAGTGAAGATCAGGATCAGTTGCTCAAGCATATGGAAGAAGATCACAAGAACATAAAGAAGCTGAAAACTATTATGAAGAAGCTAATGACAAAGGAGAAAGAATGATAATTTTTATCCATTATGATTTTTTGTTGTATTTTTCCTCCTTGTATAAATTCTTTCAATCTTAATGAAATTTTGATTGTTCTTTATATATTTCGTTGTGTAATACTAATTTTTTAGGTACCATTTTTTTCCATTCCCTCTATTCCTTTTTGAAAATCACAAAGGGAGAGAAAGGAATGATAAAAAAGAATACTAAGAAAGAAGATATTTTCCTAAGTAAGGGGGAGTTCATCTAAGGGGAAGTTCTTATCAAAGAAGATTTTTGTATGCAAGATAATGTAAAATCTCATTCAAGAAATCAGGAATATGATCCTTAGGGATTTCAAAACCTAAGGGGGAGTTAGTCGTATTCACTATGATTCATATGTAATGGGAGATAAGTTTTCTTTTATGTTCATAAAGAAAAACTCTAAGTCCTTATATTTTTTTCGTAAGGATGTTTGTTCTTTCCAAAACGGGGGAGATTGTCGAGTCAATAAGGTTTCCTTATGAATTTTTCATTCCTCTATGTTTTGAAAATCACAAACACTTTATCTTAAGGAAAATCTTATTTTCCCTAAGCTTTATCCTAATAAGTAAAATTTTCCTTCCTCAAGAAAATTATACCTTTACCGATTTTTTTCAATGTTCATTTTATAGTTTCTATAAATCTAACTCTTTTATTTCTAAAGGGTAAAATTAGGTTTCATATCGAAAACCTCAGAATCCTATAAATCCTTAGTTTTAGAGCATTCTGTTTTCAGGATCTAATTTCAGGTTCCGAATTCAGACTCTGAATTCTAGGAAATTCAGACTCTGAATTCTCTGAAATTCAGACATTGAATTCTATGAAATTCAGACTTCGAATTCTCTGAAATTCGAACTCTGAATTCTCTGAAATTCAGACTCTAAATTCCTTATAATTCAAACTCTGAATTCCTCAGAATTCATACTATGAATTCTTTAGAATTCAGACTCCGAATTCCTCGGAATTCAGACTCCAAATTCCTCATAATTTTGACTCCCAATTCCTTAGAATTCAGACTCTGAATTCATTAGAACTCCGATTCCAAAATCTATAGAATTCAGGTTCCGAATTCTTTGGAAAACAGAATCCGAATAACCATGATTTATAGTCTCCAAATTATTACTTGCTTAAACACCGAACTTTTATTTTTCCTTAGACTCTGAAAATATATATTTGGTTAAGCAACCTTATTTTTCTTACACTTGTTTAAGTTATGAAACGATGTCGTGCATTCTGTTTCTAACTAACCATTGTTTGAGTGACACGTGTACATGACCCTCCGAGATTCAAGGAAAAATATGACTGCTGGAGGAGGGAGTCGACCATTGGAGAAATGCCTATAAATAGGATCTCATTTGAACGAGCTCAATAAAAATGAGACTACCGACTCCATCACTCTAGAGATTGCATGTTGCTGAAGTGATTTATAGAGAGAGAGACTCTCATGCCTTGTGCGTACTGGACATCTTGTTCAGCTTGTTTTGTGCGACTCTAATTGTTGTTGTGTACAATTGAGGACTCCCGGGGATAGGAAGACAGAGGTGTCGACTACCTTAAAGTTCGAGGACTTCCTTGATTAGGAAGATAGAGGTGCCGACTACCTTGAAGTTCGAGGGCTTGCGGAGATAGCAAGATAGATTCTGATATTCCTATCGAGGGATTACCCTAGTGTGGGAAATACATACTTTCTTGAAAATATAAATCAAGGGATCATTACCCAAGGTTGTTGGATACCCTTCTCATTGGGTTAAAAGACTTCATACTTGTTACTTGTTTTGTTTCAAGTTTATATTCCGTTGTATTTTGATAAAGGAAGAAAGTATAACTTTATTATACTTTCTTGTTCTTTTATGTACTCTGATTAAGTAAGATTCTATACGCTTTAAGTTAGAATCTTTTTCTTGAAAACTTTCCTTAAGTTTCATTTCTGGAACCATATTTCTGAAACCTATCATGTTTGTAGAACTAAAAGTGGTCTTATGAATTTACCTTATTTAACCTTGTTAAACATAGTTTTCCTTAAGGTTAAAAACAAAAGTTTTTAAACTTACAATTCACCCCCCCCCCCACTTGTAATTGAGAATCTACATTCATATTTCGATCTTACATGCATTCCTTTGGATCAACACCTCAGCTCCTTGCAACATTCTCCCACTGAAATCAATGTGAAAAATCTGCTTGGACGTACATCGGAGCAGATTTTTGTAGTGATTTAAGTTAGAGAAAGTTGCAAGGAGAGGAGCCGTCAGACAAAAGTGTCTCTTTTGCCTGACGACTCGTCTCCTTTAAACTTTTTCCGACTAAAATCACTGTGAAAACTATGATCCGACGTATGAAAATCAATTTTTATATTCACGAGCCCAGAGAGCAGTAGGAGGAAGAGTTCTCATGACAACAGTCGCATCACCAATAGAAGATGCACGATGAGATGCGTCGATGGCAGCATCAGTAGGAGCAGGAGCAGATAAAGTACATGTGACGTCTGACTCATAGTTTAGGGATGAAGTTTTGTCCACCATCTCATCTAGCTCCTCCAGACGACTATTACTCTCAATGATCGATTTTTATTTTATAATGAAACATTTGAATGTATTTTTTTGTAATATTAACTATTTAAAGTTTTAAATAGTTTGTTTTTTTAGCCTCAAATATTACAGTATTTATTTTTTATTTAATTTTTTTTATTATATTTATTATTTTATTAATTAACTTATTTTTATATTTTTGCGAATACTTAGGTTTTGATTATATTACTAATATTAATATTATTATTTCATTAATATTAAAAATAAGATTATTATATTATTTAATTATTTTATAATAATTTTTTTACGAATATTAATATTTTATTTATATTAATATTGTATTATTATTATTATTTTATAAATAATTTTATTGAACTAATATTAATATTATGATTTATTTATATTGATATTATTTTATTTAATTTTTATTTTTTATATTTTTTCAACTATTTGTGATGGACCTGTCGCAAAAGGGTTTAATTTCAGTGTCTGCAACGGTCCATCACAAAAAGGTAAAAATCGAAAAACCTATTTGCAGCGGCTGTTTTGCCCGTTGGAATACAGTTTTTAAAAAATTGTTGAAACGTTTTGTGGCGGTTCCACTACCCATCACAAATAATAACTTTTTGCGATGGTCTGTCGCTAAAGGTAATATTTGCAACTCTATTTTCCGCAATGGATCATTTGTGACGGCTTCACGTCGTTAATGGCCCGTCACAAAAAGTCATTCACTACAAAATATTTAACTTTTACCAACAGATAACTTTTTCCAACAGACATATCTGTTGGTAAAAGTATTTTTTTGTTGGTAAAACGTTTTACCAACACATATGTCCATGTCGCTCAAGTATCAGTAAAAACTATATCGCTGAATATTTTTGTGAAAAATAAAATATCTTTATTACAATTGTAATAATACCAACAGATAATATATATGTTGATTAAAGTGTTTAGAAAAAAAAAATTATGACAAATTTTTTCCATTGGTAATATTATGAACATATAATATCAATTTATAAATTATAAATTTTTATTGCTAGTAAAATTTCATATTATATTTATTAATTTATTATATATAATTCATCTATATTAATTATTAAACCAAAGATGATTTATATGAATGTTCAAACTTAGAAAAAAAAATATTAATAATGAAATTTAATACAACATGAAAGACAAAAAAGGAAAGTTTCATCCCGCAATAGGATCCATCACCCCCTAGTACCAGCAACCCATCCATGCCCCAGTACCAGCAAGCCAGTTTCAGCACCAGTGACCCATCCATCCAGGACAAACAAGCCAACTCCACCATTACCACAGTCTTCAGCGCACCACCACCAGTTACCAATCCATTCCCCATGACCATCGAGCCAACTCGAGAACTAGCAAAAAACCTCAAGTAGTTGTTATACCACAACTTTCATCTCCAAGATCTCTACCACACAAAAGCAAAGAGCATACAAAAAACTTGACAACTATAGTATCAGTGAGACACAAATCAATCCAGCTCTAATACTGGCGAAAACCCTCAAGTTGTTGTTATGCCACACACTCCAACTCCAATATCTATATCAAAACCAACCAAAAAACATACTCACAAATCAATGGAAGATATCCGCATGAATTGAAACCAAAAAATAAATAAATAGAAGTATAAAAAATGAATTTTATAGTGATCATTTTTCATCATCTATTTTTACATCTCAAGGATTTGAGAAAAGGATAGAACTTCTATAAATAGGTACTCAAATTGAAAATTATTTTGATCTAGTGAATGTTGTTCAATGAAACAAAAATCCAAACAAGTTGAAGCTCATAACAACTATGATTAAAACACACACAAAAAAAACTCACCTTTTCCCCATGATTGAATGCATGATGTACTAGAAATTTCCATCTCTTTGAAGTCTTGAATAATGGAAATTGAGCTTAGCTCTTGAGGGGAAAAGGCGATGCCCAAACTTTTAGATTTATCCCACAAGAGTTTAGTGGACGCCCAAAGCATTGGGTGAGAGCCTGTTATAACCCGCCAGTTTTAGTTAGCCACCCTGTATCCATTTTTCTCTCAACAACTTTTAATTCATGAACACAGTTAAATTATAAAAAAAAATAAACATGAAGAACTTGTTTTTTATTAAAATAATACTTTATAATACATAGGGAACCAAAAAAAAAAGTTACACACATAAACCTCTGATATGCATAGAACTTAGCATGTGCAGAAGTAAAGAATTAAGTCCAGAAAGTTAGATATGTCACTCCTAGAATTCTTGGACCAACTGAATATGTCCATTCTGATATAGGTCATGTAGAATTTTTCATCAGAATTATGAAGCATCCAACATACCATTTCCAACGATCCAGCAACTCTATTTCACGGTCATACAGAAGGATACTTCATATATTCAAATTGATCACTGTTGCCATCAATTCGTAGTGTAATACTATAATGGAAGACTGGTAGCCAATATGAAATTCAACACTCAAATCGTACCAGACAAGACCGAAATCCATCGATGATTCCTATGCTCACTCAATAAACTCCATGATTTGATTACTGAAGGGAATAATGGTTCAAAATTGAAAAGAAAGGTAAGAAACCTATAATGGAAAAAATGCACTGGAATCTTGAATGTAGTGGTTGGTCCCTTTGGTCTTCCCATCATCATATCCTTAGATTCATTAATCTTGGAAGCAAGATAGTGGCTTCCCCCGCCATTTGGGTGATTTTCCACATCATATTATCTTTCTTATTGCTGCTTCTATCCTTATCATGACATGTTTAAATACATCTTCATTCAATTTCCTCACTCGTGGAATTGAAGGGCAGGCATTGAATGCTCTCCATGCTTCCAACATCCATTTGCTCCCAACAGCAGCAGCTACCACAGAAACACCAACAACCATTGGGTTCACCATCAGAGGATTCCAAAGTTTGCAAGAATTATATGTGGGATGAAGAATGGTGAATGAAAATTTTCATAAACTCAGAGTAGATAAGACAGCCCTGCGGTGGGTGTGAAGTGGTGATGGGAAGTAGATCTGTGCGATAGATTTAATGTTCGAGCCCTACGAATCAAAATCTACACAAAAATAAGATTTTCAACTCCTGCAAGTATGGGAGGCGCACCGATTAGAGTCGCCTGACGCAGTGCTGGCCGGAGAGTCTGTGCGTGAGGTTTGTGCCATTCCTCTGCTCACTCATTAACAGGTTCAACACAAAATTAGGTGAAATCTCACTGCAAAATATGTCAACGATGAGATTTATTAGGGATATTGAACAGGTTACTGTTAGGAGGCCCTCGATGAACGTTGGCAGCGAGGAACGCCGGTCATGATGAACGTCGGCCGCAAGGAACGCAGGAGAGGAATATCGGTGGGGAACATTGTTGTAGGGTTAAGGGGATCATGGGGAACTAACAGTTACTGGTGGGGGTCGTGTTTTGAGGCGCATTAGGGTTAATTTTTTTTGTAAAATAGGGGATATTATTGAATAATTTATCAGTAGTGGATTGTTTTAATGTTAAAATATTTGTTGGTAACAATAACTAATAACAGCTGATTCATTTATAGGTAAATCAATTGTTGGTATTTTTATGATAAGGTGACAGATATAAATATTAGTAAAAGATGTGATGGTACTGAACTACTAATATAAACAGACATATTTGTTGGTAAAAATAATTGTTGGTACCTATACTTAATACCAAAAGAATTTAATATTTGTTAGAATTAATCATTTTCACCGACAGATATATTATTTGTTAGTAATTTTATATTGGTAATGGTCACTTTGTAGTGATTTTTCAAATAGTGAAGGAAATCTACTGATCCCTACTTTAAGCCTTCAAGCAGATCCAAAACGAGAGAAATGGAGGTTAATCCCACTAGAAATTGTAAAAGGGAAGGAGGGGCTTCATTAGATCATTAAGGGTAAAAATGTAAAATTACCCAAAAATTAGCTTGTGCGCAGTTTGGCTGCACAGTTTACCAAACTGTGTGCCAACCCTGCATGGGTGCCTAGAGAAGAGGGGGGCACTGCACGGTTAGGCCGTATAGTTCGAGAAACTGTGCGTCAACCGTGCGAGATGACTCTGACCGAAACTGCATACCATCTGCACGGTAAGATCAAACTGTGCGGCCTACCCGCACGGTTTACTGTAACTGTGCGATAGGTTTATTTTTTCCAAAAAAATGGGTTTGGGGCTATGAACAAGCTCCAAAAACCCTAAAGACCTTTGATAAATCATTAGGTATCCATATTAGGTCCAAAAATGAAGAATTAGACCAAAATTTAAAGGATTCATACCTAAGTGAAAAACTGGGTTTTTACACATATTATAACTATTTAGGTGACGAATTAGTTTCACTTGTTGTTCATTGTTCTTTAGCATGTTTTCTTTACTTTTTCACAAGAGGCTCCAGGGAGGATCATACTAAGTATACTGTTATACTCACCCTATGTATATATAAACACTTTTTCAGGTCAGTTGGAGCAGTTTGGAGATCAAACCAGTTACTACTAGCTTGTGGGTTGCAGGAGTTGTTTGGGTTTCATGGTCGCTACCATCATTACTTTCTTTTGGTACTTGTAGTTTTCTTTTTAAGTTGTAGTAGTTCTTGCATGACAATACATTTATGTACTTGGGTTTTCTTCTATATTCTAGTCTGAACAGGAGTTGGTTGGTTTCTATCTTATCTCTCTATTCTGAATGTGTTTCTCTTAGAGGGCAATTCCTCCCATCTGTGTGTTCACTATATCCATGGTGCTAGTTGCCGACCCATGGCCTTTTAGAGGTGTGGCTTGGGGATCACTATCTCTCTTCTCTCATTTCAAGCCTAGGAGGGGTACACCTTATGGAGAGGGGGTCATGACACAAAAAAATACACACACACACACAACATAATGCATACACTTGGATGCACATAGATATTGATATAAATATATAAGTTTAAATATCATATATTTGTAGGTTTCGGGTGTAGCGGAAGCACATTGGTGGGTGTACCCAACTTTAATTTTAGCATTAACAACGATCAATCTGAGATCCGTCATGAAAATAAAACGTCGAATCTTCAGAATAGAATGAAGAATGAAAAAGAATGTGGGGAGTCCCAGAACCATAGATATGATCATCATATGTTGGTTATAATTAATTTAATTAATTGACAAGAATTACCTTGATGGAATTATATCTTCTTTGATGTTTCCGATCATGATCTGATGTGATCCATCATTACGTCATAAAATCCATATGTAGGATTCCTCTAGTGGTGATCCACACGTGCTCCATGTATCTTTGGACATCGCCGAAGGGATCTCCGGGTGCTAGCACGGTAGAGCCTTCGCTTGTGATGTCCGCCTTCGATCGTCTTGATCCGGTGGAGGAGGATCTCTTTCTCGTAGCTTGAGAGAATTCTTGGAAGAAAAGAATTCTCTCTTAGATTGAGAGCTTTCTCTAGATCCGTTGTGCACACACACAAAAAATGGCTAGGCTAATGAGAATTATATAATTGGGATTTTAATTATATAGAATAATAAAATGAATTAATTACCCAAAAGCATTTATTCATTTCATTTAATTCTTAGTAATACCCCATGTCTAACAATAACAGTTGACTATTATTATTACTTGACATGTGCCCAACGAATTACACCTAATATTATTTAATTAAATAAATAATATTATTTCTCATAAATTCCTAGAAAAAAAATACACAGCATGTATATTTAATATACACGTCGTGTACTTTTGTTTTTCTATTTTTCTTTATTTCCTCCACCACATTTATTAGACCTTAAATAATGGCTATTTATTTCTTAAATAAATATCACTGCATTTCTCGCTAATAAATATATTATTCCCCCACAATATATTCTCTCGAATAAATATTATCAAAATAAATGCGATCAGCCATCCTTGAAAAATTACTAAACCACAATTATGAATAATCTTTATTCAACATGTTAAATTAATATTTAACTAAGATACTTGGACACACTTAGTGTGTGACCCTCTAGGCCCCTTTCTCACTAGCATTAGGCGGAGTCTGCCTAAAGTCCAAGGTTAGCGTCTAGAAACACAACAAGGAACCCATAGAGAAAGACGTTAATGCTACAATGACGTGTCACCTCCTACGAACACTTACCATGTAATATAATCCCTTTGTCTCGATATCTCGAATCAAGCGGATTTCAGGCTAGTGCCATCAACCCATGTGCTTGATGATTCTTTCTTTAACTTTCTGGAATTGAACTTTCCCATTCCTCACCATGGCCATAAATTTATTTAGGTTATATCAATTCCATCAAAGGGTATAAGATATCTACTTCTATTATGGAACAGAAGGGACAAATCCTTTCTCGCGTTATCTATTAATTCAATATTACTTGTGACGCACCCGACATATTCTACCTTGCTGCGAACAGTGTGTCGTCACAGTTTTGGTTAATACATCTAAGTGTGCGAGTTGTAATACCCATTAATAACAAACTTAAAGTCTAAGGACCAATACACACGTCCGTAGATAGGAACATCCAATGACACTATGAAATGTGGATTTCCTACTGGCGGATCTCGTTCTCATAATATCCTCATAAATATTACTAAGGGTGCACACCATGAGAAGGTGCCTTAATGTTTTATGAGTCCTTACTCCTAATGGCCTGTATTATTTGTGTTCCTCAAATGACATCATCCAGCCATAGAACATATATTCAAGAACAATGTTATGAAACTTCCGGGTTCTCATCATAGTAGGGATCCTCTATGACCCTTTAATGCAACAGCTATCCTTAGGACATTATCACATGCATTGTTATGCAAAAGAAAAATCAAGATGTGATAAGGTATTTATTAATGAATAAAGTACAAATTAGTTGGTTTTAGGCCACCAACTCCAACAGACTCCCACTTGGACTAGAGACAACTGCTAATAACATGCTAGCTCTCACATGATATTCATGCTTCTGCTGAGATAGACCTTTAGTCACGGGGTCCTCTACGTTCTCTTCCATGGACACTCTTCTCACTGCAACTTCACCCCTTTGATATAAATCCCTCAATAGGTTATAGTTCCGGAGTTTGTGCTTTGTCCGTTGATGTGACCTTGGTTCTTTTTCAAGAGCCACCGCTGTAGTATTATTACAATACAATGTGATAGGATCTTTACTATTAGGCACCACATCAAGCTCCTTGAAAAAGTTTTGAATCTAGAAGGATTCCTTGGCTACATTAGAAGCCACTATATATTCGGACTCTACTGTAGAATCGGCGACAACTGGTTGCTTTGAACTCTTCAAGCTCACAGCTCCTCCATTGAGATAGAAAACATATCCAGATTGTGATTTCAGATCATTCTGAATTGTCTGAAAACCAGCATCGACATACCCTCTAATGACAAGCTCCTCGTCTCCTCCAAACACTAATAACATATCATTAGTTCTTCTCAGATACTTAAGGATAGTCTTAACAGCAGTCCAATGATATTATCTTGGATCTTCTTGATATCTGCCTACGATTCTCAGTGCATTGGCAACATTAAGCCTGGTACATAACATGACATACATGATGGATCCTATAACTGAAGTGTATGAGATCTTACTCATTCTATCTTTCACCTGTTGTGTCTGAGGACACATTTTTTTAGAAAGATGCAGGCCATGTGACACTGGAACAAATCCCCTCTTGGATTGTTCCATACTAAATCTTTTTAGTATCTGGTCAATGTATGTACCCTGACTTAGTCCAAGCAGCCTTTTGGATCTATCACAAATGATCTTTATCCCTAAAATGTAGGATGCTTCACCAAAGTCCTTTATGGAGAAACACTTGTTCAACCAGTCCTTAACTAACTGTAAGACTGATACATAGTTTCCAATAAGCAATATATCGTCAACATATACTACTAGGATAATGACCGAATTCCCATTAAACTTCTTATAAAGACATGGCTCATATTGATTCTTAAGGAAACCAAATTCCTTTATGGCTTCATCAAATCAAATGTTCCAAGACCTGGATACTTTCTTTAATCCACAAATGGATTTCTGCAACTTGTAAACTCGTTTGGCTACACCTGGTGTCACAAACCCTTCTGGTTGTGTCATATAGACATCTTCATGAAGGTTCCCTTTAAGGAATTCTGTTTTGAAATCCATTTTCCAAATCTTGTAGTCATGGTAAGCTGCTATGGAAAGTATGATTCTTATGGATTTAAACATGGAAACTGGTGAGAAGGTTTCATCATAGTCAATTCATTTATGTTATCTGAATCCTTTGGTCACTAGCCTTGCTTTATAGGTGCTAACTTGACCTTACATGTCTAGTTTTCTCTTGAAAAACCATTTGCATCCAACAGGCTTTACATCAAATGGATCATCAACCAGAACCAAGACCTGGTTCTAATACATGGAATCCATCTCAGAATTCATAGCTTCTAGCTATCTTGCATCTTCTGAGATTTTTAGTGCTTTTTTATAGGATAAAAGGTTCATCATTGTCCAACAATAATGATTCACCATCCTCAGTGACTAGGAAACCAAATCTCTCTGGTTCCCTTACCTTTCTTGAGCTCCTACACAGTACTTGTGTTTATGGAACCTCTTCCATGGGGGCCCATGGAACTTTCTCCTGTACCAAATCCTGTGTATCTTGAGCATTAACTTCATTGAAGTCAATCTTTCTCCCACTATCCTTTTTGAGGATATGCTCCCTCTTAAGAAAGAAGGCTTGTTTGGTGAGAGTCACTTTCTTGTCTGAAGGGTTATATAGGTAATATCCTTTTGTTTCCTTGGGATATCCTATAAAGATACACTTTGTGCCCCAAGGTGCTAGTTTTTTGCCTGAGTAGGCCTTAACAAATGCCCCGCATCCACATACACATGTGTGCGACAAAATGGGTTTCTTTCCATTCTATAACTCAGAGGGAATTCCATTTTCTGCCTTAGTTGTTACTCAATTTAATGTGTATGTTGTAGTTTATAATGAATATCCCCAAAAGGATAATGAAATATCTGCATGACTCATCATTTACCTCACTATATCTAACAAGGTGTGGTTCCTCCTTTCACTAACACCATTCCACTACGGTGTATAAGGAGGAGGGAGCTGAGAGAGAATCTCAGACTCCTGTAAAAGATCGATGAACTCTTGGTTCAGATATTCTCCACCTCGATCCGATTGAAGCTTCTTTATCTTCTTACCAAGATGATTCTCTACTTCATTCTTGAATTCCTTAAATTTATCTAAGGATTATAACTTATACCTCATTATGTAGATATATCCATATCTACTCAAATAATTAGTAAAATTAATGAAGTAAGAATATCCACCTCTAGATTTGACTGGAAATGGTCCATACACATCCATGTGCACCAGTCCTAGAAACTATATGGCCCTTTCACCCTATCCACTGAAACGTGTCTTGGTCATTTTACGTTGTAAACAAGTCTGACATCTATCAAGTTGTTTTAGCTTTGTAGAGTCTAAATATCCATCTTGGCAGAGATTTTTCAAGTGCTTCTCGTTTACATAACCAAGATGGTGTGCCACAACTGGGTGGTGTATGAGTCATGTGAGTTTGTTTCGTTATCAATTGCGAACACTTGGTTTTCGTAATTTAATACATACAAACCATTATTTAAATGAGCCATACTATAACATACGTTGTTCTTATAAAAGAAGCAACCCTCATTTCCTAACTTGAAAATAAATCCATCCATATCCAAACATGATACATAAATTATGTTTTTGGTAACACTAGGCACATAATAACAATTATGTAAAATCAAAATCATCCTAGTTGGAAATGAGAGGTGGTAATCACCATTGTCTAACGCATCCCACCTCGCGCCATTGGTAGCTTGAAGATCCACCACTCCTCTAGAAATCTTTCTAAATCTACTTGTTTCCTACATTTGAATACAGATGTGAGCCCCCCAAGTTGTATCTATTACCCACTGTGTATAAATGGAAAGATTACACTTAATAATGAACACATCTTTAGCATCCCCACACTTCTGGATATAGTTCCTCTTCCTGTGGCCTTGCTTTCCACATGAAAAACATACCACCTCCCATTCTTTTCCCTACCTCTGGATATTCCCCTTCTTGGAGGGATGATGCTCGGGGGCTTCAGACCATTTATAAGTCCTTGGCCCCTTTGCCTTGTCCTTCCTTTTTCTTATTCACCATAAGGATTGTAGGTTTTTCATTCCTTGTGCCCTTATCTACCTAGGAAATTAAGTTTAGAAGTTCTGATAGACTCTTATCATTGTTTCTCATGTTATAGTTGTCAATAAAGCTAGAGAAGGTCTTGGGCAATGATGATAGGATGACATCTGTACACAACTCATCCAGGAACTTAATCCCTAAGATGTCCAGGTGTTCAATGTAGCCAATAATCTTGACTACATGAGGCCTAGCTAGCGCAAACTCTCCAAGATTAGTTGTAAACAAAGCGTTGGAGATCTGATATCTCTCTTGTCTCGCCTTCTCTTGGTAGAGATCCTTAAGGTGAGACATCATGCTATACGCGTCTATGTTTTCATGTTGCTACAAGAGCTCATTAGATATGGATGATAGCATAAAACATTGGAAATCTATGGCATCATCCATATGTTTCATATAGAGAGATATCTCCTCATCACAAGCCTCTTTCCCAGGTGCAACTGGAATTATCTCTTCCAGCATATACAATTTCCTCTTGCGGTGAAGGATGACGTGTAAACGCTTTTGACACTTCTGGAAATTGGTGCCAGTGAGAAGGTTTTCCTTCTCAAGTATGGTTCACAATGATATGTTTTAAGTCATTTTTCTTCTCATTTCTTTAAATTAATATGAAAAAAGGTTTAGTACTTTATTATGATAAAACTAAGAAAATAAATAAATTAATACTTATTAGTCTCCTACTATTTTATCTAAATTCAATACACCTCACCATTGACTTCAGAATATTATCTTGCCTAAATATTCTAGTGGAAAGGATCCATATTTCCTTTCGTATTACCCAAAATAGGTTTGTTCAAGAAACTTTAAGGGTTTTAGGTATGCATTCCAAATGTCAACTGCATTAACTCGTAGCTCCTTGATCCGCTAAGTGGACTCCCCAATCCTGAAATCCTTTTTGGAAGGCTATACCGACTAAATATTTCTTTGAAGGATTTTATCCTTATACTTAAATTTCCATTTTATTATCTTTGATTACATGTTTTTTAATATTAAGTGGGATATACTTAAGTGATTAACCATGTCTAAGATAATATTTTATGCATAAGTCGGTCTTATTTTAGTTCAATCGTGCATGCTTGTTTAATTCACTAATTGTGTGATCATGAAAACACCCCCATAATAAATAAACCATGCAACTGACATAAATAAAATAAATGGTATGATCATGAGATTTTTCTATTGGTTTTTTTATCAAGCGATTGATAAACTAACCTAGGACCTAGGGGAGAAACACCTTGAACCTTTTGGGTTTGTGTTTACAACTTTCCACCTGTCCACCTTTGTATCTCCTTGGATTGGTTTCACCTTGGCTCATAACTTGAGATGCCTTCACTATCATGGGATATCCATCCATTACATATCCTTCACACATAGGTGAGGGGTAAAATGGAGTTTTATATAAAAGAAACCTTGGGCATGCATGCCCAACATATTAATGAGGAGAAGGCTCACATGATAACAATTTTAATTTAAATAAATAAATTAAAAAAAAAACCATTCACATACAAAGGTCTTGGTCTAACTCATGATCATCCATGAATACAACAATATTTACGCATAAATAAAACTAGCATTCAATTCTTTAATTGTTCTTGTTTAAGAAAAATCACTTTTGAATCAATTAATTATATTTAATTAATCAATCCTTTTATCTTAAACCCTTTTTCTGAATTTCCTTGATATTCTCATCCATCATAATTTTAAACAAATAAATTCATTTAAAATTATCTTTGTACGTAACTTGTACCTTAGAGGCAACCCGGTGAATTCTCGTCCATAACTACCCAATTAGTAAAAATGAACATTATGCAGATGTTAAATTAAACACATGTATATAAAACACCTATCACATGTTTTGCCTCAACTTTACGTCTACACTATGGTACACGTCTCAAGGGTTTGTATAATATAATAATAAATTTTAATAAATCTGCATAATTTGGATGAGTACACGACGTGTAGTTCCGACTACACGACATGTACTTTTGTTCACCGTCCATCTGAAGTACATGCTCAGGGACATGGCATGTAAATGTACTTCAAAATTCTTTGGAGTACACGATGTGTTCAGTGGGATACACACCGTGTAGTATCTATGTTACACGGTTTCCAACCGGGCGAGCCATGTACGAGGTACATGGTCCAATCCTAACCAAAAGAGACTACACATCGTGTTCAATGAGCCACACAGCGTGTAATCTGGAAACCGTGTGTCACCTATTCCTAGTCAACACACAGAGTCATTTAAGACTTAGAAATACTCCAACACACGACCTGATTTGGCAGACCGGTCCGATGCATTAAATCTTGACTACACGATGTGTACTGCCGAATACACTCCGTGTATTCTGATTTTGTATGGCCAGGAATGTTTGTCACCTCTGGATGAGATCCTATATTTTATTTTATTCAAAATTAAAAGAAATATTCGTTTCTGTATAGTGAATGAGAATCGAGAGAGGAGGAACAAATCTCAAGATTTAGATTTAAAGAACAATTAACTTGAATTGAAACAACTAAATTACTAAATGCGTAAATCGCCAATGAAAAACTAAATAATTATAATCAATGATATGACCCCTCTGATACCACTTGTAGGTTCTGGGCGCAGAGGAAGCGCATTGGTGGGTGTACCCAACTTTATTTTTAGTGTTAACAATGATCAATTCGAGATTCGTCACGATAATATAATGTCAGATCTTCAGAATAGAACGAAGAATGAAAAAGAAAAAGGGGAGTCCTGAAACCATGGTTAGGATCATCATATGTTGGCTATAATTAATTTAATTAATTGAAAAGAATTACCTTGATGGAATTATTTCTTTATTAATGTTTTTGGTCACGATCCGATGTGATCCGTTGTTTCGTCATATAATCCAAGTGTAGGATTCCTCTATTAGTGATCCACACGTGCTCCATGTATCTCTGGATGTCACTGAAGGGATCTCCGGGTGCTAGTGAGGAAGAGCCTTCGCTTGCGATGTCCACCTTCGATTGCCTTGATCCATTGGAGGAGGATCTCTCTCTCTCATAGCTTGAGAGCGTTCTTGGAAGAAAATAATTCTCTCTTAGCTTGAGAGCTTTCTCTGGATCCATTGTGCACACACACAAAAAATGGCTAGGCTAATGAGAATTATATAATTGGGATTTTAATTACATAGAATAATAAAATGAAATAATTACCCGAAATCATTTATTCATTTCATTTAATTCATAGTAATACCTCATGTCTAATAACAACAGTTGACTATTATTATTACTTGACATGCACCTAGCGAATTACACCTAATATTATTTAATTAAATAAATAGTATTATTTCTCATAAATTCCCAGAAAAAAATACACGGTGTGTATATTTAATATACATGGCGTGTACTTTTGTTTTTCCATTTTTCTTTATTTCCTTCACTAAATTTATTAGACCTTGAATAATGACTATTTATTTCTCAAATAAATATCACTGCATTACTCGCTAATAAATATATTATTTCACCCATAATATATTCTCTCAAATAACTAGTGTTGAAATAAATGTGATCAGGAATCCTTGAATAATTATTAAACCACAATAGAGAATAATCTTTATTCAACTTGTTGAATTAATATTTAACTCAGATACTTGGACACACTTAGTGTGTGACCCTCTAGGCCTCTTTCTCGGTGTCATTAGGCGGAGCCTACCTAAAGTCCAAGGTTAGTGTCTAGAAACATGCCAAGGCTCCCATAGAGAAAGAAGTTAACGCCATAATGACGTGTCACCTCCTATGAACACTTACCGTGTAATATAATCCCTTTGTCTCGATATCTCAAATCAAGTGGGTTGAATTCTAGTGTCATCAACCCATGTGCTCAATTATTATTTCTTTGAATTTCCGAAATTGAACTTTCCCATTCCTCACCATGGACACAAATTTATTTAGGCTATATCAATTCCATCAAAGGTCCTGAGATATCTAATTCCGTTATGGAACAGAAGGGACAAATCCTTTATCACATTATCTATTAATGCAGTATTACTTGTGACGCACCCAACATATCCAACCTCATTGTGAAAAGTGTGTCATCACAATTTTCATCAATATATATAAGTGCACGAGTTGTAATGCCCATTAATAATAATCTTAAAATCTAAGGACCAATATACACATCCGCAGATAGGAACATCCAATGACACTATGCAATTTAGATTTCCTACTGGCGGGTCTCGTTATCATAATATCCTCTTGAATATTAAAAATGGCGCACACCATGAGAAGGTGCCTCAATGTTTTATGAGTCCTCACCACTAATGACCTGTATTATTTGTCTCTCTCAAATAACATCATCCAACCATATAACATATATTCAAGAACATTGTTATGGCACTTTCGGGTTATCATTATAGCAGGGATCCTCTATGACCCTTTAATGCAATAGATATCCTTAGGACATTATCACATGCATTGTCTTGCAGAAGAACAATCAAGATGTGATAAGGTATTTATTAATGAATAAAGTACAAAGTAGTTAGTTCTAGGCCACCAACTCCAATAACATTAACAATACATCATTTATATTTATATAATTGTTTGAATTATTAAAATATATCTACCAAAATATCATATTTATATTAATTATATACATGCATTTTGTAATTAATTTGTATAAATAAACATTAATTTTTTAATATAAATATGATAATTATATATATATTAATAAAAATTTTTATTAATTTTTTTTATCAGAACTGATAAAGATGAACTTTTATCACCGCTCAAAAAATCACTGATAAAAGGTGCACTTTTATTAGCATTGACAAACATTACTTTTATCAACTCTGATTAATATTACTCTTTTATTAGTGCTTTTTGTTTAGAATGGATACAACCCAGCACTGACTAAAGGGTAATATGTGGTAGTGAAAGCGCTTTCCGCTATGCGTATTCTTTACAGGTGCTTTCTGGTAAGATGCCTCCTCTGAAAATATATATAAGAGGGTGGTTTCCCTGAGGACTCACACCCTTTTTTTGCAAAAATCACTATAGTTTGGGGAAATAGTTTGTCTAAACCCCTATTTTTGAGAATTCGTTTGGACCTAATATGGATACCTAATAATTTTTAATTAGTAATAATTTGTAATAATTATCAATAATTAGTAATAATTTGTAATAATTATTAATAATTTGTAATAATTAGAAATAATTTGCAATAATTAGAAATAATTATCAATAATTAGGATTAATTAGTAATAATTAGGATTAATTAGTAATAATTATCAATAATTAGTAATAATTATCAATAATTAGTAATAAATTGTAATAATTAGTAATAAATTGTAATAATTAGTAATACTTAGGTTTAATTACAGATTATTAGGATTAATTAGTCATAATTAGTACTAATTAGGATCAATTAATAATAATTATGATTAATTGGTAATAATTAGGATTAATTAGTAATAATTAGGAATAATTATTAATAATAAGGATTAATTTGTAATAATTAGGACTAATTAGGATAAATTAGTAATAATTAGGATTAATTAGGAGTAATTATTAACAATTAGTAAGAATTATTAAGAATTAGGATAAATTAGAAACAACTAGTAAGAATTAGTAACAATTAGTAACAATTAGTAACAATTAGGATTAATTAGTAATAATTAAGATTGATTAGTAATAAATTGGGATAAATTTGAGTACATTGATAAACTGGCACAATTTTCAATGGATTGGTGGCATATTTTTTTATCATCACCTCAGCTCCTTGCAACTTTCTCCCATTGAAATCAATATGAAAAATCTGCTTGGACGTACGTCGGAGCATATTTTTCATAGTGATTTAAGTTGGAGAAAGTTGCAAGGAGGTGAGTCATCCGACAAAAGTGACTCTTTTGCCCGACAACTCATCTCCTTTAAACTTTTTTCGACTGAAATCACTATAAAAAGTATGCTCTGACGTACGAATATCAATTTTTATATGCACGAGCCTGGAGAGCAGCTTGAGGAAGAGTTCCTACGACAGGAGCAGTAGAAGATGCAGGATCAGATGCGTCGATGGCGACATCAGCAGGAGCAGGAGTAGATTGAGTACATGTGACATTTGACTCGTAGTTTAGGGATGAAGTTCCGTCCACCATCTCCTCTAACTTCTCTAGATGACCCTTCCCCTCAATGATAGATTTTTATTTTATAATGAAACATTTGAATGTATTTTTTTGTAATATTAACTATTTAATGTTTTAAATATTGTGTTTTTATACTGTCTCAAATATTACAGTTTTTATAATTTATTTAATTTTTTTATTATATTTTTTATTTTATTAATTAATATATTTTTATATTTTTGTGAATACTCAGGTTTTGATTATATTACTAATATTAATATTATTATTTTATTAATATTATTATTTTATTAATATTATTATATTATTTAATTATTTTATAATAATTTTTTTGTGAATATTAATATTAATATTTTATTTATATTAATATTTTTTTATTATTATTTTATAAATAATTTTATTGTACTAATATTAATATTAATATTTATTTATATTAATATTATATTATTATTAATATTATTTAATTTTTTTATTTTTTCAATTATTTGCGACGGGCCCTTCGCAAAAGGGTTTATTTTTAGTATTTGTGACAGTCCGTTACAAAAAGGTAAAAATCAAAAAAACTATTTTTGACGGGTGGTCAGCCCGTCACAATAGAGTTTTTTAAAAAATCACTGAAATTTTTTGCAACGGTTCCACTGCAAGTCGCAAATAATAAATTTTTGCGACGGTTTGTCGCAAAGGTAATATTTGCGACGCTATTTTCCGCAACGAACCATTTACGACGACTTCTCGTCGCAAATGGCCCATCGCAAAAAACCATTTTTTTCAGTATTGAAGGAGATCTCTTGCTCCCTAGTTTAAGCCTTAAAAAGGATCCAAAATGAGAGAAATGGAGGTTAATCCTACTGAAAATTGTAATAGGGAAGAAGGAGGGGATTAATTAGATCATTAAGGGTAAAAGGTAAAATTACCCAAAATTTGCTTGTGCACGGTTTGTTCGTGCGCCAACCCTGCACGAGTACCTAGAGAAGAGGGGGTACTGCACGGTTAAGCCATACAGTTTAAGAAACCATGTGCCAACCGTGCGAGATGGCTCTACCCAAAAATTCATACCATCCAGACAGTTAGATCTAATTGGGAGACCTACCCATGCGGTTTACTCTAACCATGCGACATGGCTATTTTTTCCAAAAAGATGGGTTTTTGGGCTCTGAACAAGCTCTAGAAACCCATGAGACCTTCGCTTCTCATTAGGTATCCATATTATGTAAAGACCCGGAATTTCCATGTAATTTTTTTAATTAAATGAGAATTTTACGAGTCTGTGAAAATTGACGGAGCGTGATTCTGAGGCCCAGAGTGCTAAGAATGAATTTATGAACTTTTATTTGGGTACATTTAGTAAACATGCGAGTAGGTTTTCCTAACTTTTAAACCGGTGCTCGGAATTGAAATCTATGGGCATTGTTGAACTCGCAGTGCCAATATTCACTTAAGGATACTTTCATCTCGACGGTAGTGGGTCGAGAGTGAAAGATAGTTTTTTGGGTTTTTCGTGTAAGAATAAAATAAAAATAAAAGTGTGTGACATTTTTATTTTTTTTATTTGCAACACCCATGTGGGTGTTGGGAGATGGGGTCCACCAGAACTAAACCTTCATGTGGAAGTTGGAAGTGGGGACCACCAGACCTTAACCTCCCATGAGAGGTTATGGTGGTGGGGACCACCTGAACCATAACCTCCCCTGAGAGGTTATGGTGGTGGGGACCACCTGGGATTAAACCCCCTTGAAACCTCCTTTAATTGGGAGAAACCCTCAACTCCCTAATAAATGTGGGGGGAGCCTCTTCAACACCTCCATATTTTTAATTGTGCCAATGCACCTTTTAATTGTGCCAACTCCCCCTTAATCAATTAAACCATTTTGAATATTATGTCAACGACTTAATAGATATTATAATCTATTATCTTGGGCTTTCTTTTCAATTTGGGTGGATTTGGGGAGAGGAGGAACTTGGGAGAAAGCTCCCAACGAAGAATGTTCCACCGATGAAGAACTTTCCACCGATGAAGAACGTTGGCGAGGAACGCCTTCGACTATGAAGAACGACCTCGACTTCGACATTCTTCCTTGGAACTTCCTTTGACAAAGGAAATGTTCATCTACAACAAATCGACGTCCGCCTCCTCGCGCCAACGTCAACCAACAATGAAAAAGGTAGGGGTTTAATGTTGTTTGATTATCACTTCACATGCACACCCCCTTCTTTCCTTTTACGGGTTGGGAAGAATCTTTGTGGGAGGGATTGATGTACTTTGTTCTTGTGAACCTCTTGCTACCGCTCTAAGGAGGAGAGTGCGGGTCAAACTAACATGGCACGTCCTCTCCGTAACCCTTGTGTTGATTTGCGATGTTCTTCAAAACAGAGGAAGGCGACGAAGGTGACGAAGGCAACGGTGCCGCCACATGTGGCCTCCGCGACCCATGCCGCCCCCGCGGCACCCCGATCTCCCGATCGAACCGGCCCCGCGCCACCACCGGCTGAACCAGCCCCGAGCCGCACCGTGCCCCGGCTGCACCGCCCCTTGGCTACCCTAGTCTCCTGGCCGAACCGTCCTCGTGCCGCCGCCAAACTAACCGACCTCGAGCCACGCCGTGCCCCGACAGTGCCGCACCCCGGCCACCCGGCCTCCTGACCGAGCTGCCCTGGCCGTTCCATCCACCGTCCGAGCCAACCCAGCCACTCTGGCCTCCCCAACTAACTGTCCTCGGTCGCGCCACCCGTTGGCCGAACCGGCCCCAGTCGCGCCACCCCGGCCCCTGGGCTGAGCCACCCCGAGCCGCACCCCCACGACCCTCCGAGCCGAACCAGCCCCGTGCCCTGGGCCGAGCCGCCCTCAAGGCATCCTTCGGGCCGAGCCACCCATGCGGCACCCTCCAGGTCGAACCGCCCTCGCACTGACCCGCGGCCGGTCCGCACCCTCATGGCTCTCTGCGGCCCCTCGTGGCCTGTTGGTCCAGGCCCAGTAGGCCGAGCAGAACCCAACGGGCTGGCCCTCCCAACAGTCCGCGCCATACCCAATGGGTCATGCCGTGTCGACCCGAATCGGGTCGGACCAGACTGAAGGTTCCGGGCGCAGAAGAAGCGCACAGGTGGATGTGCCCACTTGGATTTTTGTCATTAGAAATGATCAATCCTGGATCAATATGATGATAAACGTCAGTCTCCATGGATCAATTCACAGAAATAGACAAAGAAGATGAAAGGTCCCAGAACCACAATAGTGGATCGTCACAGGTTGATTATAGTTAATTTAATTAATTGACAATAAGTACCTTTTGGGTTTTCTTTCTTCATTGATGTTCTTGATCACGTTCCGATGTGATTCGTCGTTGCATCACAGAATCCAAGCATAGACTTCCTCTAGCGGTGATCCACACGTGCACCTCATATCTCTGGACGTCGCCAAAGGAGTCTCCGGGTGCTAGCATGGAGAAACCTTTGCTTGTGTTGTCTGCCTTAGATCGTCTTGATTTGATGAAAGAGGATCTCTCTCAGTCTTGAGAGCGTTCTTAGAGGAATAGGTTCTTTCAGCCTTGAAAGAATTCTCCAAAATTTTTGTGCACAACGATTCTCTTGTGTTGGAAAAGAGTTGGGGTTGTGAGGATATTTATAATTGGGTTTGAGGTTGTAGAGTTATGATAATAAATGAACGCATTACACATTTTATTTATTTCATTGACTCTTATTGAAACCCCCATGTTGAATAATTAATTACTTGACATGTTCCCACACAGATTATAATAAATATCATTTAATAAAACAATATTATATCCTCACAATCCCGACTGGAAAACTACACGGCGTGTAATCATTAATACACAACGTGTACTTGTTTTCCTATTTCCTTTAAAAATGAAAACTACACGACGTGTAATCATTAATACACGATGTGTACTTGTTTTCCATGAAAAACTACACGACGTGTAATCATTAATACACAACGTGTATATCTTATTTTTCATTTCCTTCTTCCTCCATCATTAAAACGATTTAGGCTTCCTTGAATAATTATTAAACCACGTATGAGAATAATCTTTATTCTACTTGAGATACTTGGATACACTTAGTGTGTGACCCTCTAGGTCTCTTTCTCGTTGGCATTAGGTGGGTCTGCCTAAAGTCCAAGATTACTGTCTAACAACGGGTCAAGGCACCCAAGAGAAAGAAGTTGAAGCCGCATTGACGTGTCACCTCATACAAATTCTTACTATGTAATTTAATCCATTTGTCTCAATATCTCATCAAGAAGGTTTCATGGAAGTTTCATAAACCTATATACTTGATCTGTCATTCTTTGACTTCCAGAAATAAACTCATCATGTCACCATGGCCATGGAATTTGTTCGATGGTTCTATTTCAATTAAAGGGCCCGAGATATCTACTTCCATAAATATGGAAGGGACAAATCCTTCCTTGACTTAACCATTAATGACATGTCATTCGTGACGCACCCAATGTACCCTAATTCCCACCAATTTTCTTCGTGACAGTTTTCGTCAGCAAATCTAAGTGCGCGAGTCATGACATGAGTTAATGATAATATTCTAGTCTAAGGATTATTACACACGCTCGCAAATAGCAATATCTGAGGACACCAAAACATGCAGAATTACTACTGGCAGGTGTGTTCTCATAATCTCCGATCTTATAGATTACCAAGTGCGAACTTCATGAGAGAGAGTCTCGTCTTCTTACAAGTACTCACACATGACAGTATGTATACTATGTGTCCTATCATAGTATGTTATCCAACCTTAGAACTTTATTTAAGAATATTATTATAGCATTTCAAGGTTCTCATCATAGTGGGGATCTGCCATGACCTTATCAATGCAACAAATATTCCAAGACATTATTATATTATAGTCATGCAGAATAATGAACAATATATAATAAGTGAACATTCATGTAATAAAAGTAAAAAATAGTTAGTTCTCAGGACACCAACCCTAACAAACTCCCACTTGGACTAGAGCCAACTGCCTATGACTTTTAGTTCACTAGACCTCACATGATGATCATGTTTCTACTGAGTCAAGGCTTTAGTCAAGGGGTCCACCATGTTGTCTTCTATGGAAATACTGATCACTATAACTTCACCTATCTGAGAAAAATCCCTCTAGAGATGCTACTTTCGAAGTATGTGCTTTGTCTGCTGATGTGACCTTGGCTCTTTTTCAAGTGCCACTGCTACAGTATTATCACAATAGAGTGTGATAGGATCTTTACTGCTAGGTACTACATCCAGATCTTGGACAAAGCTTTACATCTATACTGCTTCTTTAGCTACCTCAGAAGCTGCGATATACTCAGACTCTGCTGTAAAATCTGCCACCACACTTTGCTTTGAGCTCTTCCAGCTCACTGCACCTCCATTCAAACTGAATATGTAACCAGTCTGCGACTTCATATCATCTTGATCAGTCTAGAAACTAGCATCTACATGTCATCTGATGACTAGTTCCTCATCTCCTCCATAAACTAGGAACATATTCTTAGTACATCTCAGATACTTAAGGATAGTCTTGACTGCCATCCAATGAAGGTCTCCTGGATCAGCTTGATATATTCTTACCGCACTTAATGCGTAAGCAACATCTAGCCTTGTACATAGCATATCATACATGAATGAACCAATCGCGGATGCATAAGGGATCCTTTCCATTTTCTTTCTTTCCTCATGTATTTGAGGACACATTTTCTTGGAAAGATTAATTCCATGTGACACTGGCAACAATCCCCTCTTAGATTGTTCCATATTGATTCTCTTCAGTATATTGTCAATGTATGCACTTTGAATCAGGCCTAGCATTCTCTTGGATCTATCACAATGGATCTTGATCCCAAGAATATATGCTACCTCTCCCAAGTATTTCATGGAGAATAATTTATCTAACCATGCCTTAACTGACTGTAAGACAGGTACTTCGTTTCCAATTAGTAATATGTCATCAACATATACTATTAGGAAAAAAACTGCACTTCCACTAAACCTTTTATAGACACAAGTCTCACGTTCGTTTTTAACAAATCCAAATTCCATTACACCTTCATCAAAACGAATGTTACATGACCTTAATGCTTGATTTAATCCATAAATGGATTTCTGCAACTTGCATACCTTGTTGGAATCCTTTGGAGTCACAAACCCTTTAGGTTGTGTCATGTAGACATCTTCCTGGAGGTTCCCATTAAGGAATGCTGTTTTGAAATCCATTTTCCAAATTTCATAGTCATGGTAAGTGGAAATGTCCAATAGGATTCTGATGGATTTCATCATCACAACTGGTGAAAAGGTTTCATCATAGTTAATTCCTTAACGCTGTCTAAAACCTTTAGTAACCAGTCATGCCTTATAGGTACTGACTTGCCCCTCCATGTCCAGTTTCTTCTTGAATACCCATTTATTACCAATAGGATTTACATCAACTGGAGGATCTACCAAAATCTAGGCTTGGTTTTGGTACATGGAATCCATTTCAGAATTCATGGCTTCTTGCCACTTGGCAACATCTGTGCCTTCAAATGCTTCCTTGCAGGTAAGAGGATCATCATTGTCAACCAATAATGAGTCACCATCCTCGATGATAAGAAAACCATATCATTCTAGTTCTCTCACCTCTCTCATGCTCCTACACAGTTCTTGTGTCTCTGGAACAGATTTTTCTTCCACAAGGCTTTGTGGAATCTATTCTTGTTCCAACTCTTGTGTATCTTGAGCCTCAACTTCATTGAAGTCTATCTCTCTCCCACTATCTCTTTTGGAGATGTGATCCCTCTCATGGAATATGGCGTGTCTTGCCACTATAACCTTTTTGTCTGAGGAGATGTATAGGTAATATCCCCTTGTTTCCTTGGGATATCCTATTAAGATACACTTTGTGCCTCGGGGTGCAAGTTTGTTACCTGAAGATGCCTTAACAAATTCTTCGCTACCCCACACATTTAAATTCGATAACATGGCTTTTCATCCACTCCATAACTCATATGGAATACCATTTATCGATTTAGTTGGTACTTGGTTTAGTATGTGTGCTGTTGTTTGTAATGCATATCCCCAAAAGGATAATGGAAGATTCACATGACTCATTTTTGATCTCACCATGTCCAATAGGGTGCAGTTCCTCCTTCTACTTACACTATTCCACTGATGTGTGTAAGGAGGAGTGAGTTGAGATAGAATCCCAAACTCCCGTAAGAAATCAATGAAGTCCTGATTAAGATATTATCCTCCTCTATCTGAGCGGAGTTTCTTAATCTTCTTACCAAGATGGTTCTCAACTTCATTCTTGTATTCTTTGAACCGATCAAAATAATATGACTTATACCTCATTAATTAAATATATCCATATCTACTAAAATCATCAGCAAAAGTTTTGAAGTATGAGAACCCACCCCTTGATTCAACTATAAATGGTCCACACACATCTGTGTGAACTAATTCTAGAAGCTCTCTATCCCTTCACATTTCCCACTAAATGGGGATTTGGTCATTTTTCCTTGTAGACACGCATGACATACACCAAGTGGTTTTAGTTCGAAAGAATCTAAATACCCATCTTGATGTAATTTTGTCAAACGTTTCTCATTGACATGACCTAGCTGGTGCTGCCAAAGTTGGGTGTGGTATGAGTCATGTGAATTAACTTTGTCATTGATTTCCATTACTTGGTTTGTGTAGTCTAACACATAAAGGCCGTTATATAAATGCGCCCTTCCAAAAAAATGCTATCTTTATAAAAGTAGCAACATTCACTTCCAAACTTGAAGATGAATCCATCAGTATCTAATCTGGATACTGAAATAATGTTTTTGGTTATACAGGGTACATAATAACATCCTTTCAAAACCAAGACCATCCCAGTAGGAAATGTAAGATGGTAGTCTCCGACAGCTATAACAGTGATTCTGGCTCTGTTGGCTACTCGTAGATCCACCTCACCTCGATTAATCTTTCTAAATCTACTTGGTTCCTGTATTTAGATACAGATGTGAGTACCACAAGCAGTATCTAATAGATAATTGGTATAAACAAATAGATTGCATTCGATAACAAACGCACCTGAAGCTTCCCCTTTCTTCCTTGGATGGGTGCATTTTTTCTTCCAGTGGCCCTTCTTGCCACATGAGAAACAAACAACATCCTATTCTCTTGCCTCCCCTTTGATCTTCCTTTTCTTGGAAGGCCTTGAAGAAGCTTTGGGCTTAAATCTCTTTGCCTTCCCTTTCCTTTTATTCACCATGAGGAAAGAAGGCATTTCACACTTCTTGTCATTGTCCACTTGGAGAATAAGGATAAGAAGATAAGACAGAGACTTCTTAATATTGTTCATGTTGAATTTCACAACAAAATTTGAGAAGCTTTGGGGGAGTGATGAAAGAATGAGATTGGTACCCAGTTCTTCGGGGAGTTTAAACTCTAGAACCTCCAAGCGCTCAATTTAGCCAATGAGCTTGACTACATGAGGCCCAGCTGGGGAACCTTCTCCAAGCTTTCTCTGAAATAGAGCCTTGGAGATCTCAAACCTTTCCTGTCTTGCTCTCTCCTGGTATAGAACACCGAGGTGCTCGATCATGCTGTAGGCATCCATGTCTTCATGAGAATCCATGAGCTCACTAGACATAGATGACAACATAAAACATTAAACATCGAATGCATCGCTCAAATGTTGATCAGAGATCAGGAAATCTTCATCACTCGCCCCTGGGGCAGGAGAATCAGGAAGTGAGGACTCCATCACGTAAAAATTTCGTTCATGGCATTAGATAAGCTGAAGGCGCCTAAACCATTCATGAAAGTTACTGCTGGTGAGGATATTGTCTTTATCCAGAATTGATCGTAGAGAAAATGTGGTTGATGAGTTTGTCATTTTCTATAAATTAAAAGTGAAGATTTATCAGTACTTTCTTGATTACATGTTATGAGAAATAATAAATTTTATTAAGTCTCCCACTATTTTATCAAGTCCCAATGACCCTCACCATTGAACTCAGAATGTCCATTTTCTTTGACATTCTATTGGAAATGATCCATATTCCCCTTCACATAACCCCAACAAGGGTTGGTCAATCTATTTGAAGGTATTTAGGTAGGCAAGTCTTTTCCAACTGTGAGCTTATTCCTTGATCTGTTGAGTGGACTCACCAATCCTGAAATCCTGACTTGGATTTCCTCAACTCTTGCCTCCAATATTACATCAAGTCTAGCAAGGGCTACTCCTCCTGATGTAATATGGTTAAGTCAACCCGAAACCTTTCATAAGGGTTTCCTTTATAAAAGTAAGTGTCCAAACTAGGTTTGGTTAAACACATAGTTTTATTGATTCTTTCCCTTAATCAGGTAATGGAAGGCTTGCTCTGACTTAATATAGTATTGAGGGATTTTAATCCTTTATGCATAGTTTCGCATTATCACATGCTTGTTAATATTAAGTGATGCTTGCTTAAGTGATTAACCATGTTCTGATAATTTTTACACATAGTCCGGTTTTTATTTTATTCCATCTTTACATGCTAGTTTATTTCATTAATTATGTGATCGCGACAACACATGCATAATAAATAAACCATGCAATAAAACAGAAATAAAATAAGATGGCATGATCATGAGATTCTATTGGTTAGATTATCTAGCGGTTTGATAAGCTAACCCTGACCTAGGGAAAAACACCTTAAACCAATGGTTCGTGTTTTGCAGCTCCTACCTGTCCACCTTTGTATCTTCTTGGGTTGGTTTCGCCTCAGCTCCAGATTGTGAACCATCTCCTCTAGCTTGGGAGATCCTCCATTACATGGAGTTTATATTAAAGAAACCATGGGAACGCAGGCCCTACATTTTATTGGAAGAAGGCTTGCAGGCCAACAAATTAAAATGAAACCATACACAAATACAAAGGGTCTTTGGTCTAGCTCATGATCATCCATAGCATGCAACGACATTTACGCATATTTAGAATTCAAATTCTTTTAATCGTTATATTATTTAAGATAAATCGCACTTGAATTTAATTAATATGATCTTATAATTAATCAATTATTTATCTTAAATTCCTTTCAGAATTTCCTTGAGATTATTCTCATCCATATCCCTTGTATAGGTCTTTGTACTTTTGGAGGAAACCTGATGAAATTCCATTTCTGTAAAGTACACGGTGTGTAGTTTATATTTACATGGCATGTATTTCTTTTCACCCTTTATCCAAAGTACACACCGGGGGCATTGGCATGTTTTCTTTACTTTGGAAATTTTGGAGTACACGATGTGTAGATTAATCTAACACGGCGTGTACTTCCTTGTTACGCGATTACCGGCCTAACAATCCCGTGTACTCGGAACACAGATTCTCCTTATACACGGTTTCACTTGGTCCAGATCGGACTACACGGCGTGTTGATTCAACATACATGCCATGTATTCCGGTTCCACGCACTGTTCATTTCTAGTCAACACAAGGTAATAAATACTTAGGCATAATCAATTCACACGACATGGTTTGGCGGACCAGTACCGGTTCATTGAACCTAAGTACACAGTGTGTAGTTTTAATTACACGCCGTGTATTCCCGTGTTGTATAGACAGAAAGAGCAGCTCCTCTAGATGAGTTCCTCATTTTTTATTTTAATCAACATTAAAATTAAAAGGTCATTTCTGTGATGTGAATCGATAAATGAAGGGGGAAGAACATATCTCGTCCATTCAGTTTTATAGAATGATTTATCTTGAATTGAATCGAATATAAATGTGTAAATTATCAATGAAAATTAAATAACTATAATCAACGTTGTAACCTCACTCTGATAACAATTGAAGGTTATGGGCACAACGAAAGCACGCGGGTGGATGTGCCCACTTAGCTTTTTGTCATTAGCAATGATTAATCCGGGATCAATACGACGATAAATGCCAGTCTTCACAGATCGATTCACAGAAATAGACAAAGAAGATAAAAGGTCCCGGAACCACAATAGTGGATCGTCACAGGTTGATTATAATTAATTTAATTAATTGACAATAAGCACATTTTGGGTGTTCTTTCTTCATTTATGTTCTTGATCATGTTCCGATGTGATTCTTCATTGCCTCGCAGAAGCCAAGTGTAGAATTCCTCTAGCGGTGATCCACACGTGCACCTCGTATCTCTAGATGTCACCAAAGGAGTCTCCAGGTGCTAGCATGGAGAAACTTTTTCTTGCATTTTTAGCCTTAGATCATCTTGATCCGATGTAAGAGGATATCTCTCGGTCTTGAGAGCGTTCTTGGAGGAAGAGATTCTTTCAGCCTTGAAAGAATTATCCAGAATTGTTGTGCACAACAATTCTCTTATGTAGGAAAAGAGTTGGGGTTGTGAGGATATTTATAATCGGGTTTGAGGTTGTAGATTTATGACAATAAATGAACGCATTACGCGTTTTATTTATTTCATTGACTCTTATTGAAACCCCCATGTTGAATAATTGATTCCTTGACATGCGCCCACGGTGATTATAATAAATATCATTTAATAAAACAATATTATATCCTCACAATCCCGACTAGAAAACTACATGGTGTGTAATCATTAATACACGGCGTGTATTTGTTTTCCATAAACCTACATAGCATGTAATCATTAATACACGACGTGTACTTGTTTTCCTATTTCCTTTCAAAATGAAAACTACATGGTGTGTAATCATTAATACACGGTGTGTACTTGTTTTCCATGAAAAACTACATGGCGTGTAATAATTAATACACAACGTGTATATCTTGTTTTTAATTTCCTTCTTCCTCCATCATTAAAACGATTTAGGCTTCCTTGAATAATTATTAAACCACATACGGGAATAATCTTTATTCTACTTGAGATACTTGGATACACTTAGTGTGTGACCCTCTAGGATTCTTTCTCGTTGGCATTAAGCGAGCCTGCCTAAATTCCAAGATTACTGTCTAGCAACGGGTCAAGGCACCCAAGAGAAAGAAGTTGACACCGCATTGATGAGTCACCACATACGAATGCTTACTGTGCAATTTAATACCTTTGTCTCAATATCTCATCAGGTAGGTTTCATGGAAGTGTCATAAACCTATATGCTTGATCTGTCATTCTTTGAATTCTAGAAATAAACTCGTCGTGTCACCATGGCCATGGAATTTTTTTGACAGTTCTATTTCAATCAAAGGGCCCGAGATATCTACTTCCATAAATATGGAAGGGAAAATCCTTCCTCGACTTATCCATTAACGACACGTCATTCGTGACGCACCCAACGTACCCTACTTCCCGCCAACTGTCTTCGTGATAGTTTTCGTCAACAAATCTAAGTGCGTGAGTCATGACATGAGTTAATGAAAATCTTCCAGTTTAAGGACCATTACATAGGCTCGTAGATAGAAATATTCGATGACACCAAAACATGCTGAATTACTACTGGTGAGTTTGTTCTCATAATCTCCCATCTTAGAGATTACAAAGTGCGAACTCCATGAGAGAGAGTCTCGTCTTCTTATGAGTACTCACACATGATGATCTATATACTATGTGTCATATCATAGTATTTCATCCAACCATAGAACTTTATTTAAGAATATTGTTATAGTATTTCAAGGTTCTCATCATAGCGGGGATCTACCATGACCTTATCAATGCAAAAAATATTCCAGGACATTATTATATTATAGTCATGTAAAACAATGAAAAAAATATAATAAGTGAACATTCATGTAATCAAAGTACAAAATAGTTAGTTTTCAGGACACCAACCCTAACACAGACTGGGTCGGGCTGGGTCGGACTGGACTCGGGCCCACTACGATCCACTGACGCTCCTTCGGCCATATCTTTGGCATCGGACGTCCGTTTGACGAACCGTCAATGGATATGGAATTCTTGGAGTGAGACGGTCCTTTTTAGTATACCCTAATAGAGTTTTGGGTATAGTTGTGGTACGGTTAGGTTGGATCGAGCACGAATCCAACATGGCCCTCGGGACTAAAAGGCTAATAACTCACAGACCGGGCGTCCGATTGACGCGCCGTCTATTGCGTTGAGACCCCTATGACGTGGTGGACCATTGAGATACTTCTTCATGGCAATTCGTGACAGTTTGAGTATCGACTAGTAGCTCATGGAGCAGATCCTCCCAGAGATGAGCGAGCATAGTGCAAAGTCCTAGTAGCTTGCTGAGACCTGATGACTGCTGACCGTTTTGACTCGGAGTGAATCTACTAGCCCAGTGGGGAGCGCCTTGGTGTCGTGGAAGACCTACAGTGAGGAGAAACTTATTTTCATGGCAGAACCATGGTACTCGACAGGAGGAGTACCTCAGCAGGCTACGAGGGGGAGCACACTTGGTGATGCAACAGACCCACGGTGGGGAGTACGCTTGGTGATGCGGTAGATCCACGGTACTCGACAGGAGGAGTACCTAAGCAGTCCAAGGTTAGTGAGAAGCGTTCTTGGTGTTGTGGCAGGCCCACTGTACTCGATAGAGGATGAGTTCTCCAGCAACTGTGGTTTCGACAATGTGATTGGGAATGTTACTTGATACTATCCCTAGAATAAAATCCTGGTTGAGCTGAGTCGGTTTTTCTGTGTTTTCCTCATGATTGAGATGGATCACTTGATAACTTAAGTATACGTATGGGCATGTACCTAAGTAAGGTTATCTGTTGATTTCATACTTTGTGGTTTATCCTTGTTGGATTTTGTGAGACCTTGAGGGTCTCGGGGTCCCTACTGAGTATCGTTATACTCACCCTTTCACAGGCTATGCCCGCACCTTATTGTGTTGGTTGCAGACGATGGATAACACCGACTGAGGCCGAGATTACCAGGACTGGATAGTACCTGGAGGTGGACCTTATGATGAGTCGGTACACGGAGGGGACAGGCAGACGAGGAGTGTTGTGGAGGCGATCTGTACCTACCCTTCAGGTAGGAACCTAGGAGGATGACCCAACAACTGTTTTCCCTTTTTCTTCAGTTGTACTTGTACTTTCAGTTTCTTGTACTTTACTGTTGGGCTTGTATTACAGCTCCATTTACTTTCAGCACTCTTTTGTTATATAGTTTACTTGGTGTTACATCCAGCTTTGTGTTTTCTTATGTGTGTGTTTACAGGTTATAAAGGCAATTCCTTCACTGTTTTAGGGAATTACACCTTTGGTGCTAGTCGCCAGCCCCTGGCCTATAGAAGGCGGGCTTGGGGTAGTCATGACACGGGGCTTGGGGGACGGGTCTTGACAAATTTTTATTAGAGGAGTAGGTTATACCACATAACTTAGGACTCTTATCTTTTCTGTAAGCAATAAGGTTAAGTTTATTGAGGGTGGTTTTCAGTTCAGGGAGTCCAGTGTTGGTGTGGAGGCTGACGTATCCATACACCAGGACCCTGAATTCTGATTTCCAACTCAGTGCAAGAAAACACTAACTGCGTGTGTGTTTTCAAAAGTTTTCTTTAAGTTAGCTCACCAGGTATAACCTTTTAACAATGATACACCTATTTCCTTTCAGGATGCCTCCACGCAGACAACCATCTAGAGTTCCGAGAGTTGTATGCATAGATATCCCATCGAGTGGCGAAGCCTTGGTGTAGGGCCCTTTTCTAGTAGAGGCACCAGCAGAGGCACCAACGGTACCACTCCCCATTGGTCCACCAATACCAGCAGCCCCAGCAGCAGATAGTGCATGCCGCTAGAGCGCGTTGCATGAGTTCCAATGCCAGAGGCCACCCAGGTTCAGGGGAGAGATAGACCCGTAGGTGGTTGAGGATTGGATGAAGGTTGTGGTGAGAGTCTTCCGACTCATAGGGACACCAGATGATCTCATGGTGATCCTTGTCGCTAGTCTTCTATAGTCAGTAGTGGGCAGATGGTGGAGCTTGATGATCTAGGTCCACGATGAGGTGATGCTTTTCAGGGCAAACTTCGAGAGCCTGTTTTGGGAAGAGTTTGTCCTAGAGACTCTTCGCGCAGTGCGTATACAAGAGCTTCTTCATCTGCAGCAGGGAAACATGAATGTAGCTCAGTACTCAGTGAGGTTCATTGATCTCTCATGATACTCCACAGATATAGTGCAAGACCCATTCTTCAGGGCCCGAACCTTTGAACATGGACTCAGGTAGGAGATCAGGGCTTCGGTGATTTCCCTCAGCATCCCGACGCAGGAAGGGGATTAGAGAGAGCCCTCCTAGTGGAGAGTTTCCTTGTTAAGCAGTCTTCAGTAGCGAGATCCACCACCAGTCGATACATAGATAATTCTTCTATAGCTGGCATCAGACAGATGTCACAGAGGTCCAAGAGGACCAGACCTACAGGTGGACAACCACATGACTCAGGATCAATTGTGCGAGGCACCTGAAGTGGAGACAAACATTCCAGGATTAGGTAGTGTTTCACATGTGGTAGGCAGGGTCACATGACTCGTGACTGTCTGACCCGCCATTCAGATGATCAGCAGACGGTCGAAGGACCGCCCTGGCAGAGACATAGATTCAACCAAGGAGGTCCGCAGGGAGAAGGCGGACGTGGCAGAGGAGCTAGTCGTGCAGCTGGCGGTGAGAGAAGATTTGAGGTGTTACCGCCACCACCACCAGGAGGTCCACCCTGACCGCAGGGAGCAGGTGGACAGGGGAGAGCTCAGCTCCAGGCAGCTGAGGCCTACGATCACGACACTCCAGAGATGATACGGGGTATGATCTATGTCTACTCCACCATAGCTGCAGTAATTATAGACACAGGTTCCAGTCATTCTTTTATTTTCACCACCCTTGTTCAGAGCTCGGAGATTCTGACAGAGCCGTTGGCTCAATCCTTACGGCTAGAGACTCTTACGGGAGCAGATTCGATGATTACGCACTGGTGCCGGCAGTACGAGCTTACTCTAGGAGGCGAGAGATTCGGCTAGGATCTCCTAGTAGCGGTGTCGAGGCCTTACGACTTCATCTTGGGTATGGACTGGTTATCTATATTCCATACTCAAATTGACTGTATTAGGCACAAAGTGTGGCGTGTCCACACAGATGTGACCAGGTTTACCTTCACCGGTGAGAAGGGAGTCTTTGAAGCGCATGATGGACTTACCCATAGGAGAGTGCAGCTGATTAATCATCAGTTGGATATCCTTACCCTCGAAGCTATTGATATGGAGAGTCTGAGCAATCCTATAGTGGTGGACCAGTATGCAGATGTTTTCTCTGATGTTGTTTCGGGTCTACCTCCTTATATAGAGGTGGACTTTTACATTGAATTGTACCCCGGGACAACACTGATATCTACAATAGTGTATCAGATGGCCCCCGCAGAGCTTCGTGAGCTGCATGTACAGCTAGAGGACTTACATGGGAAGGGATTCATCCAGCCCAGTGTTTCTCCTTGGGAACCCCCAATTCTATTCACCAAGAAGGCGGATGGGAGCTTGAGGCTTTGTATTGACTATCAGCGCCCGAACCAGGTGACCATGAAGAACAAGTACCCACTTCCGAGGATTGACGACCTCTTTTATCAACTGAAAGGAGCACAGTGGTTTCCTAAGATAGACCTAAGATCAAGCTATCACCAGCTCAGAGTTCGAGATGAGGATGTGCAGAAGATGGCTTTCAAATGTCGGTACGACCACTATGAGTTCTTGGTTATGTCATTCAGCGTAACCAACGCTCTAGCAGTGTTCATGGGACTCATGAACAGGGTCTTTCAACCATACCTTGATTGTTTTGTCATAGTATTCATCGACGACATTCTGATCTACTCGACTACTGAGGAGAAGCATGCCAATCATTTGCAGGTAGTACTAGACACACTCCGAGAGCACCAGCTTTATAGTAATCTCTCGAAGTTCCAGTTCTAGATCTGATAGGTTCACTTTCTAGGACATGTCATATCGAAGGCTGTAGATCCAGTTAAGATTGAGGTGGTACTTTATTGTGATCCATCGAGGAGTGTGAAGGAGGTACGAAGTTTCCTGGGTTTGGCTGAATACTACCAAATATTTGTACAAGATTTCTCCAGAGTTGCATCACCACTATCAACCTTGACGAAGAAGGGGAAACCCTTCATTTGGTCGGAGAAATTCTAGCATAGTTTTCATGATCTAAGGTAGAGGATGACTAGTGCACTCATATTGAGGCTTCCAGAAGAGAGCATAGGGTACATAGTTTACTATGACACATTAGGGACCGGTCTCAGATGTGTCCTGATGAAAGAGCGAGCAGTGATCTCATATGGTTCTTAGCAGCTAAGACAACATGAGAAGAACTACACTACCCATGACCTAGAGTTAGCAGTAGTGGTATTTGCTTTGAATATGTGGCAACACTATCTGATGAGAGAACATTTTACAGTGTACTCTGATCACAAGAGTCTCAGGTATATCTTCTCTCAGAAGGACCTGAACCCAAGACAGTGACGTTGGCTTGAGTTCCTCCAGGACTATGACTTCAAGATAGTCTATACTTCTGGTAAGGGGAACGTTGTAGTAGATGCACTCAGTAGGAGGTCTGGTATACAGTTTATAGGTGAGGAGACGGAGCAGCTGACCGCTTTGCAGATATCATTTATGGATAGAGAAGGAGAATCTTTCTTCAGTCTCTTACAGTCACTCCCCCACTTCTTTAGCGATTCAGGGAGGCGCAATGTGGGGACGTTGACTGCGAGACTCAACGTGCTTAGATATCCATAGGGCAGACACCTGATAGATTTTCTGAAGGTGGGGAGCACATCATCCTCTTCAGAGGACGTACCATGGTACCAGTGTCACTTCAGAAGGAAGTGTTGAGGGAGTTACACACTTCCCATCTAGCGGTACATCCAAGAGTAGTGAAGATATGCCAGGATCTCCGAAGACAACACCAATGGCTGGGAGTGAAGAAAGCAGCAGCAGAGTTTTTCTCTCAGTGCCACACTTGTCAGCAAGTGAAGGTGGAACATCAGGTACCAGCAGGCTTGGTTCAACCTTTAGAGGTCCCAGAGTTGAAGTGGGATGGGATATCCGTTGACTTCATGACAGGACTTCCATGTACATCCAAGGGACATGACTTGATTTGGGTGATCATCGACCGAATCACCAAGTTGGCCCACTTCCTAGAGATCAGAGATCAGGGTTTAGTAGAGAGATTGAGGCGCCTCTATGTGCAAGAGATTGTGTGGCTACATGGAGTACCTTAGATGATTGTCTCTGATCGTGATGCATGTTTTACTTTCCAGCTATGGAAGGGGTTGCATGAGGCTTTCAGGATGCAGCTTTGTTTGAGAACCGCCTTCCATCCTCAGACAGATGGTTAGACTGAGCAGACCATTTAGACCCTTGAGAACATGTTGCGTGCCCTCGACTTCGGTCACAACGGGAAGGATCACTTACATTTGGTGGAGTGTGCATACAACAATAGCTATCACTCCACCATTGGGATGTCACCTTTTGAGGCGTTGTACGGGCGACCTTGCAGATCACCTTTGTGCTAGACTGACCTAGGGGAGTCAGCACCCGTGGGACCATAGATGGTATGGGCTACCACAGAGAAGGTTCAGATCATCCAAGAGTGGATCAAGACTGCACAGAGCAGGTAGAAGTCATATGCCGACAGGAGACGGAGACCTTTGGAGTTCTAGTATTGTGACCACGTCTTTCTACGGGTCTTACCCCGATGAGGTCTACGAAGATTTGGCCGAGGCGGTAAGTTATCTCCGAGGTTCATCGGACCTTTTTAGATCCTCAACAGAGTTGGCGAGGTGGCATACCACTTAGCTCTTCCACCTCAGTTGCACCGGGTGCATGATGTCTTCCACATATTCCAGTTGAGGAGATACGTGCACGACCCTTCTCACATCATCGACCATTGCGAGTTGGACATCGATGATGGGGAGACTTTTACAGAGGTTCCAGTAGAGATTGAGGGTCGATAGGAGCGGGTCCTTCGTGGACGGTCGATACCTCTGGTGCACGTTTGCTGGCAGCATGGGAACCTCCAGGAGAGCACATGGGAGCGAGAGGCTCATATGCATGCTCAGTACCCCCACTTGTTCCCTTAGTTTGAGTTGTGGCTTATGGGGACGTAAAGCCCTGATGTGGGGAGAATGTAAAGACTCAGAATTTCCATGTAATTTTTTTTAAATAAATTAGAATTTTAAGAATTCGTGAAAATTGACGGCACGTGATTCAGAGGCCCGAAGTGCCCAGAATGAATTTCTAAACTTTTGTTTGGATACGTTCAGTAAACGTGCGATCGAGTTTTCCTAAATTTTAAACCGGTGCTCAGAATTGAAATCTGAGGGCACCGTTGAACTCGCAGCGCCGATATTCTCTTAAGGGGTCTTTCATCTCGACAGTAGTGGGTCGAGAGTGAAAGATAGTTTTTGGGTTTTTCGTGTAAGAATAAAATAAAAATAAAATTGTGTGACATTTTTATTTATTTTTTATTTGTAACTCCCATGTGGGTGTTGGGAGATGGGGTCCACCAGAACTAAACCTCCATGAGGAATTTGGAAGTGCGGACCACCAGACCTTAATCTCCCATGAGAGGTTATGGTGGTGGGGACCACCCGGGATTAAACCCCCTTGAAACCCCCTTTAATTTGGAGAAACCCTCAACTCCCTAATAAATGTGGGGGGAGCCTCTTCAACACCTCCACAATTTTAATTATGCCAACACACCTTTTAATTGTTCCAACTCCCCCTTAATCAATTAAACCATTTTGAATATTATACCAATGACTTAATAGATATTATAATCTATTATCTTGGGTTGCCTTTTCAATTTGGGTGGATTTGGGGAGAGGAGGAACTTGGGAGAAAGATCCCAATAAAGAACACTCCACCGACGAAGAATGCTCCACCGACGAAGAACCCCGATGAGGAATGCCTTCGACTACGAAGAACGACCTCGACTTCGAACTTCTTCCTCAGAACTTCATTCGACGTAGGACGTGTTCGTCTACAACAAATCGACGTCTGCCTCCTCAAGCCAACGTCAACCAACAATGAACAAGGTAGGAGTTTAATGCTGTATGATTATCACTTCACAAGTACACCCCCTTCTTTCCTTTTGCGGGTTGAGAAAAATATTTGCGGGAGGGATTGATGTTCTTTGTTCTTGTGAACCTCTTGCTACCGCTCTAAGGTGAAGAGTGCTGGTCAAACTAACATGGATCATCCTCTCTGTAACCCTTATGTTGATTTGCGATGTTCTTTAAAACAGAGGAAGGCGATGAAGGCGACGAAGGCAACGACGCCGCCACCCGCGGCCTCCGTGACCCGCACCACCCCCAAAACGCCCTGGTCTCCCGGCCGAAACGACCCCACGCTGCCATCGGCCGAACCGGCCCCAAGCCGCGCCGTGCCCCAGCCGCGCCGCGCCCCAGCCGTGCCACGCCTCAGCTGCCCCGATCTCCCGGCCGAACCGACCCCGTGTCGCCGCCGGCCGAACCAGCCCCGAGCTGTGCAGCACCCCGGCCTCCCCGGCCGAGCCACCCTGGTCGTGCCATCCGCCGGCCACGCCCCCCCTGCTGCTCCGACCTCCCGGCCGAACCATCCCTGGTCGCACCACCCGCTGGCCGAACCGGCCCCGGCCGCGCCACCCCGGCCCCCAGGCCGAGCCACCTCGAGCCGCGCCCCCGCCGCCCTCTGAGCCGAACCGGCCCCGCCCCCTGGGCCACACCGCCCTCGCGGCACCCTCTGGGTCGAGCCGCCCACACGGTGCCCTCTGGGCCTAACCGCCCTCACGCCGACCTGCGGCCGGTCCGCGCCCTCGTGGCCGGTTCGCGCCCTCATGGCTCTCCGCGGTCCCTCGCGACCTACTGAGCTGGGCCCAGCGGGCTGGACCAAACCCAATGGGCGGGCCCTCCCAACAGGCCGGTCCAGATCCAACGGGTCATGCCGGGTCAACCCGAACCGGGTTGGACCGGACCCGGTCCCACTACGATCCACTTATGCTCCTTCGGCCATATCTTTGGTACCAGACGTCTGTTTGACGAATTATCAGCGGTGCTGGAATTCTTGGAGCAAGAAGGTCCTTTTTAGTATACCCTACTGGAGTTTTGGGTATAATTGTGGTACGGTCTGATTGGATCGATCACGAATCCAACCGGGCCCCCGGGACTAAAAGGCTAATAACTCACAGACTGGGCGTCCAATTGACGCGCCATCTGTTGCATTGAGACCCCTATGACGTGGCAGACCTTTGAGATACTTCTTCGTGGGACTTCGTGACAGTTGGAGTATCTACCAGTAGCTTGTGGAGCGGATCCTCCCGGAGACGAGAGAGCATAGTGCGGAGACCTAGTAGCTGGCTGAGACCTGACGACTGCTGACCGTTTTGACTCTGAGTGACTCTACTAGCCGAGTGGGGAGTGACTTGGTGTCGCAGCAGACCCACAGTGGGGAGCACCTTGGTGTCACGACAGACCCACAATACTCGACAGGAGGATTAGCTCAGCAAGCTACGAGGGTGAGTGCGCTTGGTGACGCGGCAGACCCACGGTGGGGAGCGCGCTTGGTGATGCGGCAGATCCACAGTACTTGACAGGAGGAGTACCTCAACAGTCCAAGGTTAGTGGGAAGCGCGCTTGGTGTCGCGGCATACCCACTGTACTCAATAGAGGAGGAGTTCTCCAGTAGCCGTGGTTTTGACAATGTGATTGGGGATGTTACTTGATACTACCCCTAGAATAAAATCATGGTTGAGCTGAGTCAGTTTTTCTATGTTTTCCTCATGATTGAGATGGATCACTTGATAACTTAAGTATATGTATGAACATATAACTAAGTGAGGTTATCTATTGATTTTATATTTTGTGGTTTATCCTTGTTGGATTTTGTGAGACCTTGAGGGTCTCGGGGTTCCTACTGAGTATCATTATACTCACCCCTGCATGGGCTATGCCCGCACCTTGTTGTGTTGGTTGCAGATGATAGACATCGCTAACTAAGGACGAGAGTACTAGGACTGGACGGTACCTGGAGGTGGACCTTACGACGAGTCATTACACGAAGGGGACAGATGGATGAAGAGTGCTATGGAGGCGATATGTACCTACCTTTCAGGTAGGAATCTCAGAGGACGACCCAACATCTGTTTTCCCTTTTTCTTTAGTTGTACTTGTACTTTCAGTTTCTTGTACTTTACTATTGGGCTTGTATTCCGGCCCCATTTACTTTCAGCACTCTTTTGTTATACAGTTTACTTGGTGTTACATCCAGCTGTGTGTTTTCTTGTGTGTGTGTTTACAGGTTATAAAGGTAATTCCTTCCCAGTTTTAGGGAACTACGCCTTTGGTGCTAGTCGTCGCCCCTGGCCTATTGAAGGCAGACTTGGGGTAGTCACGACATGGGACCCAGGGGACGAGTCATGACACATTAGGTCCAAAATGAAGAATTAGATAGGAATTTAAAGGATCCATACCTGAGTGAAAAATTGGGTTTTTACACTTAGTATACATGTTTAGGTGATGAGTTAGTTTCACTTGTTATTCACTGTTCTTTAGCATGCTTTCTTTACTTTTGCATGAGAGGCTACAGGGAGGATTATATTGAGTATACTGTTATACTCACCCTACGTATATATAAACTCTTTTTTAGGTCAGTTGGAGCAGGTTGGAGATTAGACCGGTTACTACTAGCTTGTGGGTTATAGGAGCTGTTAGGGTTTTGTGGTCGCTGCCATCATTACTTTCTTTTGGTACTTGCAGTTTTCTTTTTAAGTTGTAGTAGTTCTTGCATGACATTACATTTGTGTACTTGAGTTTTCTTTTATATTCTAGTCTGAACAGGAATTGGTTGGTTTGTATCTTATCTCTCTCTTCTGAATGTGTTCCTCTTAGAGGGTAATTCCTCCCATCTGTGTGTTCACTATACCATCAGTGCTAGTTGCCGACCCAGGGCCTATTAGAGGCATGACTCGGCGGGGGTCACTATCTCTCGACTTCCATTGTCGAACTAGGAGGGGTACACCTTATGGAGAGGGGGTCATGACACACACACACACACACTACATAATGCATACACTTGTATGCACATAGATATTGATATAAATATATAAGTTTAAATATCACATATTAACAATACATCAATTACATTTATATAATTGATTGAATTATTAAAATATATTTTCTAAAATATCATATTTCTATTAATTATATAAATGCATTTTGTAATTAATGTATATAAATAAACATTAATTTTTGAATATAAATATGATAATTATATATATATATATATATATTAATAATATTTTTTATTAAAAGTTTTTATCAGCGCAGTTAAATATGAACATTTATCACTGTTCAAAAAAGCACTGATACAGGGTGCACTTTTATTAAAGTTGACAAACTTTACTTTTATCAGCACAGATAAATATTACTCTTTTATTAGTGCTTTTTGTTTAGCACGGATACAACCCAACACTGGCTAAAGGGCAATATGTGGCAGTGATAGCGCTTTCCGCTATGCGTATTCTTTACAGGTGATTCCTGGTTAGACGCCTCCTCTGAAAATATTTATAAGAGGGTGGTTTCCCCGAAGACTCTCACCCTTTTTTGCAAAAAGCACTATAGTTTGAGGAAATAGTTTCTCTAAACCCCTATTTTTTAGAATTATTATTTTTTTATTTCCATTATATTGGAAAATTCAATTTCAAAACAACTTTATATATAAATAATGAATAAAAAACCATGATAATGTATTAGTAACATAGAATAAAAATATTGAAACGTGTTCATCATTTGTACCAGCTCTTGATTCTTAAATTATATTCTTTGTGCATTATACATGGCGAGGGAGGAGGAGGAGTTCTAAACTCTTGAATAAATAATAATAATAATAAGGCAGTCCCCATGTCTCGGGAGCTTATTTCTCCCCATGTGCGGGCATATTCGTTGGAGAGGGAGGATAAAGGGAAAGGCGCGTTCACATGGAAACAGCGAGACTAGGGTTGCGTCTGGGGAGGGGCCCTTTCTTCCTCGGTGGATGCAAAGCTCCAGCCTTTTTGCATGTCCCTGGCGGACCCCAGGCGGAGGAAGGAGGAATTATCTAATTTCCGGCGTCCTCTCTATTCTGCAACCGTCTGTCACTTGATGTGGAGAGAAAAAGGTGCGAACAGGTTGAAGAAGAAGAAGAAGAAAAGGAAGGCACAAGTGGGGTGGTTGCAGAGCTTGTTTGATTTAGAGGGAAGCCTACAGCCCTCTTTCTCAGGGAATCCTTTCAATTTAAGTGCATGGCTCTACCTCACCAAACTTACACCATTGAGAAGGAATTAATGGTAAAGTGTTTCAACCGGACAAGGCCAATTTTCAATATATATATTCAACACATTTAAAACTAATTTAATTAAATATACAGTTTTAATAAAATGAACAATTACTAGGTTCCTTGAGAACCACTCAAGTTTTTTTAAATGTGGGATTTTAGGGTGATACCTTTTATCACCTCCCCTCAAGTTGTCACCTTCCCCGCTTTTCAATGCGGGGATGCCACCACAAATCCCCATTTTATTAGCGTTACAGATCATGTTTATCAGCGCTGATAATCCAAGTAACGTAAAAAAAAGTTCCACTTTGATAAAGACCTCTTATATTAGAAAGAATGTTTTTCGCTACAAATTACCAAATTCCGAGATGGAGACCATCCCCCCTCTATTAGTGTTTTAACTCAAATCCCCTCTTTAACAATGCTCGAGGCCCCCCGTTAATAGCACTAGCCAGCTACTTCACACGTTCGCACGCCCCCTGCCTTCACTGAGTTTCAAACCTAAGACCCCCCTCACGGATCGAAACATTTACCACTCATCTATATTGTTTTGTTTTGTATTTTATGATATATCTATATATATATATATACATTTTGTTACATTATATATATATAATTATTTTTAAATACATATATAAAATAAGTTTTGTTCATGTGCATGTTTATAAATACATACATACATACATGTGTGTGTGTGTGTATCTATAAGTATAATTACACATATTTATATTTATTTACATATATTATATATTAATATTTATATAAATATGTTATAATATATATATAAATATATATCTGTTTGTCAATACACACAAAAAAAAATATATATATATATATACATTATATATCCATGAATTGTGTAGGTATATAAATATTCATACATTTTTATTTTAAATAAAATGGGTATTATTTTTTATTTATATATGGTTTATATATATAGAAATATATTTTATATGTAAATATGTTTACATATTTATTTATAAAAATAAATTTTAATGCGTGAATATATACGAATATGTACATATGTTAATATATTTGATTATAAATAACAGTAAAATATGAAAAATGATAAAATTTTAACGTCATAATATACATACAAGGGTAATCCTTGAGAATAAATTGAGTCACCACACAAAAAAAATCAGAAGAATCACTTAAACGATGATAAAATTCCATCAAATGTTGAAAAAAAGGGTACGTCAGCAAAAAAACTCAGTTTTGGAGGCCTTCTGAGCCTTTTTTAACCCAAAAAAAATGATGATCATGTTTCCCCTAACTATTATGACATAGATCTTTTTGCAAGTTTCAATTTGATATGTGGTAGAACTCAAGCAGACATCTGGATTAAAAGTTATTGTCATAGTCCGAGTCATGTTTTCAACTTATTTTAGATTGTATATTAATTTATTAATTTTCTCTCTCTTTGAATTGTTACTAAAGGATTATTACTCACTAATAATTAGAATTTTTTTAATTAATATTATTTTTAAATTATCATACAATCCATTTCCAGTAAATATCTTATATATTAACTGGGGTTATATATTTCAAATTATATAAATCATATATTATAAAATATATTATATTTATATCAATATAAATATATTTATATATTAATATATTATTTTTAATGATACATAAATGTTTTTTATGCAATATACATTTTATCAGTGCTAAAAACAAACATTCTAGCATTGATAAAAGACATACCATTATTAGTGCTAAGAAAAGTGCTGATAAAAGTACCTTTTATTAGTATTAAGAAACGATGATAAAGGGTATTGTTAGATAAAGTTGAATATGTGGTAGTGGGCATAGTGTGGGACTTCCATATATTTACTGAATATAAAATATATCCAAATCCTTCACTTTTATTCATTAAAATTTTTTATATAAAAAAATTGATATTTATAGTATCCATTTTATTTATACAATATTCAAAGTTTTTTTTAAATGGGGGCTTGATGTTTTTTAAATAAAGTTTCCAAAAGAACCCTCTTCCTTTAGGCAGTTTTATAGAATTTTATTTTTGAAAAATTTATATACTTTAAAAGGAAATTTATGCGTAACAAAATGTTTTATTAAGCTCAAAGTAAGAAGCTTCCATACATTAAAAAATTGGGTTAACTCATTCCTTAAAAACTTTTTTTATTCTTTTGTGCTCACCCCAAATTTTAAAATAATATTCATAGGGGTTATTAACAAATAGGAGAAATTATGGAGTCAGGTCTCAATCATAAGTTTTAGAGAAAGTAAAAAAAAACATTTGAAGAGTTTGTATTAAAGGAAAATATGATAATTTAAAAGAAATAGTATGAGTGTTGATTTGTACTAAAACTCATAAATATCTAAATATCAAGACATAAAATGATTTGTGGAATACAGTAACTCGATATTAGTTAATGAATATGTAATTTTATTTTTTCTAAAAAATTGGGTCAATTATTTGGTATTAGAGACAATGCGTAAAAGAGTATGTGTATTTACACCAAACATGGGAGTTCAAGTCTAGAGCATCACAATTGGTATCAGAGTAAGGTTTTGATAACTTTAGAGGTTAAGAAGAGTACATGATCAAGGTATAGGGAGCCCTTAGGGTTGATGTGTAATTTGGCATCAAGGAAAATCAGGTTATTTAGGGAAAATATTAATATATTTTGGGAATATAAGTGCATTAGTGAAAACTGATTTGGTGACAAGGTGATCCATGGTATTTTGGGTTGAAATGAAGGTATAAATGGATAAGACATTTATGGTGGTTTTTTCTCACATTAATGTGTTTATCAATTATTATCATAACCATTTTATTATTAGTATCTGGTTGAGAACAGGATCATGAAAATGAATCTACGACCTCTATGTTGCCATAAACACTTTAGTGTTATAACTAGGAAAGTGTATTTGGTAGAAATGGAGGTGAAAAATAAATATATAGATATACTATGAAGTAAAATATGAGACCTACCCAGGATAGTTATAGAGATAACTCATTAAAAATTATATCATGACTACATTAAGAACGCCATCCTATGTTTTCAAGAGTTAGAGAAATTAAAATTATGTGGATAAAATTTATTTAAGGGGTAGAATGTAACATCCTAAATATTTGTGTGTATATATATATATTTACTTATAAATAAATATTGTGTTAATAGCCTATTTTAGAACTAAAACAAACTATGGAATAATTTATCATTTAGTATCATTTGTAAAATTAAATGACATACTCAATGAACAAAAAAATTATGAAATAAATGAATTTAAAATATTCATGTCTGTAACAAACCAATCTGAACCACCAGGCCCGAGCTAATAAGACACGACCTAATGTGCACCTCCTCATGCTTAATAGGTTTATGACTAGCGACGAGGGCCAAAGGAACATCATGGGGAGACTATACCCTCAGTATCTGGTAACATTAGAGTATATTACAGAAGTGATAACAATAAAATCAAAAAAATAAAGTATAAATAGATCATCAGAGTATCGACATATAAGTACCGACCCATATAGTAGCAGTATAGAATGTCAAACACACAACCCAAAAAAATTATCCTCGCAGGTGGGGGATCAAGTACGAGGTAAAGCAAATAAACAAAAGAATTAATAGACATCCAGCTTGAAGTGCATCCTATAATGCCTGTATCCTCATGCTATACCAACTCAACCATCCACCGCAAGGCCCTTTACCTTCACTGGATCCTTGGTTATGAAGTCTAAATTTTCACCGATATTCTTTAGTAGGGTGTAAGTATAAGACCCAATATAACACCAATAATGGTCCTTAACATAAGTGCATACGATATACTGGTACATGTCATAAAATGAACAAAGCATGGATCTAAAACAAGTATATCTCACAAGAATAACACATATGTTGGGCCCTTAGAGACAGGTTCTACCTTCTTCGGATCCATATCGAAATAAAAGTGCAACAATTATGTATGAAACATTCTCCCTCAATAAGATAGCCCCCGAAACATGTTTGAAACATCCTTCCAAAAGGGATACCCTATATACATGTCGACCAATGTCTAACAAATCTCTCTTATAGGGACAGTCCATATGGATAAACCAATAGAAGAAATATTATACCACACATAGATATAGAATAACATATCAATATCACATCATATCAAGCAAGATTCATAACTGCAAAAAACCCCAATCAATTAAGAATCAAGCATAGAGACCACAACTACACACGCACACACCAGATGCAATCAAACATCAACCATATGTCTCATTTTGCTACACATGAATTCCAATCCTAGAAAGAGCCATTATAAATATGTGATACTGATAAAGACTACATCCCTTAGGTGTAACGGTGTTATATGAGAAGGGTCAAAGTATCAATCCAATTGAACCATCAAATAATAGAACCCTTTGTGATCAACCACAATTAGAATTATATGCTCAAGATTGAGGAGAAAACACACCAAAAGGGTAGGAAAAGAACCCACATACCCGAGAAGATCTATTACCAATAATGATCTAGATCCAAACGATGCGAAGACATAAATTCCCAGAATATGAGTTCCAATTCTATCAATGATAACAAATGCAGGGTTAGATCACACAAAAACCCTTATATTTGAACAACACATCAAGTATATATTTTTTGATCAAATATAATAGAAGGGAATTGATCTAGATCAAAATAGAACATACTAGATTGGAAATGCATGATTAAACCGATGGCCAGGCATCAAATAGAGGATATGGAATGAAGGGATCCAAAAATCACTGGAAGAATGATCCTTGGGTGTTGGTGTAGAGAGTGGTTTGAGATAATGAGAAAACATGAGAGGGGTCAATTTTTACAAAAAACACCATAGAACTGGGTGGGCTTGTTGGGCCTTGAACAATGCCACCGCTGAGCTGGTTCCCACTAGGTAGAATGACTTCTTCCTAGGAGCCCCAGTTGATTCCCAATGGTTTCTCAATAGAATTTATTCTTCCTAGGATCCCTTATGGATTTTTGGTGGGAGTGCTATAGTTTTTTAAACTACAACATGCCCACTTTCTTGGAGCCATTCATTTTCCAGCATCCGATCACCCTTATCCCACTTTAAATCACTTAAAAACAAATAGAAAATCTTTGAAAAAATTGAAAATATGTGTAACTTAAATAGTGGGTGTCACAATTATCCCCCTATTATGAATTATCTTCCTTTAGAAGTATCCCAGGTGGTTTGCTCGAACAACATGGGGAACTATGCCGGAATGTTTATCTCATGCTCTAATTATCTTCCTAAATACACATCCATTGAACCTAAATAAGAGGAATGTTCTTTCCTCACAATAATTTCTCACTTTGATGACTCATATTCATGGGATTATCCAAAAAATATTCATCTAGTTCTAACTAAATATCATCGTAGTCAATCACATGTGAAAGATTAGTCTCATATCTCCAAAGTTGAGACACATGGAACACATTATGCATACATTAGTACCGTGAGAGAAGATCTAATTAATAGTCCATAATCTCAATGCATTTGATGATTTCAAATTACCCAACATACCATAATTCCAATTTCCCCTACTTCCTCAAATGTGTATTCCCTAACCAAGGGGACACCTCAAAAAAATCCTCTTGACCATAGTGAACTCCAAGGTTTGTCTCCTCCAGTCATCTTAGAATTGATTTCCACTCTAAGATGTAACCATTCAATTTCGAATCAACTACACCCTCTATGAGGTCTCTTATACTATACTCAGCACATAAACTAAAAATTCACCTGTATTAGGCTAGTATAGTGGTAAAAAAAGGAATGACTATAGAGTTCCTCAAACGGATAAATATGAATCGAATAATGGATATTGTTATTGTACATAGACTCTATCAGATCCAAGTGAAGTTCCCAAGCTCCTCTGAAATCCAAAAAACATGATCAAACAACTTCTTATAATGTACGAATCAGTATCTATGACTTCTAGATAGTTTGAGGATGAAAATTCATACTAAGCATCAATAGAGTCCTTATCACCGTTTACAAACCTTTCCAAAACCACAATGTGAACCGAGCATCCTTATCAAACACCATGATCAAAGGAACTCGATGCGTCCATATAATCTATTTAACATAGAGATTTACTTTATCATCCACATATTTTGTCTCTCAAATCATAAAGATGTTGTCCACCTTGGTCAACCGATCCACTACAACCCAAATGGTATCTCAAACTCTCATGGCCCTAGTAAACCCTATCATGAATCCCATATCCATTCCATCCTACATCCACAAAGGCATCAAAAGTGTATGGGGAAACTATGTAGGTATCTGAAACTCAACCTTGATACTCTGAAAAGTCATACATTGATAGAAAAATCCAACAATGTCTCTTTTCATCTCTGACCTAAAGCTAATGGTATCCATATGTAAACCAATCTTTGAAAACCACCAGGATCCTCTCAATTGATCAAACAAGTCATCAATCCTTGGAAATGAGTATCTATTTCTATAGTGATATGATTCAACATATGATAGTCCCCATAAAGTTGAAGACTACCATCCTCTTTCTTAGTGAAAAACCCTGGAGAATCCCAAAGGGGAGTGCTCGGTATGATGAAGCCTTTAGCCTCAATATCTTTAAGTGGTACCTTGAGCTCTTTTAAACCAGTTTATACCATGAGAAATGTTGGGAATGATATAGGTCATGCACCAAGAATGAGCTCAATCTCAAAATCAACTTCCCTGTATGAAGGTAACCATTATAAATACTCTATAAATACATCACAGTACAGATCTACCACAAGAAGAAAAGAGGAGGGAGTCACTATTTAATCTAATACAAGGATCATGCTAACCACCTATGTTGAAAATAATTCCCTATGATGAGGATTCGACCAAACTCTTTCTCTATCAAAATCCTATTCACCAATCAACATTAATTTTTCCCCATTAGAAAAGAGAAAGTCACTCATATCCAATAACAATCGATGTGATCATGGTAGCTAGTCAACCAATCCATGCCAAGGATCACATCGAAACATGAAATCTATTGAATTGTGAAGATATAAACCTGCTCAAATACCTCAATAACCATATGAAATTTTAGAAAGATATAAAGATGCTCCACTTTCTTTCCTATATAAGTATTGATAGATAAGTCCTCAGAAGAGAACATAACCAGTAAGTCTAACCCAACATCCACTTGAGAAGATATGAACAAATAATATGTACATGTATAAAACAAAGTAATAGATAGAGCATAATAAATTAGGATTGTACCTTGAATAATTGAAGGCCTCTCTCCAGCATCAGTTGTGCCTGATCAATTGTATAAGGCCTACCTGCAACCACTCCATAATTCTTAGAGGATTCAAATTCACCTGATTCACCGAATCTTGTGGGGTCTGCACCTACTGATAAGGCCATGAACCTATATAATAGTTTTACTTTATTGGGTGCATCCATAAATCATTGGAAGATAACTAATTAAGATGATTGGTCTTGCCACACTGGTGACTAGTCTTGATAAAAATAGAACATTCCTTGAGAGAATGCACCTTACACCAATAGTTATATCACTTAGAAGTGTCATCTCCCATATAGGGATTCAAAAAACCTATTCTATACTCAAACTATCAATCACCTCCCTGGAATACATCTTCTGAATTCCTCTTCTTATTCACAGAATAATAAAATGGTACTACATTAGAAAACACACATGTCGATCCACTGGAAGATGGAAGAAGACTTACAATATTGTCTTCCTCGATGCCAATCTCCATCATCAATGCCTTATGAAGAACTATAGTATAGTTCATCAGATAAAGGTTCATAAAATTTTGTTTTATCTCTTGATGAATATCAATCAAAAAATTTCTAGATTTATGCGCCTTGTTCCCCCTAGAAGAGGAGAAAATAGAACCAGCTTGGTGAAACATGATGGATAGGAAATTAGTGTCATTATATCTTGTTGGAGCTATATGAACTCCTAATAATGGTCTAAATTCTGTGCATCAAGGAAGAACTCCTCAAATACAAGGACTTTGATGGTCACCCAAGCCAACCCTTCACATCTGTTAGCTTACGCTATAATATCCCACCACCGCCTAGTAGCACCTTGAAGCAAGAAAGTCAAAAGAGCTACCTTTTTATACTATGGGGGTCTCTACTATGTTAAATATACTCTCGATGACTCATATATATTACACCAAATCTTGGGTGACTTTAGTACCTTGGAAGGATGAGTGATGCTGGAGTTGGAAATAACAAGTGTAGTTGACCATCGATGGCCCACCAATGTGGTGCCATCCTACGTGAACATGTACTAGAAAAAAGAGTCACAACTATATCATCTATATAGATTGGACTACTAGAACAAACAAGGTAGAATTTTCATCTTCTTCCTCATAATAAACAGGTGGTTCAACTAGCTATGCAATTTTTTTATGAGGTAGAATTTTCTGAAATGTCTAATTAAACCTTATATAAATCCAACAATAAAAGCAAAAAGATCGATTAACAGATCAATGGAACACACAAGGGTTTAAAACAAGGTTCAACCTATGATGCAACTAACATGAAAAAGTAATAACCCCCTAAGAACTACCCATGGACCAAGATAAACCTTTAGTACCAACATGCGAGTCACAAACATATATATACTCTCAATCCTAGAAAAATCATGCTCAAATAAAATAATGAAAGAAATAATTCACCAAAAGAAGCTATCATAATTTCAACATTCATTTAATTATTTGGGTTCTATATAATGCTAACAACAAGAATATGGAATGTGATCCTACATCCCTAAACATAATGTATGAACACACACCAAATCCAAAAAATCAATAAACAAACACCATGTGCACCACCCAAGGTGAATTTAAATCTAAGGTAGAATTAGACAATATGTGAATAAATACCCACTTAATGGAAACTTAGAGGTCCAATGTGAAGTTTTTTATAGGTACTTACATAGTTCCCCTACTCAAGTCCCAACCATCCTAACTCTTGTTTACCATGTCCCAAATCAAGGCAAGTAAAGGAAACAATTTAGTGAACCTGATCCTCTGAACCCATTTTGTAACACCTCATCCCAAACCACCAGGTCCAAACCAGGATTTTGCATGACTTGACATGCACCTCCCCATATACAAGTGGGTTTTGACCAGTGGTGAGGGCCAAATTAACATCATAGAATCAGATTATATAACGTAATTGCTAATAATAAAATAAACAAACAAAGAATAAAAAAAATAATCAGAGTACTAGCATACAAATAAAGTACCAACCCATATAGTAGCAGTATGGCATGCCAAATAAAAAAAAAACAGATCCCCACATGCAGTGGATCAAGAATGAGGTAAAGTAACTAAATAAAAGTATCAGCAGACATTAATCCCAAATTGCATCACACAATTACCAAATCCTTATGCTAGGCCTTCTCAATCATCCACAAAAGCGCTTATTTGAATAAGGGGGGAAGGGTAGCCATTTTTCTAGGGGAATTGTTTAAATTCTAGTGAATGGATCTACCTCTGTAAACTTTGACTGTTGAGAAGGAATTAATTGTAAAGTTTTTCAACATGACAAGGTTAATTTTCAATATATATTTGAATACATTTAAAACTAATTTACTTAAGTATATAATTTTTAAAAAATGAACAATTACAAAGTTACTTATTTATAAGTAAGTGACCTTAATAACCTATCATGTTTTTTAAATGTGGTATTTTATTCTAGTAGCTTTTATCACCTCCTATCAAGTTATCTCCTTCCCCAGTTTTCAATTTGGGGTGTAATATGGGAATTCCTTGAATATACTAAATACAATATATAAAATATATCAAAATCCTTTACTTTTATTCATTAAATATTTTTTTATAAAATTAATATTTATAGTAACCATATTTTTTATATAGTATTCATAGTTTTTTGTTTTAAAATGGGGACTTAATATTTTTTAAATAATGTTTGTAAAAGTACTATCTTTATTTATGAAAGTTTCTATAATTTGATCTCTGAAAACCCTATAGACTTTAGAAGGAACTTTTATGATTAAAAAATTATTTTATTAAGATCAAATTAATTTTATTTAAAGAAAACACTTTAAGGAGTTTTTATGCATTTCTAAAATATGTTTACTCATTATTTGAAAACTATTACCATGATTTTGTGCTCACCCCATGTTTTAAAATATTTTTCACAAGGATGATTAAAATGTTGGTACAATTATAGAGTCATGTCAAAATCACAAGGTTTAGGTTGAGATAAAATAGAATTACATTTGAAGATTAGGTATTAAGGTAAAATTATGATAATTTTAAGGAAATAATATGAGTGTTTATATATAATAGAACTCATAGATCTATAAATATATAGGCCAAAAAAAGTCTTGGGAATATAGTAACTCAATATTAGTTAATAAAGCTATAATTTTATTTTATTTTTTAAAATTTGGGTAACTTCTTTATTATTAGAGAAAATGTGTAAAAGAATATGTGTATTAACACCAAAACCTAGAGTGTGGGTCTCGAGCATCCCAGTTGGTATCATTGTATATTTTAGAGAATTTTAGGGGATAAGAAGTGTACATGATTAAAGTATATATATCCCTTATGTCAGATAAGGTCATGGAAGATGCTTTAGATGAGGTGAATAGACCAAACTAGAAATTTAAAGATATGGATTTATTTTATGAATTAATTATTAAATTTAATTAATAGAGTTATTTTTCATTGGATAAAAAGAAACACATGTGAAGTTTTATAGTAGTTTGGTCCAAAGTGGACCTACTCTACTCTTATAACTCGCTAATTCCTAAGACAAACATTGTACACTATACTTATTTTTAAAGAGTAATCATAACCTGATTACAAAGATCATATTCTATAAAGTCGAGGGATAATAACACCAACACATTGAATTTTTTATGGGGTGTCACAAGAAAATTATGACACAAATTATAGACTACGAGAGTTACAACTAGAACAGTCATATCTTAAGAATATAAGAGTCACAACCAGAATGATCTTGAATTTATAATCTGGGAGTCACAAATCGAACAAAGAAAGATTAAATTTGAATGAAAAAACATAAATATAAGGTGTGAGAATATGTGTGAGAGATAATAAGTAGTGTTACAGATATAATAAATCATGAAGAAATATATTCATGAATTACAAAAGAAGAACTTGTATTGGTTCCTGAGTAATGAATCAGTAAGTCTCATAAAGGTAGTAGTAGTAAAGTTGTTTTAGATTAGAACTTGAATGATCATATAGAAGATAAAATTGTGATCACACAGGACTTGGTACATCACTTGAAAGATCAAAAAATATTATTTATTCTCAAAGGCTCATGTTCTCATAATTGGTGTACTTTGAAAGTTACTCATATCCTTTAAATAGGATTTGTAAAAAACTAATAAAACTAATCTCTAATTGCGTAAAAAATTCAAATGATTAATAATATTTCCAAAATTATCATAATAGTTATATTAGAGAAATAAATTATTTTCCATAATAATATAAAATAATAACTTCATATGAAATTTAAAAACAGTCATTCAAAATGTATTAATAAATTCAAAATGTTCTCCAAAAAATATTTCAAATAATATTTGAAAGAATCCATAAGAAACATCTCCAAAATAATTTATCAAACACTAATTCCATGATACCTTCTCATGGTAGAAGAACACAACTTATGGTCATAGTTTTTCTTCTAATAGTTGAAGAAGAAACTCATGGTAGAAAAAATAAATCTCACAATAGCTAGATTTTAAGTTGACAGGAGAAGAAATATTAAAAAATACTTAAATACTAAAAATTGTTTTAAAAATAAATTCCAAAAGAAATAATTAAACAATTTATGGTCTGTGATATAAAAACTAATCTCACAAATTATAATTTCCTATTTTTTAAATAGTAAACAGTAAAAATTTCAAATGAAAATAATGATAAAATAAGGACTAACACCATGAGTTTCCATAATTTTCAAAACACACTCTATAAGTAGATTAAAAAATAATCAACAATTAAAATCTCCCCTATCAATATCTATACAAAAATAATAATCCCCCCTTTATAAATTAAAAATATGAAAAAAAATTATATAAATTTAAAAAATTCTTCTCCTTTTGAAATTTATCAAAAAAGTGAATTAAATTTAAACATTTTAGAAAAATAATCCTCCATTGAAATAAATATGGAAAAACTCTTCCTTAATTAAAACATGAAGTATAGTTTAATTCAATAAAAAAATCTTCCATAAAACCTTGAATATTAAAACCTAGTAAATGTAAACATATTACAAATTAAATGTGTCAATAACCCCTAAATAAATTCATATAAAAAACAATGTACATATATAAATAGATATGTAATTTGATATTTATAAAATTTACCATATAGTAGATAAATTTTAAAGTATCTAACATACCAGGTTCAAAAATAATTTTATCAAAACTAACATAATACAATTTTTTAGTAAAAATATCAATGTGTTGATTATTTATAGGTATATATTCCAAAAAATAACTCCTTTATTGACATAATCTCTAATAAAATTACAATTAATATCGATGTTCTTAGTTTTAGAATGAATTAAAGTGTTCTTAGAGATAAAAATAGAAGATAAATTATCATAATAAATATGTATTTTTTAAAATTAAAACCATAGTTAGATAAATAAAATTCAATCCATAAATACTGTGAACAAAAAGATTCATTTGAGATATACTCACTTTACATATTTTACAAATCATTATATATTTGTTTCTTAAAACTCCAAGAAACTAAATTCTTACAAAGAAAGTGACACATACCTGAGGTACTTTTCTAATCAACTCTACATCATCCAAAATCAGTGTTAAAGTTATTAATTAATTCAAAACTATTCTATCTAGTATAAAATAATCAATAATTAATAGTTACTTTAAAATATATAATAAAACATTTTACATAATTTTAGTGATATTCCTTAGGATCTGTTTGGAATCTAGCACAAAAAAACACTAAACATTATACTAGGCCTTGAATTAGTTAAAAACCAACAACTACTAATCATGCCCCTAAATAATTTTGAATCAAAATATTTAATATAAGAATCAGAATCAAACATAAAAATAATACTCATAGGTGTTTTTAAAGGTTTACAAGAATCAAGACTAAAATGATTAACCAAATAATTAGTATATCTAGATTGTTTGATATATACTCCATCATTTGTTTGAAAAATTTTATGTACTACAAAGTATTTTAATTCTCCCATAATAATCATATAAAACTCATTAGAAATTAAATTTTAAATCCATTTTTAAATAAAATCATTTGAATATCAAAAAATAATATCATCAACATAAATTTGAACAATAAAATATTATTTTAAATACTTTTAATAAATAAATTAGGATCTAATTTTCTTTTAGTAAAATAAATTTTCAATAAAAACAGAGTAATTATATCATACTATTCATTAGGTTCTTCAATAATACCTTAGAAATCTTTTTCTAATTTACAAACATGATTATAAAATTTATCATTCTCAAAACTATGGGGTTTACTTACATTAAATTCTTCTAAAATAAAACCGTTCAAAAATGAACTTTTCCCATCTATTTGAAACAATTTAAAACCATGAAAATTGAAAAAAGATAACAAAATTATAAAAGATTAAATTATAGAAATATTTATAAAATAATTAACTGAATCGACACCTTCTTCTTAATAAGAATCTTGAGCAACAAGTCCAGTTTTATTCTTAGCAGCATATCCAGATTTATCCATATTATTTTAAAAAATGTGTTTAGTTGCAATAACATGATTATCTATTGAGGTTAAAATAAATACCAAACATTGTAATGAGAAAATTTACTTAAGCTCTTCATGCATTGAAACAATCCAATTATAATCCTTCAAAGCACCATTACCATTATTATGAATAAAATTATGAAAAAAGTATAATTTTCACAAAAAATAAGTATAATTTCTAGTTTTAATTCCAAAATAAATATTACCAATAAAATTGTGAATATTATGATCTCTATAAATATTATAATATCAAGGATCATTTTGAGAAGGATTATTATCCCCCTCAATTGATTCATCTTTATCCAAAGGTTTTTCTTCATGAAAATTAAAATCTTTAAACTCTTTATAAAAATATCTATATTATAATTAAATTTCTCATTATTTTCATCAAACATAACATGAATAGATTATTCAATAACCATTTTTGTCTTATTATAAACACTTCATCCTTACTATTGTTAGAATAACCAAGAACAATATATTCACCATTATTCACATTAACTTAATATAAATATATTTTGAATAAAAAATAGAAAATTAACATCTAAAACTCTAAAACAACCAATCTTAATATTTTTACCTTCAAACATTTCATAAGGTGTTTTCTTAAACAATGGTCTCACATGAATTATCTTTTAAATATAAAAAAAAACTTTATCCCAAAAATATCTAAGAAAATTGTATCCACATAACATAGTCCTTTCCATTTCAATAAGTGCTATATTTTTCTATTATAAAACACCATTTTGTGGTGGTTTTCTAGGAGCATAAAAATTATGAGAATAACCATTATTTTCAAAAAAATTTATTAAAATATAATATATTAAATTCACCTCATTTATCAATAAAAATTGAAATAATCCTACAACTTTTTTCATTTTTCACTAAATTACAATTTTTTTGGATAAAGTATCATTTTTATGTGGAAGAAAATAAACCCATGTAAATATACTATAGAAATCAACAATAACTAAAGTATATTTCTTTTGTTAAAGCCTATAAATTTTAGTAGGACCAAATGAATCAAGATATAAAAATTATAAATTTCTATTATTAATTATTTGGTTTATTAGTTAGAAAGAGACTTTACATTGTTTCCCATTCATACATGAATAAAAAACATGAAGTTGTTATTTATCCATAGTAGGTAATTATATAACATTCTCTTGTTTGAAGAGCTTATGTAAAATTTATAAAATTAACATGACCTAATTGACAAAAAAAAAAATTATATCACTTTACATATAATTCAAACTCTTATCATGTTGAATTGTTAATCTATAAAAATCAATTGTATATATACTTTTCCTTATAGTTAGCATAAAATAAAAAATATTCATTTCTAAAGACTAAACTATTATCATTTTGAAATTTAACATCCATTATATCATAAAATAATTGAGATATACTTGTTAAATAATGTTTTAAAACGTATAAATATATAACATTATAAATAAAAGTAGAATTTGAAATAAAAAAATTACCAAAACCTTTTACTTTATTTGGAATTATCTCCAACTTTAATATTGCCTCTATAAATTTTTTTATACATGATAAAAATTTCATGGTTCTCTCATCATATTCCAAGAAAATCCACTATCCATATACCATATGTCATTCTTGAGATATCCAAGTCATTTTACTACAAAAATAAATTACCTGATAATTTTGATACCCATGCTACTTGGGTCTAATCAGATTAGTAATACAATTTTTAGGTACCCACATAGAATTTTAAAAAGTATTGTAAGTTATTCTAGATAAAAAAGAGTTCGAAATATAAATCTTCATAAATCTTGAATATTTCTCAAATCTATTAGAATAATAATTTGTATAATTTTCTTTCATACCACATTGAAAACATATAACAGTAGAAGTACACCCATTTTTTAGTTTTTAAAAAATTACTTTGATACATTTATGGCAATATTTTTCATATCAAATATAATATTTTTTTTATTCAAACACGTCGGTTTATGATTATTCCTATGGCCTATTTCATGAACTCATCCCTCCAAATGTACCCCTCCTAAGTTGGATATAAATTAAGAGAGATAATTCCCCCCGAGTCTTACCTATAGTAGGCCCTGGGTTGGCGAATATCATAGAGGGTATACATATATCACAAATAGAAGGTATTACCCTCTATAATATAGGATCTGGGATAGGAAGAATCAACTTGAAACAAGTACATGAAATAACATAAAATAATGGAACCAAAATCATCCCATAATTCCTATATAATGTAAACAAATATAGATAAAAGTCTCTAAAAAATACCCAAAAGAAAAGTTAACAATGTAATACAATAACAAATACAAATCCCAAGATATAAATGTACAACACAATACATGAATTCCTCCTAGAACCCTAAAAATTGTTATATATACATAGGGTGATAATAAAAGTATGCTCAATAGGATTATACCCAAAGTCTCTTGTGCACAAGTGAAAAAGAGAATACTAATACACCCATGAGAAAAATAAACAACCCACAACAACTAAGTAGGTAAACCAAAAAATCCCATCCCCACCAAGGCATGTGCACCAAGTAACACATCCAAGTATATTAATATAATAAGAATAATATTGATAAGGGTACCCAAACCACTTTCCCACTTATTTTTCACTCTCACACCCCCACATCGTGCATCCTGGCACTCCCATCTCTTCCGTATAACATCACATCACATATCACCCATAGAAAACTAGGCCATAACATTATATCACTTTCCACCCATAGACACCCTAGCCATCAAATCACATTAAATTTTTCATACAGACACTTGGGCCATCACATCACATCCATAACAACATAATCAGAGTAGTGTAGCATCATGAACATAGAGAACACTAACCTCATTCTATCCTCCTACAATACACAACCCTCACCATAATCCATCACATCATATCAAAAAACTTCACGATAGTGCACTATTGAATTCTAACCATCATAGACCATTCCAGTCAATGTATCCTAGAAGAGAGAGTAGTGATGAGTGGGTATCCATCCATCCATCCTCAAAATCAGGATATTGGAAAAAACACCCCAAAACATTTTATTTTCTGCATGAGGTTCTCAAAATGGGTTTGGTTTATATAAAAAAATCATATAAGGTATATATATAAATCTATAGACAAGCACAACCTATGGGTTTATAAAAAATTATTATCCTAGCAAGGAACATCACCACCAAACCTAACAACATCCACCACTTTTAATGAATCATCTAAATGCACAACACCACACAATAAGCCACATGCCATATTCCACCTTTCATTTAAAGTCAATAAAATTTATATAATTTCATTTACCAAACAAATTTTCTTATTAAACCCATTCATTTTCCATCCCATTCATTTCATTATTTCATCCTATTTAGTTCACATTTAACAACAACCATTTAATCCATACTTCCCATTTTAATTCAATGTTCATTAACCATTTAAACTCATGTCATTTAATTTCATCATTTACATTTAATTCAATTAATACCTAGGAAACTAACATAACACACCACAATATAAGAAACCATATCCCTCTCCCATGATGATAATCCCCACATTTCCACCATTTCACATCACCAACACTTCATATCACAACTAACACACACCAAATGCAACTCATCACTGTTGGATCGAGATTATATCAAATATACAAAAAAGGGGGGTGAATTGTGTCTTTTCAAAAATCTTCATGATATCGTGTTCTGTCCTTTATGTTTAATCAGATAGATTAATGCAGTGGAAATATGAAATGCAGGGACACACGATATATAGTGGTTCAGGGAACAGAATGCCCCTAGTCCACTCCACCAACGCTCTACTCCAAGAGCTCGGTGATTTTCACTATCTGGTCCTCATCTTAGAAGACCTTTCAAAAAATTAGTGCAGGAAGTTGACACCTTTACAATATAAGGTAAAACACAACCTTCTAGTTTAATCATAGAACCTACATAGCTTAAAATGAGAAGCTGGTAACTCAAGCTAAAAAGTATTTGTTCTTTGAAAATACTCTCCTGATTTTTCTTCACAATTACAACAGAATGAAATTGACAGTAAATGGATCGTCATCTTCAGAAAGAATGATCTCCAAGAAAGAGTCATTCTGAGTCGATCCTGTTGTAGTATATATAGAAATATAAATCACAACTTCAGAAGCAACAGATTCACAATTGATCTTCAATGTCGAATAAGTGAATCTTCTATCATGTATATTCTTCTTTAACAAACAAATCTTTTATCGCTCTTCACAATCAACAGAAATTTAGATCGTGATTGAATCTGTTTTTCTCTTCTAAATGTCATACAAAATATCTTGTATTTTGATAGATGTATATGCTCTTGTGTTCTTGATCACTATATGTAGTCCGTACTTACACACACCTTGGAAGAAAAAACACACAAAGATAAAACGAATACATCCTCTGCAAAAATCAGATCCACAATCTTCATCTTTTTACTCACATAATTCGAACATTTGAATTTATAGAGTAGTCATAACTCTCCTTGTAATTCTCCATGAAAATATCCTTTTAATTTGATCCTTAAACAGCTCTGAACTCGTAAAAAATGTGCTTTAAAATCAGCTTTTAATCTGGCTTAAAATCAGCCTGATAATTCACTTGAAGATCATTGAATAATAATATCAACTTTAAACTCTCCAACGCCAAATGTAAGGTTGAGTTGTAAAGTATGCATCCTATGAACGTAACATAGATCATAAACATAAGGTTGATGACATATCCTTCAAACATAAGGTTGTCAACGTATGATTGATCACAAACGTAGGGTTGGCCATCCATACTTTTCTCTTCAACTTTCAAATGTATGATAAATGATCCATACTTTTATAAGCTTCTAAATGAAAGGTACATGATCCGTACTTTTCTATGAAACTTAAGGTTGTTTACAAAAGTAAAGTTGATGAACCATACTTTTGAGAAACAAACGTAACATTTAACACTTATGTATGGTTCTCCTTCTATACTTTTCTAATATCCCAAACCTAGGGTTCTTTCCTAACGTAGGATTCTTTTTCATACTTTTCTGATAACGTATGATTGATTAACCATACTTTTCTGATAACTTATAAAGTAAACAGCGGGTTCCTTTCATTACGCTATGTTTCCACACGTAGGGTATGAACAGTGTTTCCAGAATACTTTGAATAAAATTCCCGAACTCTTTAACACTCATTCCACGCTGTAGAAAAAATATTGAATACTCTTCCAAAAATAATAATATATAAAATATATAAATCTTGAAATATACTAAAAGTAAAATAATTAAAAAATAATTAAGGGTATTTTTGAGCATCAAAATCATCATAAAGAGATAGATTATTGTTCTCAACAATCTCCCCCTATAAATAAAAACATTACGTATTGTTGAAAAATAACACTTGCTAAAAAATCTCCCCTTTTTTGATGATCACAAAACCCATAAAATAATAAATGAAATTAATTACATATAGTTTAGAATTTTGATTAGATAAAGCAATATTTAATTTTAAAAATATTATTTTAAAAATAAATAAACATTGTCTCATCTATAATCATAAAAATAAATTTCTCCCCCTTTTTCAAAAGTGAAAAATAAAAGTAAAGAAAAATATATCACCTTAAATAAAAATTAAAAAAAATATTTTTGTAAATAAAAAATATTTATCCAAACTTCTCCCTTTTAAAAGATTTTAAAGTAAAAATTTGTATTCCTCCTTTAATAAAAAGAGTTTTTTTAAAGATAACTTTTCCTCAAATTTCTCCCTAAAATAACATTAAAAAAATGTAAATAAGTTAAAATAAAATATTGTGTTTATACAAATTTCTCCCCCTTTTGTGATATCAAAAAGAATGAAAAAATATAGAATATAACACATATTAATGTAACACTGAACTTAATTAAATGCTATATCTAACTATTTATCAATTAGTGAATCTGGATTACTGGAATATCTAATCAAATACAGTAAAACATAAAAACACACAAATATATAATGAAACAGATTTTCTTTGAAAATATTTAATAGTACAAAATTGATAAATACATGAATCAAGGGTTGGTTAGGGTTTAGATATGGTATATCTTGTTAGAACTACTTCCTTGATTTCTGATAGCTTCTCCCTTAGTCTCCTCATCATTCCATCACCAATCATAATAATAATATCCCTATTCTCTTGAGTCATATGAATGTTCTCAATTAAGTTGACTCTAAAAAACTCATGTAGTCTTTCTTCCTTCTCCAAAAACAAAGACAACTTCTCTATTAATTTATCCAAGACAGATTTGATTCCTGGTTCATTTGAGGTCAACTGTTCAACTAAAAATTTTGATTGTCCAGCAGAACTGAAAGAGGAGAACTATTGCATTTCAAATCATGCAACCTGTCATTCATATCAACTAAGACAATGGTTATTTCCTAAAATCTTGTGATTAAATCAGGTGAAGTACCTGAACCACTAGCCTCATCGATCCTGATAGATGCCAACTTTGTCTTAATAAATTATTTGAGATATGACAAATCTGACTTCATAACCATTTCAGAATTTAATTTTGCAACCTCATTTAGCATGTACTTCTTAAAAATGTCAACTTCTTACTTTGAAACTGTACTATTCTTTAGCCTTTAGAATTTTAATTTTTCTTTTTCCAATGCTCTCCTCAAAGCATCATTATCTTTCTCCATTCTCTGCAACTCCCTATATATTTCTTCAACTTCCTCATTTTCTGATTCAGAGTTACTTTGTTCTTGATTATCCTTTTCAACATGATAGTGATGTACTAACACTAGGGGTAAGGATTCAGCATCTTCTTTTTCCTTATATTCTCTAACTGGTTGGTCCACATATTTTTCCTTTGAGCCTTTTCCAGACTCTTCCACAAAAAAATCTTCTTGAAGAAATTCTGTTTGTACATCTGATGGGTTTTCATCCTGTACATCAGAAATAACTTCTTCTATTTGATTCTCTTTAATAATTTCATCTTTATCTAATTGAGGACTAGCCACATCTACTCCAGGCACTGCCTATTTTTCAATTTCAACTTCAGGTTTTGGTTCTGTTCTTTCAACTTCAATTCTTTCAGGTTCAACTTCTGTAACAACCACATACTGTTCTGGAGTCTCTCATTCAGCTTCTACTTGAATTCCAGATTGAATCTGAGGTTCTTCCACTAGTTATGACCTCTTAATAACAACTTCTATTGATTTTTCAACAACAACTTCTCTTAAAAATCTGTAACTCAATAAATCTTGTGTGGTTAAAACATTTGAAACTTGATTTTCATGAGCAGTAGCATATCTTTTTCTTTTTTTACTTGAAGTCTTTCTTGACTTTCTTTCTCTGGAACAACCTCAACTTCAAAACTTATTCGTCTAGAAACTGATCTAGCTCTGGGTGTAGCATGATTTTCCTTTGACTTTTCAGGCAGATCCTAAGCTCTCTCTTATTCTACATCTTCATCAGCTCCTACTGGCAGGATTTTTCCTTTTACTATACTCCAGAAATAACCAATTTTTCTTAAAGTACCAGCATTAAAAACATTACTATGGTGACAACGAGTTCTATCATCAACCAGTCTCACCATGTCTTTATTGAACAAGAGTTTTGAAATGGATCTACCAAAAGGGTAGAAATTCATTCTAGATTCACTTTGATAGTAGTAACTCAGGTACCTCACCATGTACCTAGGAGAATTTAATTTTACATTACTAAGCAGAAGATACATTATGTACATGTCGGTATACAATATCTTCTCCATCTCTGAAATTCTGGGTGTTATCCCTCTTTGTACAAATTTCAAAAGGATCTTCTGATCTAGTTCCAAATATTTAACTAAAATTTTCTTTATGTTAGTAGAGCCAAATAGAAAGAACATAATGTCTTCTGATTTATGCACATAATCTTCTGTAATTTTCAAATCAAAATGAAACACTACATCATGAGGGAATTTCAGTATCTGACTAATTTCAACTAAAGAGATTTAAAAATATCTATCCTCTATCTTAGATATCATGGTTTCATAATCATCTCCCGAACTAAATTGAATATATTTAATGAAATATCAAAGCTCTACTTCATACAAGAATTCTGTATTCTCACTATTGATGGTCTGTTCGAGATTCTGAAACGATAGGGCCTATTTTAACAACAAGTTCGTCTGAAATAGACATTCTAAATCAATCACCTTTCCCTGTAATATTTTCATTCCTACTGAGCGATGTTTCTTTAGGAACCCGGTTCTTAGTTTTTAGGTACGAGTTTCTTCTTTTCTTTTTTCCTTAAGTGTTTTTGAGAAAATAAGGAAAATGGGGAAAATCCTAAATTTTGGGACTACACGCCATGTACTATTCCACACGCCGTGTACTTTGGCCGTGTGGGATGAGTACATAGGGTGTATAGCCATGTCGGCGGTGAGGGGTGTAGAAAACAACTACATGCCGTGTAGTGGACATTTACACGCCGTGTAGTCAGTCGACATACAAATATTAAGGCGGTGGAAGAAGCCACCAGTAGAGCAGCAGTACACGCCATGTAATCAGAAATACAGGCCATGTACTCATGTCAACAGATGAATAGTGCGGTGGTGCCGCCAAAGGAATAGTTAAATGAGAAAAGTACACGCCGTGTAGTCAATAGTACACGCCGTGTAGTTTTTTTTTTCGCTTAAAATGGGAAGTATCAAACCCTATTCACATGATTGGATTAGAACCAGAGGAAGGATTTGGGAGAAGAGGCCGGACCTTTGAGGATCTCCAAATCGAGCGTCGGGAATCCATTTTCACCTTTTCCAATCTCATTGGAACCGCACGGGTAAGCCATCTACTCTCCTTAAGATTTTATTTCCAATTATCCATCTAAGGGAAGTTATTTGAGTTTGAATAGAGATTTATTTCACCTTAGATCTACATCGTTCTTGGACGATTCGAGGATTGTCGTTCGCGTATACCGTTCAGGGGCATTTAAGGTAGGTGGCTTGGTGTTTAAATTCCAACTGTTGTGCATTTTTGTGTATCGTTGAGCTAAAAACCCATGTTGGGGGTGTCGTGTGGATGAGGCCTTGGCTGTTTTGAATACCTAGAATTGTATAGGTAATTATATGTGATAATAAATTGTTGTTTGGGATCCCTGCATGGATCCAGGACCACCCTGGGGGTGCGTTCCTTTGTTTAGCCGTTTGGCCAGATACCTGAGCGTATGCCATTGTAATAATGTTTATTGAATTTCCTTGAGATTAATTTCATGTGTATTTCATGTTTATTTGTTGGTCTTGTCCTGGTTACTTGCTTAGCCTAAGGGCAGTGCTTTACTTAGCCTGATGGTAGTGTTACCTTTAGCCTGAGGGCAGTGGTTACTTCAGCCTGAGGGAAACTTCTTTCATGCCTGTGGGTAATAGACTCTGTGCTTGAGGGCGACACTTCATACACATGAGGGCAATATCTGTTATGCCTGTGGGAAATTACCTACGGGTTACGTTTCTGATTACCTAAGGGTAAGGGTTTTGCGTGTTTGAGTACACTGACTGTTTACATAGAAATTCACTATGGTGGTTTCCTTATAGTGAACGATTAAATTAATAATAAAATGGAAATAACTGGTAAAGTTAGTTACTTTTGAGTACTACTTAATTTATTTCATTTTACTACTGCACACTATTGTTGCATTTTTTTTCACAGAGTCAGGCACGGGACTTTGGTGGGTACCGATTGGGATTTATTTCTCACACCCTATTTGGGTCATGTATTTGGCCCAAACATATTACATTTATGCAGATGTGGATAAGGGCAAGGGACCCTATACATGTACTTGACTGCTGCTGAGGAGTAGGGGAGCATGGGACCTAGCTTAGGATCGCGATGCTTCCGGCTATTTTGTTTTGTTTTTTTGTACTCTGTATTTTACTATACTACATTATTGTGTAACATGTTCTGGCTATTTTATTAGAACTTGAGACATGTTGCATCATTATCTATATACCTGTTGGTTATCTTTTCTTGTAGTTGTTTATTTTAAATGAGTATAGTTTACTGCTTCCACTGTCGTTGTATGTTTTTTTTATATTATTCTGCTGCGCTACACTTTGACAAATGAGGGAATAGTTTCCCCATTATCAGACCTGGGCCCTCACTGCTAGTCGGCAACCTCTGGCATTTGGGGAAATGCGCTTGAGGTCATGTGACCAACCGGGTTCGGGGCACCAGTTGAGTGGCACCCGGATCCGGGACGTTACAAAGTGGTATCAGAGGGATTCTTTTCTTTGACTTACTATTTGGAGCCTTATTCAGGGATAGGACGGAAATAGTTGTTGGTAATAAGTTGTGCCCGGGAGTAGCTAACCCGTGTACAGGGAAAAGCCAGTCTACCTTGGTAATTGCAATATTTCTGATTTTGCAAATTTTATAGTTGATTTGATTTCACCGATTGGTGACGCACTTGAGATTGTGCTGTTTATATTTTATCCATGGGTTCTATTTAGTTGCAACCTGATGAGATGAGGGTATGCCATATCATACATCATTTAGGCACATGCTAGGAATCGCATTCCATGCATAATTTCTATGCCATGTAGGCGCATTAGAAATTGCATGTTGTTGTGATAGTTGTTGTACTAAAAAATCATGTCGTTGTGATAACTGCTTTGATAAATACCTGCTATGTGATAGGGTATTTTTGTGCGAGTTTGTTGATCTAATGGACGCCAAACTTTGGTTTTTGGGGAGTATGGGACCTCATTGACCGGAATTTGGTAGATCATTGTCTGTTTATCTTGTTATAACATATATAAGATGCCAAACTTTTATTCATGGGGAGTATGGGCCCTCACGAATCAAAACTTGGCACTTAGGTGTTGGTTTCAGTATTTTCTGGGTTCTGGAGTATTATCTAAGCCTTACTGTCCGGAAAACCCAGGATACACGCCGTGTAGTTCCTCGGACACACGCCGTGTGATCTTATATTCAGGAAGAAAAGGAAACTTTTTAAGTACATGCCGTATACCCGCAGTACACACCGTGTAGTCTCTTCCCGTGTCATAGACCATGTGGGCGGGGACATGGGGAAGGGAAATGATTGGGGAAAACACGTCGTGTACTATATTTACACACCGTGTAGTATTGACCCGGAGTCCGCCCGTGTAACTAACTACACGGACGGAGGAGACCTTAAGACATACACGCCGTGTCCAATGTGGAACATGCCATGTAGTCTGACCTAGGATCTAGCCATGTAACTAACAACACGGGTCGATGTAATCCTTTCGTGTACATGCTGTGTGTATATGGAACACTCCGTGTAGTGTGAGCCATGTATCCGGCCGTGTAACTAACAACACGGGTTGGCGTAGCTCGTCTAGTACACGTCGTGTACCTGTGGGACACACCATGTAGTCTTGTCCAAGGATAGACCGTGTGGTTTTAGCCATGTGGCTGGGAAACAGGGTGGTGTACATGCCGTGTATAGGTGTAACACGTCGTGTAGTATCAAGCCGAGTAGTAGGCCGTGTCACAAATGACATGGGTAGTTGGAAAATTACACCATACACGCCGTGTAGGCAGTATACATTCCATGTAGTTTTGTTTAACGGGAGTCGTGTAGAAGGACCCGAGCAGGGGAAGAAAAGTCAGGTACATGCTGTGTAGTCAGTATACACACCGTGTAGTCTTGTTGTGCAATATTGAATGCCTTCTTCCTCCGATTCCCCCTTTCCGTCCCTTCATTTCAGACCGTGATAATCTTGATCTAAGGTGTGTGTTTGACCTTGTAGAGTCATGCCACCGAGACGACCATGCATTGTTCGCTAGGAGACCGACAACGATTTTACTCTAGAGATGGTAGGCCATAGGCTACTAGTGGATCCTCCAGTAGAGCCAGATGCGGCGCCAACCATTATACCAGACACAGGCGCAGAGGCGCAGTTCGGTGAAGGCTTTATGAAGTTCATGCAGACCTTTCAGGGAGCAGTGCCGGCTGCCACATCTATGGCAGAGCTGACACGTATCTTCCAGCAGCAGCATCCGCCTACGTTTTCAGGGGATGGAGGACCACAGGCTAAGGAGTCTTGGCTGGGGTCGATGCATACTATCTTCGAGCATCTTGAGACGCATCCAGGGTGGAGGGTCAATCTCACGATGTATATGTTGCGTGATTCCACCAAGAGGTGGTGGGATGTCACCACTCAGTCAGAGTATCATAGAGACATGGCATGGGAAGATTTTCAGGCAGTCTTCTATGACTTCTTCTTTCCAGAGACGCTGAGGGCAGATAGAGCTCGAGAGTTCATGAATCTGCAGCAGGACGCTATGTCGGTGATGGATTATTCTGCTCATTTCACCGAGCTTCGGCGTTTTGCATCCATTCTGGTGGGTGATGAGACGATGAGAGCCAGATGCTTTGAGGATGGTCTTCGATATGAAATCCAAGCACTGGTTAATGTTTTCAGGTTGCCTTTAGTACATGATATTGTGAACTAGGTGCTGATTACTGAGAGGAACCTGTGGGAAGCTAGTAGTGTGGGCCAGGGTGGTTCATCACCAGTTTCTGGTACTATTTCTACTGGAAAGAGAAAGAGATAGATGGAAAACTCTCAGGGTGGCAGTACCAGCCAGAAGAATGTTTCTGGTGGCCAGGTCATGTGCTACCGGTGTGGTAAGGAGGGGCACAAGAGACCTCAGTGTCCACGAGACCCAGTGGAGTGCCGAGATTACGACAAGATGGGTCATCTACAGTGATTTTGTAGGGCGTTTCTACTAGTGGCTAGTGAGAGGTGTTCTGTGAAGACTCCACATGTGGGAGCAGGACCGACAGCTTCTTACCAGTCAGGAAACTGGAATACGTCAGGGCATGCGGGCATGGATGGTGGTCGTGGTTGTGGTATCCAGACACCAGGATCTCAGAGGCAGTAGGGTGGGACAACTCAGGGTATCCAGGCTGTGACACAAGGCCGCGACATTGGGTAGGCATATGCAGTGCAACAGGCCTATCAGGAGAAGGATCCCAGACCTTCTACTGTCAGAGGTACTATTATAGTAGCTTCTGTTTTATCTGCAGTGATTTTTGATATGGGTGCTACACAAAGCTTTATATCTGTACCCGTTGTGGAGAGCCTTTGGCTCTGTGTTTCTTCTTCTTCTGCTTTTATGATGCTAGACACTCTGTTGGGAGCTAGAACGACTGGTGTGATTTAGTGCAAGGAGTTCCCCTTGAGGTTGGAGGGTGTCACTTTCATTGAGACCTCTATGTCTTAGAGATGACGAGCTACAATTTCATTCTCAGGATGGACTGGTTGGTTCCCTTTTGAGCCCTTGTAGATTGCTATCATCACAGGGTGAGGTTCACATCACCAGAGGGCGGGGAGTTTCTATACAAGGGGGAGTGAGATGTTCAGGCGAGTCGAGCTGGACCAGAGCATCATGGGCGAGGTGGAGTCACAGCCCAGATTGCGAGTTTATATCTGTATGATCAGGTGACTTGTTAGTAAGATTTCTCTCCAGTAGTTGATCGTTTCAGGGATGTCTTCCTGGATGACTTTTCAGGTCTACCTCCGGAGTGTGAGGTGGATTTCTCTATTGAGTTTGTGCTAGGAGCAGCACCAATGTCCATTCATCCTTATAGGATGGCTACGCCAGAGTTGCAGGAGCTCAAGAGGTAGTTAGAGGAGTTACAGGAAAAGGGTTTCATCCAACCTAGTACTTCTCCTTGGGGTTCACCTATCCTTTTTGCGAAGAAGGAAGACAGTACCCTCAATCTCTATGTGGATTATCGGAAGCTGAACCAGTTGACGGTCAAGAACTGATATCCCTTGCCGAGGATTGATGATCTTTTTGATCAAATTCATGGAGCACGAGTGTTCTCGAAGATTGTCTTGAGATCCGAATATCATCAAATGCACGTGAGACCATCAGATATACCGCTTACAGCCTTTTGAAGCATATATGGTCTATATGAGTACTTGGTTATGTCGTTCAGACTCACGAACACGCCAGCAGTTTTCATGGATCTGATGAATCGTGTATTCCATCCTTATCTGGATTCTTTTTTCGTAGTATTCATGGATGATATCTTGGTGTACTCTCACACTCGACACGACCATGCCACCCATCTTGAGATCGTATTGAGTACACTGAGAGAGCATTGTCTATATGCTAAGCTCTCAAAGTGACACTTTTGGATGAACCAGATTCACTTCCTAGGTCATGTCATCTCAGAGACAAGAGTTGTAGTAGACCCAAAGAAGGTGAGAGTAGTAGTTTCCTGAGAGTAGCCTAAGAACGTGTTTGAGATATGGAGTTTCTTGGGGCTGGTTGGTTACTACATGCGTTTTATACAGGACTTCTCTTGCTTAGCAGCACCGTTGACGGGTTTGACTAAGAAGGGTGTGAAGTTAGTTTGGTCGGAAGCTTGTGAGATAGCCTTTCAGGACCTGAAGGGAAAGTTGACATCAACACCAATTCTGATACTCCCAGAGCAAGGGAAGAGCTATATAGTTTACTGTGATGCATCAGGTATTAGACTGGGAGCAGTGTTGATGTAGGGAGATCGAGTTGTTTCATACGGTTCTCAGAAGTTGAGGCCAAATGAGAGGAATTACCTAACGCATGATCTCGAGTTGGCTGTAGTTGTTCATGTGTTGCGCTGTTGGAGACATTATCTATTGGGAGAGCATTTTGTGGTTTTCACAGACCAGAAAAGTCTCAAGTACATCTTTACTCAGCGTGAATTGAATCTGAGGTAGCGAAGGTGGGTCGAATACCTTCAGTCCTTCGATTTTGAGCTTGCCTATACACCTAGTAAGGGTAATGCAGTGGCTGATGCACTAAGCATAAAAACTCAGACACAGGTAGTTCATGAGGCCAGTGGTGAGTGGCAGCTTATGGCTTTGTTTTATGAGATGCATTTGGAGGTGCACGACAGTCATGGGAAAATATATCTTTCTTATTTAGCTGTGATCTCTACCCTCCTGTATAGTGTGAGGATGAGACAACTATCTGATTCAGAAGGCCTAGTCCTACGGGATTTGGTTCCAAGTGAGGACTGTCCTCCTGGGTGGACGATAGTTGATGATGAGGTACTGCATTTCCATGGAAGAGTGTGGGTTATAGGGGATATACGCGAGGAGCTGATGCGAGAGTTTCATGCTTCAGCTTGGGTAGTTCATCCCGGAGTTACCAAGATGTACCGTGACTTGCAATGTCAGTACTGGTGGCCGAGTATGAAGAGAGTAGTAGCTGGTTTTGTTATGAGGTGTTCCACCTGTCAGCAGGTGAAGGCGGAGCATCAGAGGCCATCCGAACTATTACAGCAGTTTCCTATTCTAGAGTGGAAATGGGATGATGTCGTGATGGACTTCTTGACTGGGTTTCTGAGGTCACTTCGAGGCAATGATGTCGTGTGGGTTGTTTTGGACAGACTCACGAAGGTAGCTCACTTTTTTCCGATCAAGGATACCTTCGGTGTTGATGAGATTAGAAATTTGTATATTTGAGAGGTTGTACATCTTCATGGGGTCCCTCATTTTATCATTTCAGATAGGGACGCCCATTTTACATCTCATTTCTGGTAGAGTTTTTAGAGGTCACTGGGTATACAGGTGATTCTGAGCACTACTTACCACCCTCAGACCAATGGGCAGTCAAAGCGTACGATACAGGTGCTTGAGGACATGTTGTGCGCATGCGTTCTAGACTTTGGGGGCTCCTAGGAGAAGCATATACCCTTAGTTGAGTTTTCCTATAATAATAGTTTTAAGTAAACTATTGAGATGGAACCATATGAGGCTTTATATGGTAGGCCATGTCGATCACCTTTGTGCTGGTTAGAGGTAGGTGAGGCAGATTTACTGGGACCACGTCTCGTGCAGGAGACTTCTGAGCAGGTCCAGTTGATTCAGAAGTGGATGGCTACTACACAGTCTCGTCAGAAATCCTATGCTGATCGCCGCAGACGACCCTTGGAGTTCGTGGTCGGGGATCAGGTTTTCTTGCATGTTTCACCGAGGTTGGGACACAGACGGATTATGAGACATGGTAAAATTTCACTGAGGTATGTGGTGCTATTTGAGATTCTGGAGAGAGTCAGGATGGTTTCCTATCAATTACAGTTACCACAGAGGTACTGAGCCATGCACGAAGTCTTCCATGTATCTCAATTGCATTTCTATCATTCAGACCCGTCTCACGTCTTCCAGCCCGAGGAGGTTGAGCTTGAGGTAGATGCATCCTTTGAGGAGAATCTGATTCATATCGTTGATAGGAGCATGAAGGTTCTCTGAGGCTGGTCAATTCCTCTCATACGAGTGCTATGGAAGCATGTACAAGTGCAGGACGAAACCTAGGAGCGGGAAACCGATGTACGTGCTCAGTGGCCAGAGCTATTATGAGCTTTATCTTCACCACCCTTAGAAGGGAAATTTGGGGACAAATTGCTTTATGGGGGGAAGTTTGTAAGAAATCGGTTCTTATTTTTGAGGTACGGGTTTCTTCTTTTCTCTTATCCTTAAGTGTTTTTGAGAAAATAAGGAAAATGGGGAAAATCCTAAATTTTGGGACTACACACCGTGTACTTTGTCCGTGTGGGATGAGTACACAAGGTGTGTAGCCATGTCGGCGACGAGGGGTGTAGAAACTGACTACACGCCGTGTAGTGGAAATTTACATGCCATGTAGTCAGTCGGTAGGCAAATAGTAAGGCGGTGGAAGCAGCCGCCAGTAGAGCGGTAGTACACACCGTGTACTCATGTCAACAGATGAATAGTGCAGCGGTGCTGCCAAAGGAACTGCTAAATGAGAAAAGTACACACCGTGTAGTCAATAGTACAAGCCGTGTAGTTTGTTTTTTTCGCTTGAAATGGGAATTAGCCAACCCTATTCATAGGATTGGCTTAGAACCGGAGGAAGGAGTCGGGAGAGGAGGCTGTACATTCAAGGATCTCCAGATCGAGCGTTAGGAATTCGTTTTCGCCTTTGACGATCTCGTTGGAACTGCACGGGTAATCCCTCCACTCTCCTTAAGCTGTTCTTACCAATTCTCCCTCTAAGGGAAGTTATTTGAGTTTGAACGGGGATTTTTTTCACCTCAGATCTATGTCGTTCTTGGAAGATTCGAGGATCATCGTTCACATATACCATTCAAGGGCGTTTAATGTAGGTGGCTTGGTGTTTAAATTCCAAATGTTGTGTGTTTTTGTGTATCATTGAGCTATGAACCCATGTTGGGGGTGTCGTGTGGCTGAGGCCTTGGCTGTTTTGAATACCTATAATTGCATAGGTAATTAGATGTGATAATAAATTGTTGTTTGGGATTACTTCTTGGATCCAGGACCACCCTGGGGTTGTGTTCCTCTGTTTAGACATTTGGCCGGATACCTGAGGGTATACCATTGTAATAATGTTTATTGAATTGACTTGAGAGTAATTGCATGTGTATTGATTTTTTATCTATTGGGCTTGGCCTGGTTACTTGCTTAGCCTAAGGGCAGTGCTTTACTTAGCCTGAGGGAAGTGTTACCTTTAGACTGAGGGCAGTGGTTACTTTGGCCTGAGGGAAACTTCTTTCATGCCTATGGGCAATAGACTCTGTGCCTGAGGGAGACACTTTGTATTCCCGAGGGAAATATCTGTTATGTCTGTGGTAAATTACATGTGGGTTACATTTCTGATTACCTGAGGGTAAGGGTTTTGCGTGTTTGAGGACACTGACTATTTACATAGAAATTCACTATGGTGGGTTTCTTATAATGAACGATTAAATGAATAATAAAATGGCAATAATTGGTAAAGTTAGTTACTTTTTAGTACTTCTTAGTTTATTGTATTTTACTACTGCACACTATTGTTGCAATTTTTTCACATAGTTGGGCATGGGCCTTTGGTGGGTGCCTATTGGGATTTATTTCTCACACCCTGTTTGGGTCATGTCTTCAGCCCAAACAGATTACATTTCTACAGGCGTGGATAAAGGCAAGGGACCCTATACAGGTACTTGATTGCTGTCGAGGAGTAGGGGAGCATGAGACCATGCTTAGGCTCGCGATTCTTCTGGCTGTTTTGTTTTGTTTTGCTGTACTCTGTATTTTACTGTACTTCATTGTTGTGTAACATGTTCTGGCAGTTTTCTTAGAACATGAGACATGTTACATCATTATCTATATACCTGTTGGTTATCTTTTCTTGTATTTGTTTATTTTAAATGAGTATGTTTTACTACTTCTGCTGTCATTGTATGTTTTTTATATTATTCCACTGTGCTACACTTTGAAAAATGAGAGCATAGTTTCCCCACTATCAGACCCGGGCCTTCACTGCTAGTCGGTAGCCTCTGGCATTTGGGGAAATGCGCTTGAGGTCATGTGACCAACCGGGTTCGGGGCACCCATTGAGTGGCACCCGAATCTGGGACGTTATAGTTTCTTGGCATTACTGGTCTCAGCCTCATCATCTCTCTTATTCCTTACCATTTCTATGAAAATCTCTAAAGGTTTTAAGGTTAGGGTTTCAAAGGTTCGAAGATTAGGGTTGAAAAGTAGTGGTGCGGTTTCACGAGTTCGAAAGGGTTTTGGTGGAAATGAAACAGTTCAGAATTTGAAAGGTTCTGACAGCCTTGATTCTTGTGTTATCAATAATCATTACATAGATTTTAAAAACAAAAAAAATTGTCCATGGAGTATATAAAAATAAATCTTAATAAAACAGTTTATTCTGTTTGAAAAATAAATAACAAATTTATATTTAAATGGTAAAAAAACATAATTAAATGAATAAAATTAAAATTTTATTTAAAATTAAATAAACCTAACCCCCCTTAATAAAGTCAAACCTTGCAGTGGGAAGTGGTTTAGTAAAAATATCTACTAATTGTATTTCTGTATTAACAAATTCTAAAAATATATCCTTTTTAAAAACACTATCTCTTAAAAAGTGATGTCTAATATCAATATGTTTATTTCTTGAGTGATTAATAGGTTTTTTAGAAATATTAATTGCACTAGTATTATCACATAAAATAGGTGTATTATTAAAATTTAGTCCAAAGTCCATAAGGGTGTTTTTCATCCACAACACTTGTGCACAACAACTGCCAGCAGAAACATATTCTACCTCAGCTGTTTACAGGGAAACTGAATGTTGTTTCTTACTTGACCATGACACTAAGGATTTCCCTAAAAAGTGAAAAATCCTAAAGTGATTTTTCTATCTAATATATAACTTCCAAAGTCAGCATCTGAATATGAAATAAAATTAAAATCAGAAGTTTTGGGATAAAGTAGAGATTGAAAAACAGTTCCTTTTAAATATCTAAAAATTCTTTTAACAGTAGTTAAATGAGATTATTTTGGATTTGATTGAAATCTAGTACAAAGACATACTGAATACATTATATCTGGCATGCTAGTAGTAAGATATAATAAACTACCAATCATAACTCTATATAACTTATTGTCAACTGACTTTCTAGTTTCATCCGAATCAAGTTTTATATTAGTACACATAGGAGTTGTATATGCTTTAAGTTTTCAAGTCCAAATTTCTTAAGTAAATCAGTAATGTATTTTCTTTGATTCAAAATATTTCCAAAATCTTTTTGAAAAATTTGTTGTCCTAAAAAGAAATTTAATTCTCCCATCATACTCATTTAAAATTATTTTTTCATTAAGTTTGAAAACTCATGACAAAGTGTTTTATTAGTTGATCCAAAAATTACATCATCAATATAAATTTGAACTAATAAAATATTAGTTTTTACAATTTTCTTAAAAAGTTTTGGATCTTCCATTACAACAGTAAAATTATTTTTCAATATAAAAGAGTTTAATCTTTAATACCAAGCTCTAGGTGCTTGTTTAAGGCCATAAATAGATTTAGTAAGTTTAAAAACAGAATTTTGTTTTTGTAAATTTTCAAAACCAGGAGGTTGCTCAACATAAAATTCCTCCATCAAATAACCATTTAAAAAGGAAGACTTAACATCCATCTGAAATAATTTAAAATTCATATGTGATGCATAGGCTAAAAGGATTCTAATAGCTTCTAACCTAGCTACAGGTGCAAAGGTCTCATCACAGTCTATACCTTCTTCCTGATTATATCCTTTTGCTACAAGTCTTGATTTATTCCTAGTTATTATTCATTGTTCATCTTGTTTATTACTAAAGACCCATTTTGTTCCTATCACTGGATAATTCTGTGGTATTTCAACTAATTCCCAGACTTCAATTCTCTTGAACTGGTTTAATTCTTCTTGCATTGATATCATCCATCTTTTTTCATCTAAATATTTCTCTATAGTCTTAGGTTCTAGTTGGGATATAAAGGCAGAGAATTCTACAACATTTCATATATTTCTTCTAGTTTTTATTCCTGTGTCTAAGTCACCCATTATAGTTTCTAAAGGGCAAATCTTTAGGGTTCAAGTCTGTGTAGGTAGTACACTTATAGGTTCTTCAGTATCATGTTCTTCTGAACTAGACTGAATTTCATTTATATCTTTTTCAAAATCATTTTTCAAGTTCTTAAGTCTTATGTTATCATTAGAGTCAGATTCATCCATTTGATCTGTCCTTTTCTCAAAAGGATCAGATTCATCAAATTTTACATGAAATGATTCTTCAACAATACTTTACTTCTTATTATAGACTCTATAAACTTTGGAGGTAGCTGAATATCCTAAAAAAATGCCTTCATCAGATTTTGGATCAAACTTACCAAGACCGTCCTTGGTGTTCAAGGTGTAAACCTTATATCCAAAAACTTTAAAGTAATTTAATTTAGGTTTTCTGCTATTCCAAAGTTCACATGGTGTCTTTTTTAGAATTGGTCTTATTAGAACTCTATTTATTATATTGCAGGCTGTGTTTACAGCTTCTACCCAAAAATAAGTAGGTAGACTATATTAATTTAACATAGTTCTTGCCATTTCTTGAATTTTTCTATTTCTTCTTTCAAAAATTCCATTCTGTTGAGGTGTTCTTGGTGCAGAGAAAGTATGTTTAATACCCATGTTTGAGAAAAAGGAATTAAATTCTTGATTCTCAAATTCTCCACCATGATCACTTTCTTAATGAAATTATATTAAAACCTTTTTCATTTTGAGTAGATTTACAAAAACTTTTAAATAAAGTAAAAGCTTCATTTTTAAATTTCAAAAAGAAAATCCATGTAAATCTAGAATAATCATCAAATAAAACATATACATATAATTTACCATCCAAGATTGCTACCCTTGAAGGTCCAAACAAATCCATATGGATAAGTTCTAAAGGTTTAGTTTTAGAAACTTTGTTAACAGATTTGAAGGATGATTTGTGTTTCTTGCCAAGTTGACATGCATCACAGAATCGTCACTTTCAAATATGAGACTAGGAAAATCAGAAACTAATTGTTTCTTAGATAATTTATGTAAAACATATAAATTACAATGTCCAAGTATCCAATGCTAGATCCAAGATTCATTCAATTTAGCAGTTAATCAATTTACTTGTTTTTTACACAAGGAATTTAAATCCAGGGTGTATACATTATCAGTTCTTGGTGCTCTTAATTTAAGCAGTTTATTTTTAAAAATAGTACAAAAATTATTAGAAAAATCAACAGTATAACTATCATCACAGAGTTGAGATATACTTATCAGATTGTGTTTCAATCCTTGTACATAAAGTACTTTATTGATTGAGACAGCTTCTGGATCTCCAACTGTTCCAATGCCAATGATATTCCCTTTGGCATTGTCACCAAATGTAACTAGTCCAGCATCTTTTTGTGTCAGTGTAGTGATGTTCAATGAGATTCCACTCATATGACTTGAGCATCCACTGTCCATATACCATATTTCATTTTTTCTTTTGTGACATGCTCCTTGAAAAGTCATTTACATAATTTTCTTTGGTACCCATATTCTGTTGGGTCCAGGGGTGTTAGCCAACAAAGATCTAGGAATCCAAACTTGCTTTGATTTTCTAATTTTAGAAGAGTCAAATAAATTATTTGTTTTAAAATATTTCTTAATACCAATTATTTGGGGTTTTCTTAAGAAACATTTTTTTTATAAATATGTCCCATTGTTACACATTAATTACAATTTAATCTTTATGTACTTGGAATAAAATAATTCTTGTATAGCTTAGGTTTTTCACCTTTACTACCAATTCCAAATATTTCCTTTTTAATGACATTTTTTCCAAGAATTTCATTTAAAGTATTTTCTCATTTAGTAAAAACAAGGGCTGAATTATTATAAGTTTCCACTTCAGTTTTCAGTGTTTTTATCTTTGATTCATAATCTATATTATTAGTGTTAATTGAGTTAATATTTTTAGTTAATTCCTTATGTTGTTTCATCATTGTATCTCATTCATAAAAAACAGACTTATGAGTGTTCTTTAAAGACTTATGATTCTTAAATATAGAATCATATTTTTCTTCAAGCATATTGTAGTAGGATACAAGTTTTTCATTAGAGTAACTAGATTTAAAACTAGAGTCAGAAGAGTAGTAAGATTATACCTCATCTTTTTTTTTCCATAAAACACATGTTGTCTTTCAGATTTAATTCTTCCTTCTCTGAGTATGATTCAGAAGTGCTACTGGAGTCTTCAGGTACACTCCATGTAGCTTTAATTACTTTCTTGTTCTTATGATCATAATCATTTATTTTGAAGAATTTCTTTTTCTTGTCTTCTTTTAGCTGAGGATAGTCAGGTCTGATGTGACCCATTTTCTTGCACTCATAACAAATGAATTCCATGTCATCCTTTTTGAAGGATTTTCTGAATCCCTTCTTCTTTCTATAGAATTTAGTGAATTTTCTAGCTAGCTGAGCTAGTTCCACCTCAGAATTTGATAAATCAGAACTCTCTAATTTCACTTTTACACTTTTCTTCATCTTTCTGTTTTTTCTCTGTGATGACACTTTCAAGGTAGTTTCATCTCTATTGATAAACACTTTTTTATCATTTGCTTCATCTTGCATCTCAACTTAATACATCATTATTGTTCCAATCAGTTCTCTCTTGGTTAAGTATTTGATAGGTGTTGACTGTCTGATTGCAGCAGATATTCCATTCCATCTTGTAGGCAGTACTCTCAGTACTTTTAAAGCTTGATCAGCTTGTTTAATGGGATCTCCCAAGGCAGTTATGTTATTGACAATCTCTGTCAATCTTCCATTCATTTGAGTAATACTTTCACCTTCAAACATTCTGAATGTGTCAAATTTAAGCTTAGTAGTAGCATATCTCATTTACCTCAATTGTCAGGTCCTTCATAAGCAACATCAATGGTTTTCCACATCTCATATACTATTGGGAATTGAGAAACAGTGTTGAATTCATTAGGTCCTAGACCACATATAATAACATTCATTTCCTTTGAGTTCATATCATATTCTGCTTCAGTAGCTGCACTCCATGTCTCAGGTTTTTCAGGTATTTCATATGGAGTTAGTATCTTAGAATATACTCTATATCCAAGGTTTTTCAGATAGATAATCATTCGCAACTTCCAGCATCCATAGTTATCTCCATTGAAGTACGGTGCTCTGACCATATACATTACCTATCTTGTATCAGTCATCTTTATCTATGTATAATCCTTAATCGCTTTTAGCTTGTTAGAACTTTATCAAAAGCCCAACCTCTGATACAAATTGTTAGATCAAAATTATATCAAATATACATAAGAGAGGGTGAATTGTGTCTTTTCAAAAATCTTCACGATATCGCGTTCTGTCCTTTATGTTTAATCAGATAGATTAATGTAGTGGAGATATGAAATGCAGGGACACATGATATATAGTGGTTTGGGGAACTGAAGGCCCCTAGTTCACTCCACTAACGCTCTACTCCACGAGCTTGTAGATTTTCACTATCTGGTACTCATCTCAATAGACCTTTCAACAACTGAGTGCAGGCAGTTGACAAATTTACAATCTAAGGTAAAACACAACCTTCTAGTTCAATTACATAACCTACATAGCTTAGAACGAGAAGCTGGTCACTCGGGATAAAATGTATTTGTTCTTTGAAAATATTCTCCTGATTGTTCTTCACAATTGCAACAGAATGTAATTGATAGTAAATTGATCATCATCTTTAGAAAGAATGATCTTCAAGAAATAGTCATTCTGATTTGATCCCATTACAGTAGATATGGAAATATAAATCATAACTTCAGTAGCAGCAGATTCACAATTGATATTCAATGTTGAATAAGTGAATCTTCTGTCGTGTATCTTCTTTTTTAACAAACAAAGCTTTTATCGCTCTTCGTAATCAACATAAATGTAGATTGTGATTGACTCTATTTTTATCTTCTAAATGCCGTACATAAGATATCGTATTTTGATAGATGTATCTTCTCTTGTGTTCTTGATCACTATATATAGTTCGTACTTACACACACCTTGGAAGAAAAACACACACACAGATATAACGAATAATTCCTCTGCAAAAATCAGATCCACAATCTTCGCCTTTTTACTCATGTAATTCAAACATTTTAATTTAAAGAGTAGTCATAACTCTCCTTGTAATTCTCCATGAAAATCTCTATTTAATTAGATCCTTTAACGGCTCTGAAATCGTCAAAAACACGCTTTAAAATCATCTTTTAATCTGGCTTAAAATCATCCTGATAATTCGCTTGCAGACCGTTGAATAATAATATCAACTTTAAACTCTCCGACGCCAAATGTAAGGTTGAGTTGTACAATATGCATCCTCTGAATGTAACATAGATCATAAATGTAAGGTTGATGATGTATCTTTTAAACTTAATGTTTTCAACGTATGGTTGATCACAAACATGGGGTTGTCCATCCATACTTTTCTCTTCAACTTTCAAACGTATGATAAATGATCCATACTTTTATAAGATTCCAAACGAAAGGTACATGATCCATATTTTTCTAAGAAACATAAGGTTGTTTACAAAAGTAAGGTTGATGAACCATACTTTTGAGAAACAAACGTAATGTTTAACACTTACGTACGGTTCTCCTTCCATACTTTTCTAATATCCCAAACATAGGGTTCTATCCTAACATAGGGTTCTTTTTCATACTTTTCCGATAATGTATGGTTGATTAACCATAATTTTCTGATAACTTGTAAAGTAAATAGTGGGTTCCTTTCTTTATGCTACGTTTCCACACCTAGGGTATGAACAGTGTTTCTAGAATACTTTGAATAAAATTCCCGAACTCCTTAACACTTGTTCCACACTGTACAAAAAATCATAAATACTCTTCCAAAAATAAGAATATATAGAATATATAAATCCTGAAATATACTTAAAGTAAAATCATTAGAAAATAATTATGGGTATTTGTGATCATCAAAATCATCATAAAGAGATATAGTATTATTCTCAACAATCTCCCCCTTTAAATAAAAACATTATGTATTGTTGAAAAACAACACTTTCTCAACAATCAAATCTTAAACATACCAACCACATCTCATCACATCCGGAACATATCAACCACATATCATCACATCTGATATATACCAAACACATCTCATCACATCCTCCCCACACATCATGCCTACAAAATAACCACACAATACCACTACACATCAAAACCACACACCACAAATTCAAATATCATTTATCGATGAACCATTTTTAGATTTAGCATGGTTCTTTCATCACATTCAACCTCTTTATTAAAGGGAATTATAACACAAGCTAATAATATCCCAAGGATTCTATTTTATTAACCGAATAAAAGTGGTTATCCAATTACCATTTAAGGTGATAACAAATAACACAACACAAGGATTCCATAATCACAGTAATTAAAGTGAAAACAAGTACTCCAATGACCAATGTTTTCAATATGCCACCATACCCGTAAAATAAAAATATCAATAACATAAAAAGGCTATAAATCATGTGATTTCATTACCATCCCCTAAAATTTCAATTAACTAATTCATTATATTCATTAATTAGGATATAAAATCTTCCCAAAGATAATAAAGAGCCTAAACCCTCCCACATGATACAAATAAATGAGAAAATAAGGATCCCATAATTTGAATGAAGCATAATGATTTATTTTACAAGTTTGAAGTAAGAGGAAGGCCACAAAAAAACCATAATGAAGGAGAAAAACCTTACCAAACTTGAAAAAAAAACCAAGTCACATATCTTACCAAAAAATCATTAAAAACAACATCCCTTCCTAGATAAGAAACCTAGTGAAAATTAGAAGATGGACAAGGAGGAAACTCACCTAAACCGCCATGGTAAATCAACCAAGGCTAGGGTTGAAAGCCACTGATTAGGGGATGAAATGTCTAAAAAAGATGCACTTTGGTAACCCCAAGAATTAGAGAATAGTTGAAAATGTGATCAGGTTCAAAGGAATTTTTTATTTTATACCTAGTCTATAAAACACCACACCACAGTGAATCCCCTTCCACCATTCCACATGACTTTTGAAAATAGAGGGTACTATGGTGAAGTGCAATGTACTATGAAGTAGTAGGGTTGGTCAAAGAGGCTCTGATATTTGTGGCTATATACAAATCTTAGATCTGAAAAAAGAGAGATAATTCCATGGAATAACTAGAGAAACAATGTCATAAACCTCCAGCAACTAGAAAGAAGCTACGGTGCAACAAAAGCCACTATGCCATAGACCCTCAAGAACTGAAGAGGAGGCTATGCTATAATCATTCTCTATGGTGTAGCCTCCCTGAAAAAAGAAGATCCTTAGAAAAACTCTACTTGAGCCACTACACCATAGCTGACCAACCTACACTGCCGAATAGACCAACACTATGCCGCAACCCAACACCATAGTGCAACCATACCGAAAATTGAAGGGGTATAAAAAATTCTCTTCCAAGCTCCATACTCTATCTAACACCTCCAAGCCACAACTATAATACCTTATGATGAAGAACACCCCTGCCCACCACAAGACTCCTATTTCTATATTATCTCATCTATAACTCCACCAATCACTCCCAACTCCTCAAAACTTCCCCCGAACTCCTCCGCCACTATAATTTACACAAAGTAATAGGCTAAAAGTTTTGGGTCATTACATCAAATGGCTCTCAAAATATTCTCATCCTTGAGAATCAAAACCAAACCCAAGAATAAAAAAAGGTAAAGGGGTTCAAAAAACCACCCAAAGAGATACCTCTCGAGGATATCATTAAAACTAAAAAAATCCCCCAATCAAACGAACCAAAACTAGTCATGAAAGTTCAATAAACTTACCACACAAACACACCACCACACCAATCTAGCATCCTACTCACCAAGAACAATTCCATTCCATTTCATACTATATATAATCCACCTCCCTTACACATAACCACATGCACCACCATCTCATCACCCAAAAATCCCAAGCTATCAATCACCACAATCACCACACAATAGAGCCTCAATAATAAAAGTCAAATAATTCCATCTCTCACGTAAAGATATTATCCACTTTGGGGGCATGGACTCACCAGCATTTTTTTAATCATGTAAAATATAATATCTCTTGATTAGGAATCATGTTTTATTATTTTCATATACTTTATGTTTTAATCACACATCACATCATCAAGGAAAAAGAACATCTCATAAAAAAACAAGATCCAAAACATCACATCATCAAAAAAAAAAGAAACTAAACTCAAAAAACTCTAGGTACTAGGCATGAAGCTGTGTCTAATGATCCCAAGTACTATCCCCAGTCCACCATGCCTCCACAACACACAAACCAAAGTAATGGTCTGTCTACACAACCCCTTATCCCAACCATCCTAGATCTCTACTATCCACTCCATAAATTTCTTGTCTTTCTCGATATCCAATTCTCCCTATTCAATGATATTAGAGTCATATTAAAGATACTAAAAGATTTGAAAGAAGTGTAAGACATCGTGAATCTAGTCCAAGCATGGGGGGGGGTGACAATTGATAATCCACCTCTTTAACATTCCCCAATACCTCAAATGGCCTAATGAACCATGGAAAGGTCATACTCCACCTTCCAAACCTACACTTACCACATCATGGGGAGACTCTCAAGAACACTTGGTATCCAAACTCAAACTCCATAAAACCACACCAAATCATCCATATACCTCTTTTCTAATACACCAATGACATCTAACTCCTTGATCAGCAGGAAGTGAGTCGATTTCATCCAATGATCCAAAATTACACAGATTTCATTTAAACCTCCCCAATATCAGGGTAACCCTATGATCAAGTCTATCAAGATGTCATCGCATTTCTACATAGGAACACCCAAGGCATACAAAAAACTGTAAGGAAAATTATGTTATATATTTACCTGATGGTAAGCCAATCGTCGATCAAAAAACTATAAAACCACCCATTTTATCCAAGGCTACCAAACTCCACCATCAAGACATGGTATATCTTAGATACCCCTAGGTGTACTACCAATGGGAACTATGAAACTCATAAAGGACTCCCTCATCCATCACCACTAGTATAAAAAACCTCCCTCAAAACAACAGATGGATGTAACCATCATCTAACCACCCCTATGAATTATCACTATGGCCCTCATGATCGAGTATCACCTACACCTCCGATTCTCTCCATTGAGACTCTTCCATATATTGCATCAAATAATACTTAACCATAATTTTAAAAAAGAAACATCCTCTATCAACCACCCTCAAATCTAAGTGCATAGAAACCAACTCCTCTATTTCAATATAATAATATTTAGACTCTTGAACAACATCCATATGTGATTTCCTTCTCAAAGTATCAGCCATGATATTTCCCTTTCTCAAGGTATAGAAGATATCAAATTTATAGTCCGAAAGAAACTCTATCTGCCTCTATTACTATAGATTTATATCATGTTAAGAAAAAATATACCTCAATATATTGTGATCCATAAAGACCAAAAAGTGATCCCCAATGATGTAATTCTGCTACAACTTTAGGGAAAACACAACTGCTACTAGTTTGAGATCATGGGGGCATAGTTACACTCATGGGGGAGTAACTGCATAAACCCATAAGATATAAAATATATCTACTATATCAAGATTAAAACCAATCCTAGATGTTAAGTGTCACAAAAAATCATGAAAATCAACCCCTCCACTAGTAAATGAAGCATTGGAGTGCTAACTAACCTCCCCTTCAGGCAGTCAAATGATGCATGACACATATTGGTACAAATAAAATATGGGTCCTTCTTGGTCAAACTATCATCCATGATAAAATACATGAGAAATAGGATAAAAACCTCTAATAATAACCCACATGTACAAGGTAGCTATGAATGTCTTCCACATTATTGGGTTCTTCCCAAGAAAAAAATACCTCGATATTCGATGGGTCCACAACTACACCCTAATGAGAAACCACATTCCTAAGAAAATTAGCTTATTATATATAACTATTAAACATGGAAAACATTACATAGTTATGGTTTCATCACATAAACTTTATAATATCTCTAAGATGATTAGTATTCTCCTACCCTAACATTAAGTAGATCAAGATGTTTTTGATGAACATGATTATGAACTGATCTAGGAAATCATGGAACATGGAGTTTATGAGCCCCATTAAAATCATTAGTGTGTCTGTGAAACTCAATGACATGAAAATGAATTTGATGTGTCCATAATATTATATAAAGAAATTATTCTAGACATCTCCCTCCTTTTTCCTTAACTAGTGATACTTAGACCACATATCGATCTTAGAAAACCAACTTACCCCACTAAATTGGCTGAAAATATCATCTATCCTTAATAGATGGTAATGATTCTTGATCATAATTTGATTGAACCTCTATACATATCCTCAAAATACCATCCAATTTCTTATATAATAAAATTATAGAACCACATAGTGACACATTGGGATGAATGAAACCCTTCTACATCAGATCAATAATCTAAATCCTCAACTACCATGACTTATAGGGTTACATTTGTTAAGGAACCATAAAAATCATAGAAGCATTGGGCTATAGGTATATCCTAAACTACACATTTTTTTGGGGAGGTAGTAAAAAACCTCTTTGGTAAAATCATCCAGAAACTCCCTGACTATCCAGAGATCTTTTTCCATCCTATCACCTACTAATTTCATAGAAAAATGAGCCATCAAATAAATATGGGTCTCAATGCATCTACTGCCCACCCGAAAACTCTGATCACTATTGAAAAATGAATTCTTACCATCCACATATAAGAACATGAATTTACTTTAGAGGAAATTGATAAAAACATGCATTGAATATAATCATTACATACCGAGAATAGTATATTATAGCTAAATCTGATGTAAGAATATATCCCCATATGACTGATGTGTCCTCATCATCAGTCTACACCCCAACACACATAAAACAAGATATAGTGGTCTTAAACTGGTGTTGTCAACACTAAGGGCATGGGAAACCAATATATGTCTATTCCTAGATCACATACTAGAGATAGTGAAACAAAAGAGTGTGAATCTCTTGAATCAAACAAGGCACATACATGGGTATATGATAAACTAATTATACCTAGAATGAACTCTAGACCCTCTGGTGCTACCTATCCCACTACATGAAGTTGAGAACACTAAATATAATACATATCTATTAATGGAAACCTTCATGACCACACTAATGTCAAGGTCCCTGATCACAAGTAACTTCTTGAGGTCAAGCACTTCCTACTCTATCCCCTCTTAGTGGAGCATAAGTACAATTACACTACTACTGCAACAACCTCACTCGTTACTGCTGCTGAGGATGATGTTGAACCAAAACAACTCCACTATACTAAACTTGAAGAAACATGGGTCACTAATCTGTATCATGACCATGAACACCACATGAGAATCACACTAGCCTATGGAATCCCATAAATTAACAAAAAATACTATCCCAAGAAGGCTGGAAAGGAAGCTGTCGAATTCAAATACCTATTGGTTGAAACCTCTATGTACCTGGTTCCCAAAACCTATCATTGGAAACTCTACTACTTAGGTAACCCTTCTAGTTTCCCCTCTCACAGTAAACCAATTCACAAGTACATCTTATCTATCACATCTTCCTTCTTATAAACCTCTAAATATGTTGGAAATAAAAAACAAGAAACTGTATACTAGATCAAAGGATTGGGTTCCTACTCAAGATGAATCACATGAGACTCCCCATAAATAAAAATATTGGGGGTGAAATTAAAAAGTTCATTGAACTTTATTTCTAGATTCTACACATACATACTCTCCTATTGAGGAGATAGAATCTCTTACTTTTTTACTACCTTTATTTTCGATGAAAGGAACTCAGCTCAGAACCCTTTATAAAATTGAACCCAAGAAACATCTACCTCCCTCCTCTCATCAAGTTACAATGTCCACTATTGATGTATAAATCTATGGATATAACTAACTATCAACAGGGCTTATAAATCTACCTAGGCCTGGATCAAACTAAGAGTAATCTCAATCTCATCCAACTAGCCCTCTATCTTTCTCCAGGTCATTGACAATTCCCTCATACTTCCCAAATTTCATCCACTAAAAAGATCACACTATTTTTTACTATGACCATCCCCCTCAACTAGAAAAACCATTTAGTGATCAAACATATCAACATACTGAACCTACACAAACAGAACCACATGTGAATGATTACCAAGAGCAACAGTTGAAAGGGGAGAAAATATTTCATAAGCCTTGTAGTATAGAATCTCATTAATATATATTTAACTCATCTTGACCTTCCTAAAACTATCCATTTCAATCAATAACACAAGTTAATCATGATTTAGGTTCCTCTCCTAGTTCTCTACATCTCAAGAGGTTCCACCTCACTTGGTTGTTTGGTAGGCTTAGATTATTCATGTAAGATCATAGGGGCATAAAATCTCATGTTCCATCTCATCTTCCCTAGACCATGTCACACACCATGATCCAATAACATCATTTCCATATCAAAAAATGAAATAATAACTATTACTAACTCTAAAGTCCATCCTATAACTCAAAAATAACTTTGATACCACTCTTTTACAACCCCCTCCTCCAAAGGTACCCCTCCTGGGATAAAAATAAAGGAATAGAGATAATGACCCATGAGATTCCTATCTCCAATAGTCCTTGAGTTAGAAACTAGCACCAAGGGTATAATGATCTCACATATGGGATACATTACCCTATATAATATAGGATCAATAGATAGGATGAATCAACCACTAATAACTCCATGACATGACATAAAATAAAGAAAAATTAAACCATCCCACAATGCATTTATAATGTAAAAACTACATATAAAATTCTACAAGAAGTACCCAAAATAAAAACTAAGGTAGAATCACAACAATATCTCCAATGACTAAGATAGAAATGATCAATATCATCCATGAAGTCCTCCTAGAAACCTAAAAACAATTGTATATATATAGTGTGGGAATACAAGTATATTCAGTAGGATCATACACAAAGTCTCGCATGCACATATGAAAAACAACATATAAATGTCCCCATGATAAAATATTAGAACCAACAACACTTGAGTAGGTCAAATAACCACTCTCATCGTTAGTATGGTGTGTACACTAAATAAAGAATCCATGTATAATAACATAATAAGAATTATATTGATAAGTGTACCCCACCCTGCTTCCCATTGTTTTTTTCTCTCACATCCAAACTTTAAACATCATAGAACTCCCATAACTTTCATATAAAATCACATAGAATCTCTATTATATACACCTAGTCCATTACATCACATTTATCTCACTCGTAGAAAACTAGTTCATCAAATCACATCACATATCTCTCATAGACACTTGGGCCATCACATCACATCCACAACCACATAACTGGAGTAGTAAGGCATCATAATTGTGAAGGAAATCAACATTGTTCCCTCTTCCTACCATGTTCAAACCCATCCCTAAGACATTTTATCATCTTATCAAACATTAACAAAGTTCAATTTTGACTTTTGGACATCACAACCCATGATTTTCAATATCACCTAGAAGAGAGAGAATAGAAGATCGAGTAGCCATACATCCATCCTCGCCAAAACGATGTTGGAAAAAACACACCCAAAACATTTGGTTTTTGGAAAGAGGTACTCGAAATGGGTAGGGTAAATATATAAATCACAAGTAATATATAATGTATATGTGGAAAGTCACACACAATCTTAACATATGCGTTCAAAAAAAATAATTTTCCCAACTCGCAACATCACCATACAATTTCACAAAATCCACTACATTCATTGCCTCATCTAATTAGAAAACACCACACAATAAACCAAAATCCATATGTCGCATTCCACATTTCATTTCAAGTTAGGTGATTTTTCAAATTTCCTAATACCAACAAATTTCATTCATTAGACCCATTCATTTTCAAGACCTTTCATTTCATTATTTCAGATTGTTTAATTCACATTAAATAAAAACCATCTAATCCACACATACCATTTTAATTTAACATTAATTATTCATTTTAATTCTTCACTTACATTTAATTCCATTGCTACCCAGGAATCTAACCCAACATACCACAACAAAAAAACCATCTCCCTTTTACATGATAATAATCCCCACATTACCACCATTTGACATCATCACCACCTCTCATCACAAATACCATGGACCAACCACCTATCATCTCATCCACCACAAACTAACAACATCTTGTTGGTTTTGATATCAATGGAAGAACCTTTCATGAGAATTAATGTAATGACACTAAAATTTATCAAAGGAATTTATCCCTTCTTATAGTAATTTCACATAGTATAAATCAAATAAAATCACTTAGAGACCATAATAAAAACTTTATAAATGAAAAATTAATTAAATAAGAAGTATTTCTAGAATTTAAGGAACCAATAATAATGAATTAGTAACCCACCCTTAAGAATAGTAATACGACCCTTATGAATAAGAAACCATAAAAATCAATAGTAGACTCACCCATGAAATTATAAATATTTTTTTTCATCTTATAAGTAAAAATATTATATAATTATATCATAGTAAAAGTAAGTAAATATTTTAAAAATTATTAATTAAGTGTTGTTATTTTTATAAGTCATAAATATTTAATTAACATTTTATAATTAATTTATAAATTTAAAATAAAATTTATTCATAAATTAATATTTTTATGTCTTATGATTTTAAGATAATTTAATGAGACCTTAATTAATTTTTTCAATGTGTAACAAAATTAGTTATAATTTTAAAATCTGTAATTTCCAAGTAAATGATGATTTTAATTAAAAATTAAATTAATCATATTTAGAAAATTATTTTCATAAAATAGTATTTATTTTTTAATTATATACATCATAAAATGGTTAGGTTGAAGTTTTGGGATTTTTCTAAAATACATGAATTTTTAATGAATAGTAAAATACGATAATTTATGATAAATGCTAAAAACTAGAATTTTTTAGTCGTGATTAAGTCATAGATGATGTAAGTGAACATTAGTTAAAACTCACATGCACTAATTACTATATTTGGTAACATTAATCCTCACTATTTATTTTCTTGAGAAAAATAATAAACTAATGAATTAAAGAATGAGAAAACACCCCTCTCCCCCACTATAAATACCGCCCCTCACACCCTCTTCTCCTCACACCCCTCAAGCTTTGAGACTTACCTAAATTATACCAAATAATCTTCCCTAGAACCTCCCAAATTTCTAGGAGATCTTGGTCTCAACAAAATTCCAATCCTAGGTTCCTTGAGGAGGATCTCAAGAAGAGAATTCAAGAGGTAGATCCTCTCTCTTTTTCTTTTAATTTCCTTTCAATTTAAATTTCTTTTTTATTATATACTCACCTCCATTCATAAAAATAGAATTATAAATAATTTAACTTAAATTTATTGGAATTATATCATGTTAATGGAATATAAAACATTAAAATCTTCCCTCTCTCTCTTTTATCTTAAAAATGAAATCGTCGCCTGTGATGTGTCAATTTACCGACATCAGGGCGAAGCACTTTCATTTTAATTAAACATATTCAAGGATATTAATAATAATATTAAATAGTTTAAAATAGATTTTAAGGTTTATGTTATAACCCTTTTTATGTTCTGGAAATATCTTATACTCATAATACAAAATTATAAAACAAATGAGTTCGTTGTGTTTGAAACACCGCCAAAATTAAACAAAAATGATCATCAGTAAATTTTGTATAATGAATCATCCCCATGGTATATAATAAAATACATTGTAAGATAATTTAAGATTCTATAAGATCATTAATAACATATAATAACAATTCTATATTTTCATCCTCATTTTAAACAAACTTCCATTCAAGTATACAAACAAACCTATCATGAAACTATGAAAACAAAAACTCTAGGACGATGAAATGAAACTCTATAACTCATCCAAAGAACCATAAAATAACTTAATAAAACCATAATTAATTATATTAAATTATAAAATGTTCTTTAATTATTAATTGATGATTCTAATGTGATTGTACATGACATTAAAGTGAAGAAAGCATTCAGACACAAGGTAAGAGGAATTCTCAAACCCAACTCTATTTGTTTGGGTTTTACCTATTTCACCCCATTTTCAATATGGATATTACTTAAATATCATTTCATCATCATATTATTTCCTTTTTTGGGATATACTTTTTTTCTAATTGATATTATGAAAAAAAAATGTTTTCTAAAAGTACTCTTCTTAAAAAAAACACACTTCTCAAGAATGTATCTTCTTCACTCAAAGTTGATGATTCTTATATCAAGTATGTTATTCCATATTTAATTTTTGGAACCCAAAGTTTCTGAATGTATGCTTTATTAAATGAAATTCATTCCCTTCCATGGGTTATTTTATGTCTAATATTGATTTATATTCTATGTGGCATACATGATAATGTAAATGTTATGATGTGACGGGTGCAACCAAAATTATATAGCACGAAGTAAATGATAAGATGTGATGGGTACGTCCAAAATTATATATCACTCTAATTAATTTGGAAATTTGATTTATCTCATGAGTAATTTTAAATATGTTTGAACATAATTCTATCTTTGTTCACAACTATGTGTGGTTTTGACCACTAAGAAATGATGTTTCATTTGTATTCATTGCCACATTACATGACTTTATATAATGATTCCTCTCATGATGATGATTTTATGATGTCATATTATTTCATGATATTATCTATGCTCTTACTGGGATTTTTATATAACCAATTTTTTATGTATATCCTTAGGTGACTACATCTACTAAGGAGAACACAAGGGACAATAAGAAGCTAGAGAAAAAGTAGTTAAATAAATGTTTATGTTCTATTTTGTAAAAGTTATGTATGGTCCTAGTTTTCCTAAGAAACTAAACCTTTATATACTTTTTGTGTAATGTTTTTATGTCGTTAAAATGATGTAATTGTAATGTAAGAAAAAGTAGGGTCAGTATAGTTGGTATCAGAGGAAAATTTAGTTAATTTGGGAATTAGCATTAGAGAACCTTAGTGAAACCCATAGTATGATACTATGTATATATAAGAAAAAAAGATGATTTTTTAAACATAGGGTTCCCATAAGATATAACTTTAGAGTTATTTTTTCAAAGGGATATATTATTGATGACTTGTTGACTTATGTTTTGTTCTAGCCTTTCCTATTTTAGAAAATGGGGAGAACTAAGAGAAAACATGCCAACAACTCTTAAGATGGACAATGTAGAGATTGTCCAAACAATGTCCCTAATGATTTTGGAGGTGGAGTTAAAAATTTCATTGTAATTCTTACCCAACTATCTCAAGTTATAAACAATAAGATGAATAATTTGGAACATCTTTCTTCACTAAAGAGAGAGAAACTGGATATTGAGTGTTTTATGTGGAAATGAACACCATCATTCAGTGGATATTCTGATCTACTAGTTATGAAACAATGGGTCAACACGATGGAGAATATATTTTCTATGCATCATTATTCTAATATGGAGAAGGTGGATCTGGCTATTTATCATCTAGATAGAGAGGCCTACCAATGGTGAGATTTGATTAAGAAAACCAAGATGAGGGGTGAAATTGAAGAGATGGAGTGGGAAGACTTTAATATAATGTTTCTTAACAAGTATTTACCTTAAACTCTTCGAATAAAGATAGAGAGAGAATTAATTGAGATGAATCAAAGGAAGATGAACCTGTCTTGGATTACAAATTAAAATTCATAAGGCTTGTAAGGTATTCTTCAGGTTTTGTTATCAACAATGATAGTAAAATTGATAGATTCTTTAGTGGCCTAAAAACACTCCTTCTAAAGGCTCATGAAATTATAGACATTGGGAGTTATGAAGAATTTTTTTGATGTGATCCCATGGTGGAGATGTGGTTTGGAGAATGGTCCCATGGCTATTGCGATAAGAAATGAAATATGGAGTTTAAATCTGGAGGATCTCATGAGAAATGTGGAAAGAAAACTCAACCACCCACATGTAAAAATTGTGGGAAGAAGCATCATGAGAATTACCTCAAATTAATGGGGAAATTCATAAAGTGTGGGAGGGAAATCCACCAAACTCATGAATGTTAAAAAGACATGAGGAAGCAGGATAATGTTATGGAGGAAAATAGAGCACCACCCATGGTCCAATGATACAACTGTAGGGAGTAAGGGCACTATGAAAGATAGTGCACTAAACCTTGAGTCTTCAATGGTAATCAATGTAATTAGCCATGAAATCCAAATGATCATGGAAAGGATTATGCCATCACTACTGTTGATGTGAAGAAATAAAATGAAGTCGTATAAGGTACACTTCCTATTCACTCAAGAATGTAAAAAGTCTTATTTGATTCTAGTTCTACACATTTCTTTATATCTTGAAAGTTTTCTAGAAATATTGAATCAAAATACCAAAACCATGAAGTAGAGAAACTATAAAAACACATAGTTGCTCAATCATTGCAACCCAAGTGTTGGAATCTTCTCTTATTTGCGTATGTGGGAGGATTCATCCAGCAAATCTTGGGATACTTCCCTTGGTGGAATTTGATGCTATACTTGGAATAGATTGAATCTTGTTATATTGAGAACATATAAACAGTCGAGAAAAGGAAATATCTTTTCATATTCCAAACCATCCCATTATCATCTACAAATGAAAGGAATATTATGAATTTCCTTTAAAAAATCCTTCAACAGTGTGGGTGTTATTCCCTGTGAAGAAGAATACCTCACTCAAATGGTTGAGTCAAAGGAAGGTATAATCCTAGGAGAAATTCCCATTGTGAGGGAATAAAGTGATATATTTCCTAAATATTTACCCATACTACCCCCAGATCATGAGGTATAGTTATCAATATAACTCATACCTAGAGCTAATCCTATCTCAAAGTGCCCCTATAGGATGGTTCCTATCAAACTAGAGGAGTTAAAGAAGCATCTGCCAGAGCACTTGGACAAGGGGTTCATACAACCTAGTGCATCACCTTTGGGTGTTCCAATGCTCTTTGTCAATAAGAAGGATGGATCAATGTGGTTGTGTATTGATTATCAGGAACTCAACAGGATCACCATAAATAGCATGTATCATCTTCCAAGTATTTAAGACTTGTTCAATCAGTTGAAAGCAACTCATTACTTCTCAAAGGTGGATCTATGTTCTTGATATCATCAGCAAATGGTAAATAAGGAATAGATTTAGAAGACTACCTTCCATAACAGTTATGAGAAATATGAGTTTTTTATTCCCTTCATACTTACTAATTCCCTTATGTTATTCATGGATTTGATTAATATAGTCTTTCGACATTACCTCAAAAAAATTTGGTAGTTTTTATTGATGAAATTCTCATCTACTCCATGATAAAGGAAGAACATGAATAACATCTAAGTCTTGTGTTGGAGATATTTTGGAAGGAAAATTTTTATTCCATGTTCAACAATTGTGACTTTTGGATAAAGAAAATCACATTATTGGGACATGTGATCACAAGTGAAGGAATTTCCATAGACCCTTAAAAAATAAAGGAAATCGAGGAATGGACCAGACCCTCTAGTATCACAAAAAATTGTAGCTTTCTTGGACTAGCTAGGTAATATAGATGTTTTGTGAGAAATTTATCATGATTTTCAAGCTCTCTATCTAAGTTAACAAGGAAAGGGGTAAAGTATGTATGGATGGAGGAATGTGAGGAAATCTTCAAGGAGCTAAAGAGAAGGTTAATCACTGCATCCATACTCACATTACCAAAAAGTGGATAAAGTTTTGTGATATACAATGATGCTTACAAGAAATGATTGGGTTTTGTACTCATGAAAATTGATAATGTGATAGCCTATGACCCACGACAGTTGAATATCCATGAGCCAAACTACCCAACACATAATCTGGAGCTAGTAGCTATGATTTTTGCCTTGAAAATATAGTGGTACTACCTCTATGATGAGAAGTGTGACATATATACCGATAACAATTACCAAAAAAAATATATTCACAGAAAAGGAGATCAACATGTGTCAAATGATATGGTTATAGCTAATAAAAGACTATTATTTCTCTGTTCACTATCATCCCAGCAAGGTGGAAAATGTAGTTGATGCTCTAAGAAGAAAATAACTTGCTACACTATAAATGTTGTGGATCGAGAGAGACCCTATCTTCTTGGACACAAAAATGATGGATTTTGAAATCATAACAATAAGGAACAAACCATAAATTTCCCAAATGATTGACCAACCACCTATTTAAGAGATGATTAAGGAGGCATTAAGGGATGATCTAGAGCTAAAAAATAAGGTGAATGAAGTAAAGAAATAGAAGATGCAAGAGTTCCATATTGATGGTGATGGTGTGATTCAGTTTGGAATGAGGCTCTGTGTGCCTTCATGACATTGGATAACGAAGGATCTATTTAAAAATGCACATAGTTCAACATTATATATCCATATTGGGAGTACCAAGATGTACTGTGATCTTTTAGAACAATTTTAGTGGCATAAAATGAAGAAGAAGATTGCAGAGTATTTCTCAAGGTGCTTGATATGTTATCAAGTTAAAGAAGAGTGAAAAAAGTCCAAAGGAATGATAAAACCATTTCCTATAACCATGTGGTAATGGGATAATGTCACTATGGACTTTATCATAGGTATCCTAAAGACATCTAAAGGAAATAATTCAATATGGGTTGTGGTGGACTAAATCACCAAAATTACCAACTTTATTGCTATTCAGGAATATATCTCACTCAAACAACTTATAAAAATATATGTGAAGGAAGTGGTGAGACTGCATGGGGTTCCACTTTCAACTGTCTCTGATTGTGATCCTGGGTTCACATCTAAATTCTAGAGGAGTATCCAACATTCCTTATATATTGAATTGAATTTAAGAATGACCTATCACCAAAAAACTGATGTCCAATCTGAAAGGACTATTCAAATGCTCGAAGATATTCTAAGAGCCTACTCTTTTGAATAAAAAGGTTAATGGGATCAACATGTCCCATTGGTTGAGTTATCGTACAGAAATAGCTACCACTTGAGTATTCATATGGATCCATATGAATCCATATATGGAAAGCTATTTAGTACTCCAACCTGTTGAGATGAAGTTGGTGAAAGAAAGCAACTTGGAATAGATCTTGTGCAAGAGATGACAGAGAAGGTTCAATACATCTAGCAACATATCAAAGCTGCTCAGATTTGGAAAAAGAGGAATACTGACAACCATCGAAGGGATTTTCAGTTCAACATTATAGATAAAGTATTCCTTCTAATATTATCATGGAAGAGGGTCATACAGTTTGGAAAGAATGGGAAGATAAGCCCAAGGTACATTGGCCCCTTTGAGATCATACATCACATAAGATACATAGACTATCATCTTGCACTTCCACTGAATATGGATCATGTTCATGATGTGTTCCACGTATCACTTCTGAGGAAGTACGTACCAGATCCCTCTCATGTAATGAACTCAGAGGTGGTATAGTTGGAAGATGATCTCTCTTAAGAGGAGAAGCCAGTAAATATTCTATACCTGAGATATATGGTTCTTCAAAACAAGACAACCCACCTTATCAATGTGTTGTAGAGGAACCATAAGTATGAAGAAAAAACTTGGGAACCAGTTGAGGTGATGAAGGAGAAGTACCCTCACTTGTTTATGTGAAACAAAATTTTGAGGGTGAAATTTTAAAAGGAGGAAATAATATAATGAACCAAACATTTATCAAAGGAATATCTCTATTCTTATAGTAATTTCCCATAGTATAAATCATATAAAATCAATTATATACCATAATAAAAATGATATAAATAAATAATTAATGAAATAAGAAGTATTTCTAGAAGATAAGGAACCAAAACTGATGAAGTAGTATCTTGACCTTATGAGTAGTAATATGAACCTTATTAATATTAAACTATCCAAATAAATATTATACTCACCCATTAAATTATAGATAATATTTCAGTATCTTATAAGTGAAAATATGATATAATTATATCATCATAAAAGTAAGTAAATATTTTAAAAATTATTAATTAAGTGTGGTATTTTTATAATTTATAAATATTTAATTACAATTTTTTGATTAATTTAACAATTAAAAATAATATTTCTTTTCATAAAATTTATTCATAAATTAATATTTGTATTTATTATGATTTTAATAAAATTTTATGAGACCTTAAGTAAATTTTCAATGTGTTGCAAAATCAGTTATAATTTTAAAATCTGTATTTTCCAAGTAAATGATGATTTTAATTAAAAATTAAATTAATCATATTTATAAAATTATTTTAATAAAAAGTAGTTTATTTTTTAATTCTACGAATCAAAAAATGGTTAGGGTGAATTTTTGGGATTTTTTTGAAATATTTGATTTTTTGGTGAATAATAAAATACGATAATTTACAATATCTAATTACTATATTTAGTAACAAGAATAATCACTATTGATTTTCTTGAACAAAATAATAAATAAATTAATTAAATAATGAGAAAACAACCCTCTCATCCACTATAAATACCACCCCTTACACCCCCTTCTCCCCACACATATCAAGAATTTATACATGCCTAAATTCAATATACTCTTACCTATCCCATCCCCCACTTCCAGGACCTCTTATTATCATCAAAAGGCCAAGCCTAGGTTCATTGTGGAGGATCTCAAGAGGAGAATTCAACAGATAAATCCTCTCTCTTTTTCATTTAATTTCCTATTTAATTTCAATTTGTTTAATTATTCTATCATCACCTCACTTCGTCCAAAAGGAATGATAACTCCAGTACCTTAAATATACTGTAATTATATCATGTTAATGGAATATTCAACATTAAACTTCTCCCTCTATCTCTTTTATCTTAAAAATGAAATCATCGCTCATGATGTGTCAATTTATCAACATCATGGGCGATGCACTTTCATTTTCCTTAAACATATTCAAGGATGTTAATAAGAAAATTAAATGGTTTAAAAAAGATTTTAAATTGCATGTTATATCCCTTTTTTATGTTATGGAAATAAATTATACTCATGATACTAAATGATAATATAGAACAAGTTTATTGTGTTTGAAAAACCACCAAAATTAACCTAAAATGACCAGCATTAACTTTAATCTAATGAATCATCCTCATGGTATATAACCAAATTATTTATAAGATCATTTATGTTTCTAAATGATCATTAATAACACATAATAACAATTATGTATATTCATCCTCATTTTAAATGAACTTCCATTCATGTATACAAACAAACTGATCATGAGAACTATGAAAATGAGAAGTCTCAAACGGAGAAATTAAACTCTATAATTCATAAAAAGGACCATCAAAGAACTTAATAAAAATAAATAAATTATATTCATGTATAAAAGGTTATTTAGTTGTTAATTAATGAATCTAATGTGATTATATTGGATATTAAATTGAAGAAAGAGTTCAGACACAAGGTAAGGGGAATTCTCAAACCCAACTCTCTTTCTTTGGGTCTTCCCTCATTCACCCCATTTTCAGTATGGATATTTATTAAATATAATTTATTCATAATTATATTACCTTTTAAGGGATATATGTGTTTTATAATTTATATTATTACAAACACAATGTTTTCTAAAAGAACTCATCTTTCAAAAAAACACACTTCTTGAGATTGTTTCTTCTTCACTCAAAGTTGATGATTGTTATATAAAGTATGTTATTCCCTATTTAATTTGGGAACCCAAATTTTTTTAATGTATTATTTATTAAATTGAACCCATTAATTTCCATGGGATATTTTATTTCTAATATTGATATATGTTATATTTTGCAAGCATGATAATGTAAATGTTATGATGTGACAGGTGCACCTGGAATTATATATAGAAAAGTAAATGATAGGATGTGAAGGTTCAACCCAAAATTATATAGCACTCTAATTCATTGGGTAATTTGATTTATCTCATGAGGAATGTGAAATATGTGTGAACTAGATGCTATATTTTTTTTAAAATTATGTGTGGTAGTTGACCACTAAGACATGATGTTTCATTTTTATGAATTTCCACATTCCCTACCTTTATCTAATTATTACTCTCATTATGATGTTGTTTTTATAATGTTATATTGTTTCATGATCTTATTCATTCTCTTACTGGGATTTTTATCTCACCCCTTTTTTATGTATATCCTTAGGTGACTACATGTACCATGGAGAACACAAGGGACAATAACAAGCTAGAGAAGAAGGAATTAAATATATGTTTGTGTTTTATATTGTAAAAGTTATGTATAGTCCTAGTTTCCCCTAGAAACTAAAATTTTTGATCCTCATTGTGTAATGTTTTTATGTTGTTAAAATTATGTAATATAAATGTAAGAAAAATCATGATCACTATAATTAAATTAAAATATCTTTTACTTTAGTGTTACTCAAAAACCCTGAGAGATGATATTTCACATTAAATTTATAATTAATTTATTTAGACTTGGAACAAATAATTTCCTTGTATTAGGATCATTTATTTGATGAAATATTTTATCTTCCAAAAAATCATATCAAATTATCTTGGTTGTGATATAAGGATTCAAGTGTATAATACTTATAGTGGTGATCCACATGTGCTCTATTGATCTCTGTGTAATGTTAATTGATTTCTGGGTGCCTGTGCAATGAAACAAATATCTTTTTTTGTTCTTATTGATCACTCATACAAGTATATTGAATAAATAACTCTTGCATTTCTCATTATTGAGAGGTAAAGAGAAAGATGAATTTTATAAAGAAATCTATTTTTTACAAGGATTACCTATATCTCAATTAACCCTATATAATAGACATAACTATTTAGTTATATAGTTAGGGTTTAGGTAAAAATATTATTTAATTACATACTTGTCCTTAAATAATATAATAATCTTTATTAAACCCCATTATAATTATAATAATAATAATATTGTTATTTTATGGGGTTCACACTAACTTGCGCAATAAAAAATATTATTTAACCAGCTTGTAAATTAATTTTTTTCATAGGACAAAGTTTTAGTGCATTCAAAATACTCAACATTTATTTAATACCTGAATAAATATTTAATATAATATTTCATTTATCAATAAATATTTTCAATCAATAAAATATGAATAAAATTATTTCTTATTCTTGGGAATAATATTTATTCCATTAATTAAATTCAAATAGAATTTAATTGTGATCAATGGTAACACTTAGTATGTGACCCTCTAGGATTTTTTCTCATTGTCATTATTTGGGATTGCCTAATGTACAATATTATTATCTAGAAATGGGTCAAGTAACCCAATAGAAATAAATTAATGTCACAATGATGACAACCATATAAAAATGATCATTATGTAATATAATCCCCACATAACAATATGTAATCAAGCAGGTTGCACATCTGTGTCATCAACCTATATACTCGATATGTCTTTATTTGACTATATAAAATGAACATTTCATTTCACCATGTCCATGAAATTTAATGTTATGGTTCTATTCTAATAAAAGGGCCCAAATATAAGCTTTTATAAATATGGAAGGAAAAAAATATTTCCTTGACATATCTATTAATAACATGACATTCATGATGCACCCAATGTACCCTAATTCCCACCAATATATGGAATGACGAGTTTGGTCAATAAATCTAAGTGTGTGAGTCATGGCACACATGAATGATAATATTAAAGTTTAAGAACCATCACACACACTCACATATAGTAATATATGATGACACTAAAACATGAGGAATTCTTACCAGTGGGTCTATTCTCATAATATCTAGTCTTTGAGGTTTCCAAGTGTGAACTTCATTAGAAGATTCCTCTTTTGATTATGAGTACTAATATAGGAAAGTCTACATACTATGTGTCCAGTCATAGTATGTTATCAAACTATAGATCTATATATAAAAATATCTTTATACCACTTAAAGGTTCTCATCATAGTGGGGAACTACTATGAACTTATCCTTGCAACAGATACCCAAGGACATTATTACAATAAAGTCATGCAGAAAAATGAAAAATATGTAACAAGATAATTTATTAATATTCAAATCATTGAATATACATGTAATAAAATAAAAACCATTTGGTCTTAGGAAACCTACTCCAATAAACTCCCATTTGTACTAGATCTATTTTCCTATGACTTTAAGTCCTCTAGACCTCACATGATAATCATGTTTCCACCTATTCAAAGCTTTAGTGAATTGATCCTCCATGTTGTCTTATATGGAAATAATTCTCACTTCAACCTCACCTCTTTGGAAAAAATACCTCAAGAGATTAGAATTATGAAATTTGTACATTATCCACTAATTTAACCTTGGATCTTTTACAAGAGCCACCACTATAGTATAATCACAATAATGTGTGAGGGGATATTTACTTATAGGTACCACATAAAGCTCTTGGATGAATTTTTATATCCATATTGATCCATTATATTCCTTAGAAGCTGTAATTTACTCAGACTCTATATTAGAATCCACAACCACATCCTATATTGAGCTCTTTCATATCACATCACCTCTAATGAAAATGGAGATGTATCCTATTTGTGATTTCATATTATCTTGATCTATTTGGAAACTAGATTCTATACATCCTCTAATGACTAGATATTTATATCCTCCATAAATGAGTAATATATCCTTTCTACACCTTAGATGTATAATTATAGTAGTCATATTTATATCTTCCCACCACACATAGTGCATCAGAAACATCCATCCTAGTACATACCATAATGTACATGATTAACTTAATCGATGAAAGATATGAAATCCTTTCCATTATTTTTTATTCCTTATGTGTCTAAGGAAAAATTTTATCAGAAAAATAAACTCCATATGACATTGGAAACAATCCCATATTGGATTGTTCCATAATAAGTATCATCAGTATATTTTCAGTATATTTACCTTGACTTAGGCCAAGCAGCCTCTTGGATCTATCATGATAGATCATGATCCCAATAATTTATGTCACCTTAACTAAGTCCCTTATGAAGAAGCATTCATTCAACCACATCTTAATAGACTGTAAGACTTGTATTTTATTTCCAATAAGTAACATGTCATTGACATATACTATTAATAAAATTAACTCACTCCCACTAAACCGCTTATAGATACAAGGATCACATTCATTATTTGTGAAACTGAATTCCTTTATGGCCTCATAAAATTTAATTTTCCATGACTTGGATGATTTAATTTATCAATAAATGTATATTTTTTTTCAATTTGAGCATATTTTTGGAATCCTTAAGAGTCACAAACACATCATTTTGTGTCATATAGACCTCATCCATAAGGTTTAGGATAAGTAATGATATTTTGAAATCCATTTTCCAAATTTCATAGTCATGGATGGCTGAAAAACCAAGTATAACTCTGATGGATTTCACCATTTAAACTAGGGTAAATTTTTCATCATAGTCAATGCGTTAATGCTGTTTAAACCCATATGAAACCAATCATGACTTATTGGTACTGAAATTTCATTACATGTCCATTTTCTTATATAATACCCATTTAAAACCAATGGAATTTAAATCCACTGGAGGATCTACTAAAATCTAGACTTGGTTTTGGTATATGGAATCCATTTTAGAAATCATGGAATCTTGCTACATGGAAACATTTTTTGAACTTACTGTTTTAATTTTAGGTTAGAGGATTATTATTAACAACTAATACTAGGTCACCATCCTCAATGACTAGAAAACCATACCATTCTAGTTCACTAAACTCTCTTGTACTATTACTTAGTACCTGTATCTATGGAACTTCTTCCTCTTACATGGGGCTTTGTGGAATATTTTCATAGTCTAACTCTTGTGTACATTGAGATTCCACTTAATTGAAGTCAATATCACTATCAGTATCTATTTTAGATATGTGTTCCGTCTTAGGGAATATAGAACATATTGCCACTATTACCATTTTGACTGAGGTTTTGAATAGGTAATATCTCCTTGCTTCCTTAATGTACCCTATAAAGTTACACTTTATTCTTGGTGGTGAAATTTCGATACCTAACGAGGGATTAAAAAATGTTTTTCTACCCTATACATGTATATTTGACAACATGGATTTTCTTACACTCTATAGTTCATATGGAATACCATTTCTCAATATAGTTTGTACTTGGTTTAGTATGTGTTATTCTATATATAATATGTATCCCCAAAATGATAATGAAATACTCCCATGACTCATCATTGATATCACCATATATAAAATGTGTGGTTCCTCCTTTTACATATACCATTACATTGAGGTGTATATAGTGAAGTGAGTTGGGATAAAATCCCAAACTCCCATATGCAATCAATGAATTCTTGATTAATATATTCTCCATCACATTTTGTGTGTTGTTTCTTAATTTTTTTACCATGATGGTTCTCAAAATAATTATTATATTATTTTAATTTATCAAAAGAATCCAACATATACCTCATTAATTAGATATATCCATATCTACTAAAATCATTATTAAAAATTCTGATGTATTAGTATACAGTCCTTGCTACAATAAGAAATTTTCCACACACATTATTAATAACTAATTAAAAAATATTTTTGGTCCTTTAACCTTTCCACTAAATAGGGATTTGGTGATTTTACCTTGTAAACATTCATGACATGCACCAATTGGTTTTAGTTTGAAAGAATAAAAATATCTATCTTTTTTTAATTTAGTCAAAAAAAATTCATTTACATAACCTAGCTAATGATTCCAATGTTGGGTGTGGTATGATTTATGTGAATTAGTTTCATTACCAATTTCCATTACTTCTTTTGCATAATCCAACTCATAAAGTCAATTCTTTAAATGTGAATTACCATAACAAATGATTTCCTTATAAAATAAGAAACATTTATTAAAAAATTTGAAAATAAATCCATCAATATCTTGTCTAGATATGAAAATAATGTATTTGGTAATAGATGAAACATAATAAAAAACTATTAAAACTAAGATCATTTCTATTGTAAATTTTATGTGGTAGTTATCGACAGCTAAAAAATCATGTTTAACTTCTTTGGATACTCTTAGATCCACATCACATCTATAAATATTTTCAAATATACTTGAATCATATATTTGAGTACATATGGGAGAAACAAAATCTATATCTATCATATAATTTATAGAAATAGATAAATTGCTCGAGATAAAAATGCACTTGAAGATTCTCCTTTTTTCTTTTAATGAGTATAAATTTTCATCTAGTGGACCTTATTTCCACTTGAAAAGAAAATAACATACTATTCCCTTAGTTACCCTATGATAATCATATTAATGGAAGGGCATGAAGATGCTTTGAGCTTAGATCTATTCACTTTACCTCTTTGTTTGTTCACCATAAGCACAAAATGTTTTTCATGCTTAGTTTCTTTATCTACACAGGAAAGAAGAGTAAGAAGAACTGTGAGAGACCTCTCTATGTTTTTAATATTAAAATTTACATCAAATATTAAGCAGCTATGAGGGATTAATGTAATAATGAGATCAGTACTCAGTTATTCAGGTATTTTAATATTTAGAAACACTAGATGCTCAATATTGATAATGATATTGAATACGTGTTTCCCAAAAGGGGTACCCTCTCAAATATTTCACTAAGAAATATCCTTGGAGATATCAAACCATTATTGTTTAACTCTATCCTAGTAGAGACCACAATAATATTAATCATTCTAAATGTTTCCATGTTTTCATGAGACTTCATGAGTTCACTATAAATATATGATAACATGAAACACTAAATTCTGAATGAATAATTCATATGTTTTTCATAGACTAGGAACTCTTCATCAATCGTATCCTTTTCAAGAAGATAATGAATTAAGGATTATAATATTTAACATTTTCGTTCATGTAAAAACATAATATGAAGGCATATAAACCACTCCTTGAAGTTACTTATAGCGAGGAGATGGTATTTCTATAATATATATCACAGGGATAGTGTTGATGATGAACTTTATATTTCCTATAATTATAAAATATAATATTTTTATTACATTATTTGATTAAAAATTATCTTAGAAATAATAATAATAATTTTTTTATTAAACCTCCTGCCATTTTATCAAGTCCCAATATCCCTCTCCATTTAACTCAGAATGTATAGTTTTTAGGAAATTATAGTGGAAATCATCCATATTCCCCTTCACAACACACAATAAGGGTTGGTCAAGCTACTTGAAGGTATCTAGGTAGGCATGTCTTTTCCAACTATGGGCTTGCAGCTCCTTGATCCGTTGAGTGGACTCTCCAGTCCTAAAGTCATGATTTGGATTTCCTCAACACTTACCACTAAATTAAACCAAATCTAACAAGGTATACTCTTAATGATGTTAAATGGTTATGTTAACCTAAATCCTTTAAAAGAATATAGATTATAAAATTAAGTTTCCCAACAAGGGTTGTTCATGCACTTAGTTCTACTAGTTTCATTCTTAATCAAGTAATGAAAGGCCAAGTATGACATAAAATTTAGTTGAGGTATTTTATTTTATTTTGCAAAAATTTTATCTTTTTTATCATTTACATGAAGTATTAATATTTAGTGGATTTTACTTAATTAATTAACCATGTTGGATAAAACTTTTATGTATAATCAATTTATCTAAATTCTTTAATTTCAAATTAATTCATTTTTATGTGATATCGACCTTTAATATATTAAATTAATAATACATAAGATAGAAAAAATAACTAATTAAATGATATGGTCATGAAATTATCTAAAGGTTGATTTATTGAGTGGAAAATAAAATAACCTGTGACCTTTTAAAATTGACCCCTTATGCCGATCTTGGAATGAGTTATAATGTTTCACCTATCCATGAGTGTTTTGCCTAGGTTGGAATCATTATGTTTTCATCTTGAACTACCTCCATGCACCTTGAGATAATCCATTAGATTGGTTAATATGGATTATAATAGATTATTTAATAGAGAGTTAGTGGAACCCATAGATTGGTTAATATCGATTACATAAATAACTATGGACATGTTGGTCCTATATAATAATGGAGGGTGTGATGACTCTTAGGCCATCAAATTTAATTTAATATAAAATAACTTAAAAACCACACAAAAAATTAAATTAAAACATATAATATATTAATGTCCTTGATCATGCTCATGAATTGTCATATATTCAATGTATACAAAAAATAAAACCAATTAACACTCATTCATATTCATTACTTATTATTAATATAAAAAATATAGTGTTAAATAAATAATTCATAGACTAATTAATTAATTAATTCCATTTCATATTAATGACCATCCGAAATCATTTGGAGATACTCATATTAATTGTATTTGTGGAAAATAAAATCCAGAACCAACTATTGATGCTTATTACCCTAAATTAATTGACATTTAATATTATTTAAAACCATTATCAAATTGTGAAACATTGAATGTTCCAATCAAAGTAATAATATCTTAATGATTCAGTTTTAAATTTAATATAATTTAATTCTATCATTTTATTTAGAGACTACACACTATGTACTATTGAGATAAACACCACGTATATTATTTTCCATGTACTCGGGTTACATTCTTAGGGATTCGATGTGTATCTTTTCTAGACTACATGGCATGTACATGCTATCTACACTTCATATATCATGGTTTCCATGTGTTCACACAACCTTCTAAAGGACTCGACATGTTTTATGAACAATGTACTACACAATATATACGTGTCAGCTACATGTTGTGTATCTCACATTATGTGGGTCCATATAACTCATTAAGGAACTCATTGTGTATTTTGAAAATGGGAAATAATGAAAGCCACAGTGTGTACAATCCATCTACATAATGTGTATATAATTATTTCTCTAGAATTTCAATATATTGTGGTTTGAACATGTTTATAATCCTATATGATGTGTGAATTTCATCATTAAACCACAAATACTACATGGATTTTATGTTAGTTACACACCATGTAATATGGCATGATGTGTTCTAGGTTGTCCTAGTCTATGTGTGGTATTTAATAAATGCACTATGTTTAATTACTTCTTGTTATGTCTTGTATCCCGCGGCACATCTAGGTGTAGTGAGCTTGTGTACAAGATGTATAATCTAACTACACACCATGTAGTCCCATTCTATTACACCAAAATCCCCAACACTTCCTGATGGAATATCTGATCATTCTTTATATATTCTTTCTCTTTTAAGAAAATGAAACACTGAACAATGATGATTAATATATCGAAAACATGTTAATTCTAATGGGACTAAAGAATGAATAATATGTAATGAAAAATTAGACCATGATTTCACATATAGATCAAAAATAAAATATAAAATCAAAAATATAAAACTTGACTGCTCTAATACCACTTGGAAGTTTCGAGCAAAGTGGAAGCGCCTTTGGTGGACATTAAATTAAAATTAATTTTAATTTAGAGTTTCCCAAAAACCCTGATAGAGAATATTTCATGTTAAATTTATAATTAATTTATTTATATCAGGAAGAAAGTATTACCTTTTATTAGGATCCTTTATTCGATGATGTTTTTGATATTCCAAAAAAACTCCTTGATTACCTTCATTTCACTGTAAGGATTCATGTGTAGAATCCATCTTTCAGTGATCCACATGTGCTTCTTTGATCTTTGAGAAACACCAATTGATTTTTTAGGGCTAAAATGGAGAATCAATTGTCTTGAATTGATCTCATTGATAACTCATCCTTTAGCATTAAAGGAATATCTCTTGCATTTTTCATTCCTGAGATAGATAGAGAAGGGGGTATTCAAGATAGAAATCTATTGTGTGTAATGATTTTCTATATATTGATTAACCCTACACAATCGACATAACCAACTATTTATAGAATTAAGGTTTAGGTTAAAATATAATTAAATTTCATGATGGTCTTTAAATAATATAATAATATTTATTAAACCACATTCCATATATAACAACAATAATATTATTATTTTATGGTGTGTACACTAATTTGCGCAATAAAAAATATTATTTAACCAGCTTGTCAATTAATATTTTTTTCACCAGACATGATCTTGGTCTATTTGAAATCCTTGGTATTTATTGAATACATGAATAAATATTTAATATAATATTTCATTCATCAATAAAACAAGTGATCGATAAAACCTGAATAAAATTATTCTTTAGTCTTGAGAATAATATTTATTCCATTAATTAAATTTATATAAAATTTTATAAAGATCAACGGTAACACTTATTGTGTGACCCTCTAGGATTATTTCTCACTCGTATTAAGCAAGATCACCTAAATGTTATAATTATTTACAAGAAATTAGTCAAGGAAACTAATGGAAATAATATATTGTCACCATGAAAACTACCACTGTAACGACCCGAAATTTTGAATAAATCTTGTTTCCTAAATTTATGTGTTATTTTTATTTTATTTTTATACTCAACAAAAATGTTTCATTTGATAACATGAGTATAATTAAAATGATACCATTGGTTTTTGACTGTTATATGACCATTGGTCAATATGACCACTGGAAACTAAACGTTTTGATTATTGTCTCTAAATACAAGTAATCTTGGTTAATTAATATAGAAAGAAGATTCGATGGCCTCACCCAGTAGTCTTGGACCGATCGAAGCCCATCTAACAGAACTTGGGAAGGAGGTAGCACCACTGGGCTTTGCTCTGGACCAAACCCAAGCTGAACTTCATCGTGTGAAGCTAGAACGGGATCGCCTTCGCGAGAAGTTAAAACTGATAGAAATTACTACTCGTGCGATGTTGGCCGAGCCTCCCTCATATTCTCTAACCTTAGCACACCTTACACTTAGGTCCTATGCTGGTGTGATAAGGGGCTATGTAAGGAGACCATAACTGCCTTGTGTAATCCTTTGTTTTAAATAAAAATTGGAATTTCTTCTTATGATGAAGTTTATGAATTTTCAAATGACAAGATAAATATGGTATGCATATTTTTGATGAATTTTAGAGAAAGGATATTTTAAAAATGTTTATGTAAACCTTAAATAAATAAAAATGTGTAATGATTTTCAAAAAATGGTCTTCTACAAATATGTTCAGTACGGAATTTAGAGTCTAATAAGATCAACTTAATTTTTGATGAATAGTAAATTATGAATAGTGATTTTATGCTTAGGATTAGTAATGTGACCAAATGGATTAGTAATCTCACTTAAAGAAAGTATTAATATAATCTAGGCACCTTGATTTAAGTAATGTGATTCAATAAAATGGTTAAAAACGGTTTCATAAATTATTATTCAAGTATTAGTTTTTTCGTTTGAATAGTGTTTTTTTATTAAAATTTAAATTAAAAATATTTAGAAAAATATTTTTATAAAATGGATTTCATTTTTGAACTCAGAGCATCGATATTATGTTAAGGTAATTTTTGGGGTTTTTTCTAAAAATAATGAATTTTCGGTGAATAGTGTATTTATTTAAAAAATAAATTAAAAATATTTAGAAAATTATTTTTATAAAATGAAGTTCATTTTTAAAATCAAAGCATTGATATTTGGTTAAGGTGAAATTTTGGGATTTTTCTGAGAAAGTTGAATTTTCAGTGAATAGTAAAAATACAGTTTTAGGGTTTCGGTATGTTTAATGACATCATAACTGTGTCATGATGATGTCATGAGATATTTTAAAGGATGTTAGACTAAAGAGGATGAATTATTGTGTGGGGGTCTCCATGTGGCCTAACTTTATGGGAAGTACCATGGGAGGGCCCATGCTTTTGAGAAAACCACTTTTGAGGTGTCCGTTGGCCATTAATGCCTTGTCCCCTGACTTTCCCTATAAATACCAAGCCCTCCTCTCATCTTTTCGACTCCAAAACCATCCTCAACGAATTTCTGGTATCCGTACCTCCCAAGGAGTCCTCCCAAGGTTCCCCCAAGCCCTCAAGGTCCCAACCTTTGAGTTTTAAGAGTTACGTTTTAAGGTAAGGGATCCGACCTCTCTCTTTCATTTCAAGTAATCTTTTTTATGTCATTCCTTTTATGCTCCATGTTCTTATGTTGTAGGATGTTCTTTTATACTCCTCTTACTGAACTTTTCATGTTCATATAATGAGAGATCCCCTCTTACTCTCATTATTTCGTTTTATGAAGTTTTAAGTGGCGCCGTTAGGCTGCCGAAATTTTTGTAACGGATTCTTTCTCCCTTCTCATTTTTCAAGATCTATTTTCATGTAAAGTATTTCAAGTTCCTTTTTATTATTTTGGGGTATGATCTCTAAATTTATCATACGGATCTTTTATGATCATATGATTAGATACCCCATTTTATCTCTTCAATTCAGTATTTTGAAATTTTAAGTGGCGCCGTTAGGCTGCCGAATTTTTAAGTGGTTCTTCACCCTTCTCATTTTGAAGTTCTACTTTCATGTCAATTCTTTCAAGTTCCTTTTTGTTATTTTGGGGTATGATCTCTATATCTATCATACTGGAATCTTATTTTCATATGATGAGAGACCCCATTTGATCTCTTCAATTCAGTATTTTGAAGTTTTAAGTGGCGCCGTTAGGCTGCCGAATTTTTAAGTGGTTCTTCACCCTTCTCGTTGTGAAGTTCTACTTTCATGTCAATTCTTTCAAGTTCCTTTTTGTTATGTTGGGGTATGATATATATATCTATAATACTTGAATCTTATGTTCATATGATGAGAGACCCCATTTTATCTCTTCAATTCAGTATTTTGAAGTTTTAAGTGGCACCGTTAGGCTGCCGAATTTTTTTTAAGGGATTCTTTCACCCTCCTCATTTTTCAAGTTCGATTTTCATGTCAAGTCTTTCAAGTTACTTTTTATTATGTTGGGGTATGATATATATATCTATCATAATTATCTCTTATGATCATATGATGAGAGACCCTATTTGATCTTTTCAATTCTTTTTTATTGAAGTTTAAGTGACGCCGTTAGGCTGCTGAATTTTCATAAGAGAAATCTAATTTTTGTCTTCCTTCCATGTTTTTCATTTCAAATGGTATGTCCTTAAAATTTCATTACCATGTACATATATCCTTCTTATTCTGTCCCCTTACTGTTTTATGGATCATTTATGAGTGGGTGACCCATGTCCCCTCTCTTTTCAATGTTTTCTAAAACCCCGAAACATAGCCGTTATGCTGCAGAATTTTCATCTCAAAATGCCTCTCTCTCTTTTCTCAAAATTATTTTATGTTATAAAGTGAATACTCAAAGATCTTATTTCTACAAGGGTATTCACATATATATCAAAATTTTCTATTTTAAATTCTGGGATTTACATACATGAGACCCACTTTCCCTTCCGTGGGTTTAAAGTGACGTAAAGATCATGTCTTTAAAACAGTTTTTAAAAACGTTATGATTATGAAATGAAACCCATTTATTTTATGCTATATGGGTTATTTATGAAATGTTTGATGATGATATATGTGTCTCACATGATAATAAAGGCAAATTTAAGGTTGCGCCCTGATAGCGCTCCAATGCATTGGGTAATGATGTAACCACTAGAGATTACAATTTTCACGATACCTTGGTGAATAACCTTGGTAATTTTCAAATGACACCTTGGGGATGGACCTTGGTGATATGTTCATGATTGTCTATGTTAAATGATGTAGCCACATCTTCAAGTTATGAAAAAGTTTTATTTTTATTATGATATGCCTCATGATTTCATTTTCATGCCTTAAAGTTCTTTTCATGACTTTATTGATGTATCTCAAGTTCATATGTAAAATGTTTCACTTGTTTCCCTTACTGGTCCTTCTTCTCACCCTTTCTTTTGATGTATGTCCCCAGGTTATGAGATGCAGTAATGAGCCTAGTTTGAACATGAGGAGAAGCCTTTCAAGTGTTTGAGAAGAATGTTTTATGTTTTCATGTTTTAAGTTCCTAGTTTCCAAGACACTAAACCTTAAAGATCCTCAGTTTTGTAAAATGTAATGAAAGTTTATGTGATAAAAAGGCAGGATGCTATAGTTGGTATCAAAGGATGGTTTAGTTATTTGTGGAAATTAGGATATGAAAACTCTAGGAATAACCCTATAGAAAAGTTTAAATATAGGAAATCTTCCTCGTATTTTGGTGAGTATTGAGTAAGGGGTTTCCAAGCAAATACATCCCTGTCTGGATACGAGCAGGTAGAGGTGGCTCTGGCACAGATGTACATAGGGGTAAAACCTGAAAACACCGCTTTGAGCTAGACTCGAACGGGAACTGGTACACGACAACGGGCCTTGCTGAACTCTTGGTTACGACACTCCCGGGGGATATGCTTTGGTAAATTCATAAGCTTAGTATGAACCATTGTTAAAGGAATAAAGATAAAATAAAATAAAGGTTCACATAAGAATATATGATCATGGATAACCTAGATGATAACCTAGGGGATCACAAGTTAGGGTATACTTTTCAACTACAAGTTATCCTTATATGCTTTAAGTTTCTTTTCATGATTATTGGCTAAGTATTTAAGCCCCTATTTATAGTTTCTTTTCTTAGTTAATGGTGGGAAATGGAAGAACATGTCCCAACAACCAAGGTGATAGGAAATGATACGATTTCCGTATTAATACGATAGAGATGATTAGGGGATTAAAAGATGATTATTATTTTGGAAGACGTTCACTATTTTGAGGACCCTATACGATCGAGGTAAATAGATTACTACAGTATTTTCATTGAGGAGTAAGGTTGACTTATATTTTGAAGAATCAATGAACTTAAGGTGGACTTATAGTAATTTAGGTTACTTATGGGAATGATTAACCTATCTTGGGTAAAATATGTTTAGGTTAGCTACATTTGTTATAAGATGTTAGGTGTGGTTGATGTTGTTTGGAGATGAACAATGAAGTTTATTTTGGAAGACCATGTTATCAAATCCCTCTTGTATTTGGGTTTCAATCTTAGTTTGGTTTATTTTGAGGAATTTTAAGGACCGTTATTTATGGGATGGTCTATGATGAACTTTGGGTAGTACCATGGAACTTTGAAGATTTAAAAATAGTTTCCCTTCCTATGATATTCTTTCTTTTTGAAGAGTTGTTTTACCTTACCCTTTCTGTTTTGGGATAATGTTTAAAGATAGAAGAAATAGATAGTTAATCTTTTGTGGATTATGTGATTCCCTAGAAGATGATTCTTGTGTTTTGATGAGACCAAGTAGTTTTGAATGCTCATCATTGGGAGAAAAGATTAGTTTTGGTAGAAACTTATTAAAGGATGAAACTCTACATGAAGGTAGGTATATTTTCTTATGTTTTTGTTCTATGTAGTAAATGAATTTCTCAAAATTATGAAAAGGAACGTAAAACAAAAACGTTTTTGGTTTACGTTTCCTACTAGGTAATCAATGACCGTTTACACACATCATAAGTTTGGGATTTTCTTATGGTTAAATTTCTCCTAATCATGTTCTCTATCACTCTCCCTTAGAACTTGACCCTTTGTTTTTCTTCCATGTCCATGTTTTATTACATGGAATCCCAGTGTGGGCTAACTCGGGTGACCTTCATACTTCACTTTCTTTCTTTTAAAGTAATAGTTTTACTAAATCCTTTTCCGATGTGGGACTTTCAATGAAATTTCAAAACCTAATTTTAAAAATTGAGAGGACGCAATTTCTTAAGGGGGGAAGATTGTAACGACCCGAAATTTTGAATAAATCTTGTTTCCTAAATTTATGTGTTATTTTTATTTTATTTTTATACTCAACAAAAATGTTTCATTTGATAACATTAGTATAATTAAAATGATACAATTGGTTTTTGACTGTTATATGACCATTGGTCAATATGACCACTGGAAACTAAACGTTTTGATTATTGTCTCTAAATACAAGTAATCTTGGTTAATTAATATAGAAAGAAGATTCGATGGCCTCACCCAGTAGTCTTGGACCGATCGAAGCCCATCTAACAGAACTTGGGAAGGAGGTAGCACCACTGGGCTTTGCTCTGGACCAAACCCAAGCTGAACTTCATCGTGTGAAGCTAGAACGGGATCGCCTTCGCGAGAAGTTCAAACTGATAGAAATTACTACTCGTGCGATGTTGGCCGAGCCTCCCTCAGATTCTCTAACCTTAGCACACCTTACACTTAGGTCCTATGCTGGTGTGATAAGGGGCTATGTAAGGAGACCATAACTGCCTTGTGTAATCCTTTGTTTTAAATAAAAATTGGAATTTCTTCTTATGATGAAGTTTATGAATTTTCAAATGACCAGATAAATATAGTATGCATATTTTTGATGAATTTTAGAGAAATGATATTTTAAAAATGTTTATGTAAACCTTAAATAAATAAAAATGTGTAATGATTTTCAAAAAATGGTCTTCTACAAATATGTTCAGTACGGAATTTAGAGTCTAATAAGATCAACTTAATTTTTGATGAATAGTAAATTATGAATAGTGATTTTATGCTTAGGATTAGTAATGTGACCAAATGGATTAGTAATCTCACTTAAAGAAAGTATTAATATAATCTAGGCACCTTGATTTAAGTAATGTGATTCAATAAAATGGTTAAAAACGGTTTCATAAATTATTTTTCAAGTATTAGTTTTTTCGGGTGAATAGTGTTTTTTAATTAAAATTTAAATTAAAAATATTTAGAAAATTATTTTTATAAAATGTATCTCATTTTTGAACTCAGAGCATCGATATTATGTTAAGGTAATTTTTGGGGGTTTTTCTAAAAATAATGAATTTTCGGTGAATAGTGTATTTATTTAAAAAATAAATTAAAAATTTTTAGAATTTTTTTTTATAAAATGGAGTTCATTTTTGAAATCAGAGCATTGATATTTGGTTAAGGTGAAATTTTGGGATTTTTCTGAGAAAGTTGAATTTTCAGTGAATAGTAAAAATACAGTTTTAGGGTTTCGGTATGTTTAATGACATCATAACTGTGTCATGATGATGTCATGAGATATTTTAAAGGATGTTCGACTAAAGAGGATGAATTATTGTGTGGGGGTCCCCATGTGGCCTAACTTTATGGGAAGTACCATGGGAGGGCCCATGCTTTTGAGAAAACCACTTTTGAGGTGTCCCTTGGCCATTAATGCCTTGTCCCCTCACTTTCCCTATAAATACCAAGCCCTCCTCTCATCTTTTCGACTCCAAAACCATCCTCAACAAAGTTCTGGTCTCCTTACCTCCCAAGGAGTCCTCCCAAGGTTCCCCCAAGCCCTCAAGGTCCCAACCTTTGAGTTTTAAGAGTTACGTTTTAAGGTAAGGGATCCGACCTCTCTCTTTCATTTCAAGTAATCTCTTTTATGTCATTCCTTTTATGCTCCATGTTCTTATGTTGGAGGATGTTCTTTTATACTCCTCTTACTGCCCTTTTCATGTTCATATAATGAGATATCCCCTCTTACTCTCATTATTTCGTTTTATGAAGTTTTAAGTGGCACCGTTAGGCTGCCGAAATTTTTGTAACGGATTCTTTCTCCCTTCTCATTTTTCAAGATCTATTTTCATGTAAAGTATTTCAAGTTCCTTTTTATTATGTTGGGGTATTATCTCTAAATTTATCATACGGATCTTTTATGATCATATGATGAGAGACCCCATTTGATCTCTTCAATTCAGTATTTTGAAATTTTAAGTGGCGTCGTTAGGCTGCCGAATTTTTAAGTGGTTCTTCACCCTTCTCGTTTTGAAGTTCTACTTTCATGTCAATTCTTTCAAGTTACTTTTTGTTATTTTGGGGTATGATCTATATATCTATAATAATGTAATCTTATTTTCATATGATGAGAGACCCCATTTGATCTATTCAATTCAGTATTTTGAAGTTTTAAGTGGCGCCGTTAGGATGCCGAATTTTTAAGTGGTTCTTCACCCTTCTCATTTTGAAGTTCTACTTTCATGTCAATTCTTTCAAGTTCCTTTTTGTTATGTTGGGGTATGATCTCTATATATATAATACTGGACTATTATGTTCATATGATGAGAGACCCTATTTTATCTCTTCAATTCAGTATTTTGAAGTTTTAAGTGGCACCGTTAGGCTGCCGAATTTTTTTTAAGGGATTCTTTCACCCTCCTCATTTTTCAAGTTCGATTTTCATGTCAAGTCTTTCAAGTTCCTTTTTATTATGTTGGGGTATGATCTATATATCTATCATAATGACCTATTATGATAATATGATGAGAGACCCTATTTGATCTTGTTAATTCTTTTTTATTGAAGTTTAAGTGACGCTGTTAGGCTGCTGAATTTTCATAAGAGAAATCTAATTTTTGTCTTCCTTCCATGTTTTTCATTTCAAATGGTATGTCCTTCAAATTTCATTACCATGTCCATATATCCTTCTTATTCTGTCCCCTTACTGTTTTATGGATCATTTATGAGTGGGTGACCCATGTCCCCTCTCTTTTCAATGTTTTCTAAAACCCCGAAACATAGCCGTTATGCTGCAGAATTTTCGTCTCAAAATGCCTCTCTCTCTTTTCTCAAAATTATTTTATGTTATAAAGTGAATACTCAAAGATCTTATTTATACAAGGGTATTCACATATATATCAAAATTTTCTATTTTAAATTCTGGTATTTACATACATGAGACCCACTTTCCCTTCTGTGGGTTTAAAGTGACGTAAAGATCATGTCTTTAAAACAGTTTTTAAAAACGTTATGATTATGAAATGAAACCCATTTATTTTATGCTATATGGGTTATTTATGAAATTTTTGATGATGATATATGTGTCTCACATGATAATAAAGGCAAATTTAAGGGTGCGCCCTGATAGCGCTCCAATGCATTGGGTAATGATGTAACCACTAGAGATTACAATTTTCACGATACCTTGGTGAATAACCTTGGTAATTTTCAAATGACACCTTGGGGATGGACCTTGGTGATATGTTCATGATTGTCTATGTTAAATGATGTAGCCACATCTTCAAGTTATGAAAATTTTTTATTTTTATTATGATATGCCTCATGATTTCATTTTCATGCCTTAAAGTTCTTTTCATGACTTTATTGATGTATCTCAAGTTCATATGTAAAATGTTTCACTTGTTTCCCTTGCTGGGCCTTCTTCTCACCCTTTCTTTTGATGTATGTCCCCAGGTTATGAGATGCAGTAATGAGCCTAGGTTGAACATGAGGAGAAGCCTTTCAAGTGTTTGAGAAGAATGTTTTATGTTTTCATGTTTTAAGTTCCTAGTTTCCAAGACACTAAACCTTAAAGATCCCCAGTTTTGTAAAATGTAATGAAAGTTTATGTGATAAAAAGGCAGGATGCTATAACCACATACGAACACTCCCTATTTAATATAATACATTTTTCACAATATCTCATCAAGAAAGTTTCAAATTTTTGTCATCAACCTATGTTCTTGATACATCTTTCTTGGACTATCTGAAATAATCATGTCATTACATCATGGCCATGAAATTTAGTGCAATGATTCTATTCCAATCAAAGGGATAGTATATGATCTTATATAAAGATATAAGGGAAAAATCCTTTCTCGACTAATCGATTAATGCCATTTCATTTGTGATGCACCCAACATACCCTACTTCACACCAACATATGGAATGAAGGTTTCAGTCTGAAAATATAAGTACACAATTCATGGAATATATCAATGATAATCTTAATATCTAAGGACTATTACACATGCCCACAGATAGTAATATCCAATGACACCAAAACATGTGTAAATTCAACTAGTGGGTCTATTATAATAATATTATATCTTGGAGATTACCAAGTGTGAAATTTATAAGAAGAGGGCACATCTGCTTATGAGTAATTTCACATGACAGTCTATATACTCTATGTTTTATTATAGTACATAATCTAATTATAGAACTATATTTAAGAATATCATCATAAAAATTCATGGTTCTCATCATAGTAGAGAACTCTATGAACCTATAAATTAGACATATAACCTATAAAATTATTACAATAAAGTCATTCATAATAATGAAAAATATGTAAAATGATATTTTATTAATACCATATCATCAAATATAAATGTAATAAAAGAACCAATATTTGCTCCTATGAAATAAAATCTAATACCTATCATCACTTATGATAGATAACCACCACATATCATCACATTAGAAAGATACCAACCACATCTCTTCACATCCAACCCACACACCATACCCAAAACACAACCAAAAATCACCACCACACATCACAAAAACACGTCATACTTTCATATATCATTTATTCACAAACCATTTCATATTTATCAAGGGTATTTCAACAAATTCAACTTATTTACTCAAGGGAATTCTCACACAAGTCAATAATCTCCTAGGGAAACCATTTTATTAACCCAATATAAGTGGTTATCCAATACCCATTTAAGGTGATAATAGATAACACACAATAAGGTTTACATAATCACAAAATTCATAATGAAAATAAATATCCCAATGACCATGATTTTCATTAGGTCATCCAGTCTATACAATCACATTATGAATAATATCAAAAGGTTATAAAGCATATGATTTAATTCCCCTTACTTTTAAATTTCAATTCAGTAATTCATTATCTTTATTAATCCAGATATACTATCTTCTTAAAGATAAAAAAGAGAATAACCCCTCCCACATGATGCAACTAAATAAGAAATAAAAGATCCCTTACCTTGAATAAAGCTTCCTTATTTTCTTCACATGGTTGAACTAAGAGGTAGGCCATCACTGAACACCACAATGAAGGAGAACACCCTTACTATCGTAGAAAAAAACAACCAAATCACATATCTTACAAAAAAATCATCAAAACCATAGGTTTATCTAACAACATACCTTCTCATAAAATAAAAAGGTAAAAAATAATAGAAGAACAAGGATAAAAGTTATCTAAACCACCACAGTTGATATCCAAAGAATAGGGTTTAAAACCACTGATTCAGGGTTGAATCACCTCTAAAGGACCTAATTAAAAACATAGGTAACTATAGTTTAGTTCAAGGTACTACACTATAGGTGTGATGATCAAAGAGGGTCCGAGATCCATAGTTATCTCCATGCTATAGATTAAAAAGTGGGATAAAACCATGAAGCATCCAAGTACACTATGTCATAGATCTCCAACAACTCTAAAGAATGTATGATATAGACAAAGTCACTATGGTGTAGACCCACAACATCCAAATAGGAGGCCATTCCATAGCCATTCTCCTTGGAAAAACCACCCTAAAAAATTTAAAATTGCACAAAAATCCACCCGAGCCCCTACGCCATAGCTTTCAATCCTATACCACATGACACACCAGTACTATTACACAACCCAACACCATGGAGCAACCATAACAAAAATGAAAGTGGCATCAAAACTCCACCTCTAGGCTTCATACACCATAGTTGAAAACTCTACACTACATCCAATACACATTATATCACAACACACTACTCCAAACCACAAGACTCTACTTTATATATTTTCTTAGATCTATCTCCACCACTCACTCCCAACTCCTTAGAACATGCCCCTAGACACCTCCACAACCATAACTCCTACAATTTAATGATATGGAAGGTCAAATCCATTAAAATATTAAATAAAAGAATAAAAAAATTAATAATACATTCAACTTATCTTGTTTTAATTTTTCATTTAAATTCTGAGCACATTTCAAATCATCATAAGGAAGTGGTTTAAGCGGTAAGGGAATTCTTTCTCCACTCTTACATGCCAGTTGGGATGAACTCAAACTTTATTGCTCTGATTCCCAAGAGGGATAATGCTTTAGATATTAAGGACTTTAGGCCTGTCGCGATTGGAAACACTATTCCAAAACTCATTAGTAAAATCATGGCAATTCGGCTTGGTGAGATAGCAAGATCTCTTATCTTGTTTAACCAGTTTGGGTTTGTCCCTGGCCGGAATATCCAAAACTGTCTTTTCACTGCTTCAGAGTGTGTTAACATTATGAGGAATAAAGCGAGGTATGGGAATATGGCACTAAAGGTCGACATATCAAAAGCCTTTGACACCATCAGATGGGACTTTATTTTCAAAGTATTGAGCATGCATGGCTTCTCAGGTAAATTCATTGGTTTGGTGAGATGTATTCTGGATAGTGCTCGGCTATCTATTCTGGTTAATGGATCACCCAGGGGATTTTTTCAATGCTCTCGGGGTGTCAGGCAGGGTGACCCATTATCTGGTCTATTGTTCTCCTTGGCTGAAGACTATCTGAGCACATGACTTCATGATCTTGTCAATCTTGGGATCTACCAGAGGATGACATATGGGAGGGGTTGCTTTGCCCCTTCTCATCTCTTCTATGCTGATGATATTTTGCTCTTCTCAAAAGCTGACAGGAAAACCATATCTTGCATAAAGTTTATCTTCAATCACTATGAGGAAGTGGCAGGCCAGGTTATAAGCTGGGCGAAATCTTTTGTTGTCTTTGGGGAAGGAATTCGACTAGCGAGGAAAAATAGAATTGCTAGAAGGATTGGAGTTAAGAGAGGTGTGCTGCCCTTCATCTACCTTAGGCTGCCTTTGTTTTGGGGGAGAGTGAAAAGAGTTCACCTGGAGGGTATTTCTCTTAAGATCACAAATCAGCTAACTAGTTGGAAAGGAAAGAACATGTCTCAAGATGGTAGGATTTGTCTCGTGAATTTTGTCATCACTTCAATGTTCATTTATTCGTTTTCACTATACAAATGGCCAGTTTCTCTTCTCAGGGAGTTCTGTGGTATGATCAGAAACTTCATCTGGACTGGATCGACACAAAAAAGGAAACTTATTACTGTTGCATGTAAGGACTGCATATATCCTGTGGCAAGGGGAGGGATGGGGGTGAAAGATGTTATGATTTTCAATGCTGCTTTGATTCAGAACTTCACGTGGAGACTTTTATCTGGAACTGACCCTTCGCTGGAATTTCTATCTAGAAGATTTGTTGGCAGGTTATATAATAACTCAAATGTGTATCTGAAATCCTCTGTCTGGCCTTCTGTCAGAGAGGCATGCATCTACATTATGACACAGGCTAAATGGATGGTTTGTACTGATTCTCAAATGAACTGCTGGAGTACGCAGTGGTTGTCTTCCCCAATCAATCACTCCACCAGCATCCCCTTGTCTTTAAGGAGTCTTTCCATTTCTGATTTTCAGGGGAATCCAGAGGCTTATTCCATCATCCCTCCTCACTTGCGAACAGAAATCTCCAGGTATGAATATGTTTACTATGACATCCTTATATGGAAACCAACGTCTAGTGGGTGCTTCTACAGCCGTGACTCATATATGCTGCAATGTGGCAATGCGGATGATGTACCTGCTTGGGAAAAGGGTGTGCGGACCCCCTACATTGCTCCGGCTGATTCACTTCTGATCTGGCGCATTTGGAAGCAAAGGCTGCCTCTTCAATATGCTTTACAGCGAACCGGTTTAACTGTTGCACCGGTATGTTTCCTCTGTTTGGCTGCGGATGAGACTATCAATCATGTGTTCATTTGCTGCCCCTTTGCTGTGCAGTTATGGAGTTACTTTAATGAGGTTTTCCAATTTCAATTATCCTCCCAATCGGTTGGTGCACTACTTGCCTCGGCCATGCAAGCTGTCCGCAGTGAGCAGGTCAAGTCCCTGCTCATTGCTGCTACTGTTGCTATGATCTCATTCATTTGGAAGGCCCGAAATAGTATTGGCTTCAACAATGGAAGGCCCTCATTCAAGGAGGGTACTATGATGATGAACCCCTATATTATCTCTGCCTTGGTTAATCAATCTGGTTCAATGAATAATGACATTTTTGACTTTCTTCTTTTAAGATCCCTAGGTGTAAGTGGCAGGGAGCAGAGGCCCAAAGTGCTGAAATATATCAGGTGGATACCACCTATAAAATATTGGTTAAAGGTGAATGTGGATGGGGCTGCCGCTGGTGCGCCTGGACCTACTGGATGTGGGGGTGTGTTTAGGACGTATCGAGGCTTTGTCAAAGGATGCTTCTTTCATTACATAGGCAATGGAAATGCAATTGATGCTGAACTATGGGCAATGATTAAGGCGATTGGATATGTGGCTCATTATGGTTGGCGGAGGCTGTGGATTGAATCAGACTCTTCTGTTGCAGCACAGATTTTGAAGGAGCGATCCAGGAATGTGCCATGGAAGATGCTTGCTGCATGGGTTAGTGCTCTGCATCTTGCTGAGTCGATTTCTCTGGAGGTGTCTCATGTGTATAGAGAGGCAAATCAGGTGGCAGACGTCCTATCAAAAATGGAAATTGTGGAGGCTAGTTCAAGCTGGTCATTTGTACTTCCTGATTACTGTAATGAGCTTGTTCACAGTGATAGGATTGGCACTTTGTACACAAGGCTGTCTAAGGCCCTCCTTCGCTGAGTTTCCCTGTACTGTTTACTTTTTTCTTTTATGTTATTGGGAGCGGGTTTTCACCTGGCTCTCAGACTTTTTGGCTATATTGAGGAGCAGTATAAATATTCTCCATTTTCGCACTCTCTTGTAAAATTAATTTATTTTCATAAATAACTATCTTATTATTTTTTTCAATTTTATTATATAAATAATTTTTAAAAAAAATATATTTCCTCAATCTTTAAATTTATTCTTTTAACTTAGAAGTGCATGGATTTTTAGAAATAGAGTTAGAACCATAACAACTAGAACAAAAACTAAAATTACTATCCTTATTTAGGGATTATATAAAACACAAATTTTTATTCATTATCAATTCTAGATTCTTCATAATAATCAAATTCTTCACTACAAGTATAGCTAGTTGATTATGAAAATTTCTCCTTTTTTTTTATTTTTCATTATTCTATAGTTTTGGGAAGTTAGTATGGATATTCCATTTCTACCTACAATGAAAACAAGTAACATATATGGTATTAAGATTAGTACAACCTTTCATATCTCCATTACACTTTTATTTTTGATAAGTAATTGTAAATTAATTCTTGAATCCTTTATTTTCATTCTTTTGTAGACTTTAGTCATAATTTGAGTCAAGTCTAATTTTACCCTATCATTTTGTTTAGAATCTGAAGAGTTATTAGACACAACATTTATATACTTAAATTATATAACTTTTATTTTCATTTCCTCATATTATACTATGTTCTTAATTTCCATATCACATTGAAGTAGTGATAAAATCAATTTATCAGGATTTTTTTCTTTGAAGTTATTTATTTCACCAATAGAAACATTATTTCCTTTCCATTTATTTGATAGTGCTCACATAACTTGTTCAAAAAGTACAATAATGCCCAATATTTCTCTCAGTGAAATAATTTCATTTAAAATGGGGTGAATTAGTGGAAAATGTATTTTATAGTTTCATATTCAGTAATCTTGAAGTCATAATACTTAGATCAAAGCATTCCATGATTAATCTGAACCAAATTGTAATGGTCCGAACCTTCTGTCTCATTAATTTGTGGGAATTGGGGCGGTAGAGGTGTCAAGGGAATTTATGAGGGAGTTGGTGGGGAATGTTAGGACCACTTTGTTTATATGGTTGTATTTGTTTTCAATAGTTGTCAATGAAGATCAAAATGAAAGAGATCAAGAAGTAATCCAATGAAATGGAGGAATGGAAATTCAGATGACTGTTGTACTGATCACAAGTTCAAAGAACATGTGTCAAAGGTGACACATTGTTTACAATAGTGAATATTGTGAGGTATAATCCATATGAGGATGATTAAATAAGAATGGGGTTTTGATGAAGACCATGAAATTACTCATCATTTCATGAGAACCATGCAAGAGACTTCTTGAAATATTCTCATTTTGAAATTGATGAATTCATTTCAGAAGATTTGTAAGGTATTGACAAAAAAATACAAAGGGGGAGATTGTTGGGGCCACTTTGTGTATATGGTTGTATTTGTTTTCAATAGTTGTCAATGAAGATCAAAATGAAGGAGATCAATAAGTACTCCAATGAAATGGAGGAATGGAAATTCAGATGACTATTGTACTGATCACAAGTTCAAATAACATGTGTCAAAGGTGACACATTGTTTACAACAATGAAGAATGTGAGGTATAATCCATCTGAGGATGATTAAAGAAGAATGGGGTTTTTATTAAGACCATACAATTCCTCATCATTGCATTAGAACCATGCAAGAGACTTCTTGAATAATTGAATAATATGTTTTGCATGAAGTAGAGAATGACAGTTGAAGAAGAAGACAATGTGCAAGGGATTGGAATTATGATATAACCATGCACTTCACATTGTATCAAAATATGATGAGGCTAAATATAATATATCAAAGGATATATATCATGATTGTGGAGTTTGTGTTGAAATAAGAAGAGTTGTTGAAGGATACAAATCACTGAAAAGAAGTGTTTTTTAGGTGATCGTGCTTGTTGAAAAAGAAAACAAACGACATACAAGTTTTTTGACAAAAGAGATTTCATGGGGGTATGTTGAGTTCAAGGGATGTGGTTAATGATCCTTGTTTGATTCAAGAATGTCAACAAAGGAATGGATGATCTGGAGGCGGTACAAAAAGAGCAGATACATGGTGGCGCCGTTTTCTAGTGTTTGCCAAATTTTTGGTCCTGAAAATCGACAAATGGAGAAAAGTGGTTTTGGAAAAGAGACTTGTGCACCGTGTACTTGAAGAAAAAGGAACCTGTGTGCCTAGTGTTTTTCAAGATCAGAACATGGAAAAATGGCAAAGTAAGGAGGGTCGTGCAAGTATTGGGTTGGTCGCGCAAGTGACTTGCACGCCGTGAAGAGACTTGCACGTTGGTGCCTAGGAGGATTGGAAACTTGCACGCCTATTGTTTTTCAAGATCATAACTTCAAAATATGTCAAAGGAAAGAAGGTCGCGCAAGTATTGGTGTGGTCGCGCAAGTGAGTAGCGCGACAGAGACTTGGGCAGATGGACCTGCGCGCTGAGGAAAGACTTGCGCACCGCAGCGAAAGGTATTTGAATGCCTATAAATAGAGGATCACCCCTCCTCATTCGGTACGAAGTTCAAGACTTAGAGATTGTTTGAGCTCTCATCACGCAGGTGGTTGAGCCGCGTAAGTGGTAGTTGGGTCGCGCAAGTAGAGGTTGCACGCCGGTTGTTGGCTGTACGCCCAAGGTGGTTTGGGAGAGAAAGGATGTGAGTTGCACAGGTTTGAAGTTGAAGGAGACGATGTCGCACAGGTGGTTTGGTGATACCTGCATGCTAGTTTAGACTTGCACGCAGAAGACCTACGTGCCATATTGGGACTTGCGCACCAGGGTTGGGGAAGAGCGCCAGGTGCTGTTGGAGTATGTCTGTCTTTTTGGAGCTGCACGAAAGCTGGAAGATTGCTCGATACCTTCAGTGAAAAAAATAATGAATTCATTTGTGAAGACGGAAGAGCAGTGAACAATTCAGTTTTATGAAGATATGTGGTACCGCACACACATGACTGTTGTTTAACACCCTCGTTGTGCTTTGTGAAGAGAAGAATAATAGTTCGTTCAACTAAAATTAGATCTTCACATAAAGAGGGGAATATATCAATACACGTAGGTGTCAGTATTGGGAATCAAAGGAAGAGAAGAAGAAGATTTATTGCATTCAGTTATTACACTAAAGAAGAAGATTGAATACAAAAGAGCATAAACTCAGTACTCTGATGCAATCATTGTCTCATGCTGAATAGGAGACAAAGACTTTAATGAAAATCTATTGAAGTGACCTTCAAGTCTATTAACTGAGTGGGACTTCACCAAAGGCAGTGAGCCAGGGGGAGTCAACGGGAGTGACTCGAGGGAAGCAGTGAGCTATCCCTGAACCTTTGTAAAGGCAGTTTTCCTGGGAAAGAGTGACTATGACCGAACCATTGTAATCCACAACTAGTGAAGAATAGTGGAATTTGGTACGATCGAAAACCTGTCGGCATATGCTCCTTGAACGTAGCCCTTAATGGAGAACCAAGTAAAAATTGTTGTGTCATCTCTTTTCATGTGAATGTTTCATTATTGATCATATCCATCATACATGTTTAACTTGTTCCTACCAACGTGGAAACACGATCCTTGTTTTAAAAGAAAAAGTTGACACCCTGATTCACCCCTCCCCTCTCAGGGTGTCCTAGGGTCCTACAGGGAAAAGGAGGAGCTTAATAGAAAATATAGCTGAAAATGGTTTGTTGGTGTGGAGTTGGGTGTTTCACCATAATTATGGGAACTAAAATGTGGATAAATTAGCTATGGTATAGGGGAGGCCTGAGTGAAGTTTCATGGTTTGGTCAAAATCTGCAAGGTAGCTTCGTGGTCACCCTATTGTAGTGTAGAGTTTGGTGGGGGGGGGGGGTTCAGAGTTTTTTTTTTGTATTTTTGGGGTAGAAGTTCCATGGAGTTGGGGCTATAGCATAGCCTACATATTAGTAGCTAGGATCTATGGTGTAGTTTCTGTTTCTGTGTTGTGATTCCCCCTATTTTTTGGATCTATAGAATAGTGTATCTTCTAGTGTCGTAGTTACCCTCCCCTCATTTTCTAGATCTATGATATAGAAATAACTATAATTATTGTAAGGTATTTGAACATCTAGGTTGTGGCATATTCCTTTGCACTACACCATGGACAACCCCATTTTCTACAGTCTATGACATTGTGTTGTAGGTTTCATTGTGGTGTTGTATTTTACAGGACAAGTATAAATTTTTAAAGCACCTCAAACCCTAATTTTTTTCTAAACATTCTATTATTTCTTAGTAATTACAAGAACATCATTTGGAGGTCTTTAATGACTATTTTAGTGGATTTCTACCCCATCATTTGGAGATCAATCCGTGGTGAATTTTAGTGAATTTCCTTCTTTCCCTCCCTAGTTTTCTCCCATGTTTATTGTCTAGAAAGGGTTGATTTAAAAGAATCCTATAGTCTTGGGTTATGTTTTAATTAAAAGATATTGTGGGGTGTTTTGTTTATATTTATCATGGTGTTCATTATTGTGGCATCTAGTGGTGGACTTCCTCTTGATTAAACCTTTTTTAGAAAATCAGAAAGATTTGTTTGAGGTGGGGAATCCTTTGATTCTCATTTAATTGCATCATCTGTGAGGGGTTATGATCTTTTTTATATTTGGTAAGATAGAATATGCATCTTAATAAATATAATTTTTATTTTTAATTTAAATTTATGGGTAAGGGGAATGAAATCACATTCTAAATAGCCTTTGGATGTTTTTGATATTGTGGTTTTATGGTCTTGATACCTTGATGAAAATCTTGGATATTGTGGGATTTGTTTGCACTATGATTTTTGTGATTATAGAAGCCTTATTTTGTGTTGTTTTTATCACCTTAAATTGGAATTGTATGACAAATTATATTTGTTTAATACAATTTCTTCCCCAAGAGATTATTTTATTATGTGAGAATGACCTTTAATAAATAATTGGAATGTGTGAAAGCCCCTTGATAAATATGGAATTTTTTTTGAATAAATGATATGTAAATGTGTGATGCGTGGTTGTGTTTTTAGAATGGTGTTTGGGTGGATGAGATGATATATGGTTGTTATGTGCTGAATGTGATGAGATATGGTTAGTATTTTCCATATTTGATTATATGTGGTTAGTATGTGGAAAATGTGATGGGATAAGGTTCATAGATGATGGTTTTGATGAGAAGTGATAGTGATGATAAATGGAGGAAATGTGGGGCTTGTTGGAATAGTAACATGAAATGTTTTTTTATGTTGTGTTGTATTATCCTAGTTTCCTACATATTAATATAATTAATGTGAAAATGATTAGTTAAAGTGTCATGGGTCAAAAATTTTTAATGAATGCCCTAATTAATAATGGGTTGTGTGGTCAAATGTTGTTGTTGATAAATTTGAAATAAATAGTATAAAAATAATAAAGCAAATGGGATGTTTAATTGAATTGGTTGGTAATGTAAAATCTAAAAATTGGATTAATTTTAAAGGAAATGGTGGAATGTTTCTTATGAATTGTTGTGTGATTTTTTGAATTTAGAGGTGGTAGTTAAGGTTATGGATGTTGTGAGGTTTGGTGGTGATTTTTTATTTGGGATAGTGGTATGTGGTGAACCAATATGATGGGATTGTGTGAGGATTTATATCTATACCTTATACACTCCTTGTGATTTCAACATGCATACCACTCATGTGGAGAATCTCATTCTGAAAACCAAATGTTTTAGGTGTGTTTCCCCCAACATCTTGATGGTGAGGATGGATGGATGGCTACCCACACAGACAAACTCACTCTTCTAGGATATATTGAAAGGCATGGTTTGCAATGTTCATAAGTTAAATTTTCACGGTGGCGATGTTTTATCTTATTATGATAAGGCTTATGGTGAGGGTTTTTCATGGTTGAATTTGGAAATGAGATTGATTTCCTTCATGTTCATGATACTATATTACTCTGGTTACATGGTTATGGATGTGTTATTATGGTCCAAGTGTCTTCAGATGATATGTGATGTGATGTGACGGCCTAGGTGTATTATTGGTGATATGATTTGGCCCAAGTGTTAAGGGTGATATTTGATGTGATTTTATATGGAAGAGATGGGAGTGCTAGGATGTACGTCATTGGGGTATAAGAGTAGTATCCTAGCGGGATAATAATTTAGGGAACACTTGTCTATATGATTCTAATTATGTTATCATACTTTGATGCATTATTTAGTGAGTTTTTCTTGGTGAGGCTGGGATTGGTTGGTTGACATGCTTAGGTTCTGTTGGTTCTGTTGTTTTCTCATGTGCGAATTAACATTCTCTTTCTTATATGTGCATGGGTAACTTTGGGTATTATCCTACTGAGTATACTTGTATGATCACTGTAGGTATATTAAATTGTTTTTAGGTTCCCAGGTGGAATTTGTGTATTGTACTGGATAAATCTAGCTCAAGTTTTGGAGTTTTTTTCATGTCACTACCGTAAATTTTCTTTTGGGTATTTTTTTGGAGACTTTTATATGTATTTGTTTACATTATACATGAATTTTGTGTTGTTTTTGGTTTCCTTTATTTTATTTCATGTCATGGAGTTTTCTATTTTTTATTATTCATATCTCTCGATTCTATATTATATAGAATAATGCATCGCATTTGTGAGGTCTTTATACCCTCAGTTATAGTCACCAACCTGGGGCTTACTGAAGGTGGAACTTAGGTTTCATGAACTCTCTTCCTTCACTATCAGCCTAGGAGGGATAACTTTGGAGGTAGGGGGTCATGAAAAAGTGGTTTCAAAGGTTTTGGTTGATCTATAGGATGATTTTGTGGTTAAAAAAAATAATGATTGCATGGGTGGGTAGTGAAATGATGTTAGTTGGTCATGGTGTATGACATAGGCTGGGGAATATTGGGTGGTACATGAGATTTTACACCCCCCATGATCTGACACCAAGACTTTTAGCCTTGCAAACAACCAAGTGTGTTTGAACTTCTTGTTGGGTAGAGACCTAGGACATGTACACACATCATTACTAAACAATATTATTGATTGAATTGGTTAGTTTTGGGAACATTAAAATGAATTAAAAAAATATTAATGAGATACCATGATATTGAGATAAGAAAACCATTGTTACCCTTTCAGCTATGGATTCTGGTCATCACCTGAGTATGGTTTAGGAAGTGGAGGTTTAGCAGGTTAATCCAATTGACGGTCAGAGGGTTAATCCAGTTGAGGAAGATGATCAATGAAAAACAAAGTTACAAACTTTTTATTGTAAGGATTTAGGAAAGTATGAGGGTAATGTCACTAATCTAGAGATAGAGAGTTGTTTGGAGAATATTGATATTACATTCTATTTGATTCCTACCTCAAAAGAGTACTAGGTCCCATTGGTAGATTGTTATATATGGGAAGCTTGATTTTAGTGGTGTATATTGTATCTTGGTTAATGGAAGGTGGAAAATGATTTGTGGTTTGAATTTTAGAAGGATTTTTTAGTAGAGTTCCTATTATAAATTATGAAGGTAGTGAAGATATAGGAGCTAATATCTCTTCAACAGAAGATTTTTTCTGTATAGAATCTTGGTATTGAGTTCAAGGATATTTTTTACCCATACCTTTTTTCATATGAGGAGTCTCAAGAACAACTTCATAAGGATACACTCTATCTTTCTATCTAGTATGTGATTTATCCCTTTTTGTTTGTAATGTATTTGGAGGTAGAAATAAAGTAAGAGGTGATTGAGAATATGCACTAATAAGGAGGTTTATCATGAGAGGGTAACAAGAAGGGTTCCTTATAGATAAGAGTTATTAGTAGAAGGTCCTAGGTTCTAGGACTTTTATGGTTTTTACCAATAGGGATTCAACCTCAGCAACTTTACTTCTAACCTTCTATGGATACTATTTTTTTGTGCTTTTCCTAGGGACTTAAGGGTAGTTTATTTTGTCTATGGGGTTTTTTCCACCATCAGAATTAGTTCCGAGTTGTTCTTTGAGCTTATTATGGTGTAGATGGATAGGTTCAGTGTCATCCTTAGCAGTAGATTCCATAGATACCATTTCAGTAGTGAGGGAATAAGGCTTATAAACCACTGATAGTACATAGAGAAATTATTGGTTGACCTTAGGATGTTCCTCATCTTCAAGGACATCTACACGAGCATGGTCATGGAGGTGTCCATCAGTAGAGAGGAAGAGGTGTTGGGAGTGGTCATTTTTATGTAGTGGGGCATGTATCACTATAGGGGTCAAATATAATTATACGTATGATTATTTTATCAGCTACCCTTGTATGTTCCATGGTTGATTCAGGAGCTTCACACTCCTTTTTACACCCTATATAGTCTATTCTCTATGACTATATGTATTGAGGAATCATGTGACCCTAGTGTTGACTATGTTAGTTGGGGTCCAAACCAGTTTTCTTGGAGTGTCTTGGGGGTATAGACTGATGATGAAGCCATATTAGTGATGTGGGTATATTTTATTACTTAAAAATTATTCATATGATGACATTATCAACATTAAATGGTTGTATTCTATGCATGTTGTTATTGAATGCTTTCATAGGAGAGTAATGTTCTCATATGTTGATGAAAAACATGTGGTTTTCATTGGTGAATGGAGTTTTTATGTGTCCATTAGACATGTGAATCCCCTTATTTACATGATATATGAGTTTTCTATGGAATTAGTGGGAGATAGTATGGATGAGGATCCAAGGGGTGTCAAGGGGTTTCTGTATATTTTTTCTGAGGAGGATGCGACACGACCCCCTCAACGTGATGATGAGTTTGGGATAGAAATAAATCCTGTTGCATCTTTGATTTCGATGGGTCCTTATTAGATGACAACTTTTGAGTTTTGGGAGTTGAGGATTCATATATATTATATGATGTAGAAGGGTTTTATCAATCCCAACTTGTCACCGTGCGGTGCTCCAATGTTATTTGTTGAGATAGTGAAAAGTACTCTAATGTTGTTTATAAACTACCGGAGGTTGAATCGGGTTCCGATCAAGAATAGTTACCCTCTTCTAAATATAAGTGATCTTTTAAAATAGTTGATGAGATATATTCAGTTTTCTAAGATTGATATGCTGTTAATATTTCACCATTTGAGGGTAATAGAAGAGTGTATCCCGAAGGGTGCCTTAAGATGCAAGTATATGAACATTGAGTTTGTGATCATGCCATTTTGTATAATGAACACACAATCTATGTTCATGGGGATCATGAAATCCATGTTTATTTAGTTCATGGATCAATTTTGCATTCATGCTCATCAATGAAATCTTGGTCTACCACATAATTAGATGAGAAGCATTTCGATCATCATATAGCTATCATTTAGATTTTTTATGTCACCAACTCTATGGAAAGTTTTCCAAGTGTATGTTTTCGAAATTGTAGGTGAATTTTAATTGGAACATGGTGTCCCAAAAGTGTGTGGTCATGGACCCATCTAAAATTACGGTGTTTTCTTCTTTGTTTCCATACTAGAATGTGGTATTGGTTTATAGCTTCATTAGTCTTGTGGGATATTACTAGAGGTACATCTATGATTTATCATGGGTTGTATCTATACTAATAACATTAAATAGAAAAGAGAAGATTTTTTTTAGAATTTATAAATATTAGTTAGCATTTGAATACCTAAATAGGAGATAGTTCATTTCCCTAATGCATTAGTTTTCAGAGGAATAAGTGATGTTTAGGGTGTATTATAATGCTTCGTATTTTGGCTTGGGATGTATCCTTATACTATATAATGATATTATCTATTATGTGTCTAGGAAGTTATGACCCCATGAAAGTAACTATGTCACCCATGATCTTGAACTGGTTGCAGTTGTGTTTGTACTAAAGTTGTGGCACTATTACCTCATTGGAGAGTTCTTTGTGTTCTTCATATATCACAAGATCCTGAGTCATATCTTTTATCAGTGTGATATGAATCTATGACAATACTGGTGGATGAATTTTATTATAGAATATGATTTTGATATATTCTATACCATAGGAAAGTGGAAAATTTTAGTCTATGCTTTGAGAAAAAAATTGTGAAAGGATGTTATATAAGAGCCTGGAGATTCTTGTTGGGTGATGGAGTAGTTGGATTCCCTATAATTAGATTTGAGGGAAGTTGATAATGGAAGATTATTATTTAATATGAAATAATGGTATTATTTTATGCATTATATAGAGGATTCTTAGTGGGTATACTCAGAGGTAGAGGCAATTAATGATTGTGTTTTCCATGGTGATGCTCTGGAGGGATGTTCGAGGGATGTTCATAATGAAATTTTTTTATGGTAGGCTATTTGTTTTAGTAGATATGAAAAAGGGGTTCTATTTTGAATTTCTAAACTCACCTTTGGTGGTACAATTAGGGGTATCCATTATGTTATGTGGGTTGAGGGTACAGTTTTGGTGGCCTAATATGAAATGGGTGGTGGTAGAGTTTTTGGCTCTATGTTTGGTTTTCCATCTTGTAATGGTAGATCACCATGTTCCCGGTAGCTTGTTGTATCGATCAAATGTTTTCATGTAAAAATGGAATGAAATTATGACGACATAATCACAACGTTACCCCATGATAGGAGTGGTTGTGATTCTATCTGGGTAATCGGTATCAGTTGATGAAATCATCTCACTTCTTAGCGATCAAGGAGTTGGGAACCATGAATTTTTTGGTAAGGAGGTATATAGATTAGGTGGTGTAGATTCAGGGAGTCCCAAGGTTCATTACCATGAATATGGATTCATGTTATACCTTGTGAGTTTGGAAGATATTGAAGAATGATTTTGGAAATCAGTTTCACCTTAGTACTACTTTCCACCGTCAGATAGAGGGAAACACAGATCGAACTATCCAGATACTGGAGGATATGTTTTGGGCATGTATATAGTAAAAAACACTTACCTTTTGTTGTTTTTTACTACAATAAAAACTAGTATTAATCCATTAGCATGTCCCTATAGGAGGATTTATGTGGGAGACCATTCCATCCTCCAATGTGATGGGAAGATTTTGGGGAGTCATCATTTCATAGTCCAGATGTGGTAAAAGCATTCTAGAGAAGGTTTAGTTTGTTTGTTAGAGGATGATGATAGAATAGAAAAAATATAAGTCTTATGCTGATTACAGTAATAGGACCTTGGATTTTGAGTTAGGTGATCATTTATTATTAAGAGTATAACTTTGACGTAGGAAGTGGGGGTTTATCTGGAGGAGTACGCTCACACCCTAGTTTTTTTGGGCCTTTTGAGGCATTGGAGTGAGTTGTATAGGTGGCTTATCAGTTGGAACTCCCTTTGTGAATGTACCAGATTCAAAATGAATCACATGTCTCCCAACTTATTTGGTATCTTCATGATGAATCACATGTCATTTACTAGGGATATATGAATATCAAGGAGGATGTGATGTTAATAGAGTGGAAAATAGATATTTCATATCAATGGGAGAAGGTATTGTGTGGGAAGACTATAACTTTGGTTTGTGTGTTATGGAGGCATGATGGCCCAGATAAGAATACATGGGAGTGTGAGACATAGATGTGTGGCTCATACCCTATGCTGTTTTAAGTTTTTTCCTTTCCCTATTGTTCTTTGATGATGTGGTTTTTAGATCATATTGGTTTATGATATGAAATTTTCCTTGATGGTGTGACATGTTATTAAATCTTCAAACATATGAAGAGGGAAAATCCTGATTTCCAATCAATTTGTATTATAATTTGAAATGATTAAACCTACGGGGATAGTTAGTGACACCCATAGTGGATAATATCATGACATGGGAGATGAAGTTATTTTATTTGTGTTCTTCGGAATCTACAGTGTGATGGTTTTAGTAATCCTTTGATTATGATTTTTTTAGGGTGAGATGGTGGTGAAAATGTTTAGGTGATAAAGTTGTTGGCATACTGATGGTTCAAGGAGATATAGTTGTGCAAGAATAAAGGTAATAGGATGATGTAAAATGTTGTGTTGGTGCATTTGTTTTTAGGATGTAAGGATATCCTTGAGAGGTATCTCATGGGATGGTTGTTTGGATACTTTACCCTCTTTCCTTTTGGGTAGGTTTTGATTCTCAAGGTTTAGAATAGTTTGAGAGTTATCTGATGTAATGGTACATTCCTTTCGACCCATTAATTTGTGTGTATTATAGTAGTAGAGGTATCAAGCGGATGGTCTAATAGAGTTAGAGGGTAAAGGGGATGCTAGATGGAAAATCAAGATGAAAGGGTTTTTTGGAATGGAGGTAGGTTCCACACCATAGGGTGGGTACTACAGTATGGTGATGCCTTCTATAGTGTACGGGATGCTCTAGTGAAGTTTTATGGTTCTGAAAAAAATATGGTTATGTCATGGTCACCATTCTATGACATAGATTCCAATGATATATTTTTCAGAGGTTTTTTTGAGGTTAGTTACACCCTCGATCTGGGGATGCATTGTAGCCTAGATCTTGTTAGATAGGGTCAGTGGCATAGTGTCTCTTCCAACACCATGGTGCCCCCCTATTTTCCAAATCTAAGGTGTAGTGTCTCTTCCTACATCATGGTGTTTCTACAGTTTTCTGAATATGTAGTTTGCAAATGGACTCATTTCATAGAGGTTATTTAACCAGCAAGGCTGTGTGTAGTGATTTGTAGTGCTCCATGGTCTTCCCCCTTTTCAGAAATTCTACGGTGTGTTGTTGTATGCTTTATTATGGTGTGGTGCTTCACAGAATAGGTATACATTCTTAAATACAATCAAACTTCCATTTTTATTGAATTTTCTCTCATTTATTGGAAAAACCGGGTGCATACATTGGAGGTATTTCATCCCCATTTTAGTGCATTTCAAACCCAACCTTGGGAGATCAATATGTGGTGGATTTAGGTCAGTTTCTTTTTTGGATCCCTTTTTTTCTCCCAATTCCTTATCTAGGATGGGTTATTTTCAAGGAAAATTTTGGTTTTGGGTGATTTCTTTGATGAGAATAGGTTTTAGGGTGTTGTGTTTAGGGTGATCAAGGTGTTATTATTTATTTTGGTGTCTGGTGGTGGCCTTCATTCAACATTGGGCAGTGAATCAAAAAGATTTGTTCGACGTTGGGATCCTTTTTTTATGAATATTTGTCATCGCATAGAAGGGTTTATGCACTTTTTTTATCTTTGGGAAGATAGTATATCCAGATTAATGGAGATAATGAATTAGTGAATTTAAATTTAAGGGGAAGGGGAATGAAATCAAAAGATTTATATCCATTAAATGTTATTGATACTGTGATTTCATTAGCTTGATTCATTACTAAAAATCATGATTATTAGAGGATTTTTTTGAGATATTATTTTTGTGATTATGTAAACCATGTTTTGTGTTTTTTTATCATCTTAAATGGAAATTGGCTAACCACTTATAACATTTTAATAAATTGTTTTCCCCATTATATTAATGGCTTGTGTGAGAATTCCCTAGAATAAAGAAGTGGAATGTGATGAAATACCCCTAATAAATCTGAGATCGGTATGTGAATATATGATATGTGAACGTGTGATGTGTGGTCGTGTTGTGGTAATGGTGTGTTAGGAATATGTGATGAGATGTGGTTGGCATATACTTGGTGTAATGAGTTTTGGTTGGTATATTTAGGGTGTAAGGAGTAGTGGTTGGTATGTGCCGAATGTAATGATATGTGGCTAGTATATGGAAGATGTGATGAGATATTGTTGGTACATGGAAGATATGATGAGAGGTAGTGGTTTTGTGAAATGGTGGAAATGTGGGAATTATTTCCATCAGAAAGGTAGATGGTTTTTGTTGTTGTTATGTATTGTTCTAGTTGTCTGGGTAGTAATGGAATTAAAATAAAAATGATAAATTGAAATGTCAAGGGTCAAAATGGTTAATTAATTACTAATTAATAATGAAAAGTTTGGTTAAATGTGGTTGTTGATAAATGTGAAATGAACAAGCATAAATAATAAAATTAATGGGTTGGTTAATTGAATTGGCCAGAAATTGGTAATCTTGAGATTTGATCAATTTTGAAAGGAATGGGTGGAATGTGGCCTGTGGCTTGTGGCTTGTTTCACAGTGTTGTGAATTTAGAGGTGTCAATGAAAGTGGAAGATATTGTGAGGTTTGGTAGTGACGTTTCAAGTTGGGATAGTGATTTTTTTTTGAACTAATAGGTTGGGCTTGTGTTTGGATATATATATACACACACAAATTGTATATTCATTGTGATTTCCATATGCACCCCACCCACATTCAGCACCTCGATCCAACAATCAAATGTTTTGTGTGTTTTTTTACCAATATCCTGGTGGTGAGGATGGATGGATGGTTACCCACTCTTCCCCACTCTCTCTTCTAATCAATGTTTATAGGCATGGTATGGGATGTCCAATAATTAAAAGGTTATTATGGTGATATTTTTTTAAGATGATGATATGTCTTATAGTGGGGGGAGTGCATGATAGGATGAGGGCACGAGGTTTATGTCTTTCATGTTCATGATACCCTAATACTTTGGTTATGTGTCTATTTAAGTGATGTGATTGCTCAAGTGTTTGTGGGTGAGATGTGGTGTGATGTGATAGATCAGGTTGTAACGTCATGGTTTCGGGTGCCGCCCAGAGGTTCCCCATACCTGATTGGTCACATGGCCTCAAGCGCATTTCCCCGAACGCCAGACGCTTCCAACTAGCTATGAGGGCCTTGGGTGTGATAGTGGGGAAACCATGCCCTCATTATAAGAGTAACACAATAGAATCAAACTGATAATAGTAGTGGAAGCAGTAATACCATACAATCTGTTAACAATAGAATATTAGGTGTAAATAAACAACTAGAGAACATATATAAATGATGCATGCCACATATGTATAGGAAAGTAGCCAAACAAGCCACAATGATGAAATACAGTACTAAACCAAAGTAAAAAATAATACAAATAAACTCCAGCAGCATCACAAGCCTCATCTTGGTCCCATGATCTCTCGCTCCACAGCAGTCAGTACCTGAAGTAGAAGGGTGGTTTCCCTTATCTATACCTGAACAATATAATATGTTTGGATCTAAAAGCATGAACCAAGTAGGGTGTGAGGTGAATCTTAGTAGGCAACCACCCAATGATTTGTGCCTAACTTCTAGTGAATATATATAGCTGGAAATATGAAAAATTGAAGTAATAAAAATGGAAGTACTCAAAAGTAAACAATCCTACAGTTTCAACTACTTTCATTTACATTATCAATTATTCTTCCAAATAAAAACAAGCAAACCTCTGGGAAAGTCCACATAGCCTAACCCCTCTGGTTCAACTAAATATTCAGAAGTAACCCTCTAGGAAAGTTCACATAGCCTAAACCCTCTGATTAAAATTATACAAAAGATATAATGACCCTCTAGGTAAGTTTACACATTCTAACCTCTTTGGTCCCATGCAAAGAAAGACTCTCTAAGGAAGCACTCAACATCAATTCCCCCTATATCCTTTTAATGATAAACTACAGACTCTCTAAGGAATCACTCAACATTAATTCCCCCAATAGTCTCGTAATGATAACTATAGACACTATGAGGGATCACTCAATGCCAATCTCCCCTATGATCTCACAGCATGAAAAGTACAAAAGACGCTCTGGGGAAGCCCTCAACATCAATTCCCCCTATGGTCTCACTACACCAGGTTCCCACAGCCCGATGTAAAGCAATATTACACAAATTATATTCATCATCCAAAGTAAATCACAAATACCAGTTGGCTAAATGACCACAAAGCATAACATAAGCATGTCGGATAATATTACGCTATCCCAACAATAATAGGCATGGAAAACAGAGTAGCTTAATAGGAAATTCTAGACCCAACGACCAATATCAGATCAAACATGGGAAAACACATCCATATCAAGGTAAAAAACCCTATTTACAATCAAAAACCCATACTCAAGCAACCAAGGACTAGTAGGCATTAACAAGGTTGAATTACCTAAACACGCAATACCCTAAACTAGTGTATTGGGCACTTTTTGCACATATAATTCAAAGAAAATATATAGAAAGTCACAAACCACCTACCATGACGTTAGAAGATCGATATAGTTTAACCTCATACTTTGGATCGACCTAGAATGCCATAGATATACAAAAACATAAAAAACTTTCAACCTTGAATAAATAACTTAATAGGAGAAATCAAGAGAAGAGGATCTAGAATAAGGAAGAACTCATTGATGAGATTCCAATGCAATTGACGGTGTTCGATTTGGAGCATGGACGTCGGGTTGGGGCCTCAGAGAAGAATCGAAGATATCCGTCATTCCTGGACAAGATGAAGCCAAAAGAAGGTGTTTCCATAAACGAGACGTGGTCCTAGTATGATATATCAATTAAAAATAAAAATACATTGTGTGTTTCCTAAGGATACATGGTGTGTATAGGCCTTTACTGGGTCATTCCTTAAGCGGCCCTGCCACGTCATCACACGGTCGTGTACATGATGAGGAAATGGCCAAACACGACCTAGACTTGGTGCTCGAGTGCACGACATGTACAAGAAATTACACAACATGTACTCCTAAAATTTCCAGAAACTACTCTTTTCCTCAAAAAATACCAAAAAATAAGATCCAAACCTGAAAAGAAGATTTGGGTTCTTACAAACTTTCCCCCTTAAAAAAATTCATCCCCAAATTTCCCAAACAAGGTGGAGAAGAAGAATCCTTAAATATATCTGGCCATTGAGATCACACATCAGCCTCCCTCTCCCAAGTCTCGTCCTGCACTCACCTGTGCTGCCACAACACCCGTACCAGAGGAACAGACCAGCCATAGAGAACCTTCGTGCTACAATAAATAATCCGGATAGGATGTTCCTCAAAAGATGTGTCCACCTCTAACTCAACCTACTTGGGTTGAAAAACATGATATGTGTCTGAGAAGTAATTCTACAACTGAGAAATGTGGAAAACGTCGTGCATAGCTCTGTACCTCTAAGGTAACTGTAATCGATAGGTAACCGGACCGACTCTCTCCAAAACCTCAAACGGCCCAATGTATCTCGGTGAAAGCTTACCCTATCTCCTAATACTCCTATGTCGCAACCTTAGAGTAACACGTAGAAAAACCTAATCTCTGACCTCAAAATCTAGAGGTCATCTCCATTGATCAACATAAGACTTCTGTCGTGACTGTGTAGTAGCCATCCTCTTGTGAATCAACTCCACCTGCTCTGTAGTCTCCTGGACAAGACAAGGTCCCAGTATAACTGCCTCTCCTACCTTTATCTAACATAGGGGTGATCGACATGGCCTACCATACAAATCCTCATAAGGTTCCATTAGAATAGTTTTTTTAAAACTATTATTGTAGTAAAACTCCACCAGAGGTATGTAATTCTCCCAAGAACCTCCAAATTCTTGGACGCATTCTCGAAGCATGTCCTCCAACACCTGTATTGTACACTCAGATTGACCATATGTCTGAGTATGGTAAGTTTTACTCAGAAGACCTGTATACCCAAAGACCTCTGCAGTTCCTACTAGACCCAAGAAGTAAAACGGGCATCCCTATCTGAAATGATGGAGTGTGGAACCCCATGCAAGTGTACAATCTTCCAAATGTAAAATCTCTCCAGCTTATCCACATTGAAGGTCTCCTTAATCGACAAGAAGTGTGAAACCTTTGTGAGTCTGTTAATGACAACCCAAACTACATCATTCCCTCGACGTGACCTTGGAAAACTTGTCACGATGTCCATCACAATATCATTAAACTTCTACTTGGGAATGGGTAACTGATGGAAAATCCCTACTATTCATTGATGCTCCACCTTTACCTACTGACAGGTGGAACACCTCATCACAAAACCATCAACAATTCTCTTCATACCGGGCCACCAATAGTGATAGTGTAGATCTCGAAACATGTTGGTGACACCAGGATAAAATACCCAAACTGAAGAATGAAAATAATGAAAAATCTCCTTGAATATGTTTTCTGACACCCATATGAATTCATGGAAGAACAAGATCTCATCCTTGCCTGTGGTCCATCCAGGAATAGGGTCCTCTCCTGACACACTCTTCTGTTGAACTAAGCCTTCAGAATGTGATAGCTTCCTCATTTGCACTCAATCAAGAAGAGTAGAGGTAACTGCTATAGAAGAAAGAAATGTATACCCCTGTCTATCGTGAACCTCCAAATGCATATCCGAGAACAGAGCCATAAGCTGCCACTCACTACAAGCCTCCTAAACTTCCTGTATCTGAGTCCTCCTACTCAATGCACTAGCCACTGCTTTGCCTTTCCCAGGAATGTAGTAAAGTTGAAATCGAAGGACTAAAGGTAATCAATCCAACTTTATTTTCTTAAATTCAGATCACATTGAGTGAAGATATACTTGAGACTTTTTTGGTTGGTGAAAATCACAAAATTATCTCCCAACAGATAATGTCTCCAATAGTGTTAATCATGAAAAACTGCAGCCAACTCGAGATCACATGTCAGGTAATTATTCTCATGAGGCCTCAACTACCGATACCCATGCGTAAAGACTCCTTCCCCTTGCATAAGCACCGCTCTTAGCCTGATACGTAATGCATCACAGTAAACAGAATAGCTCTTATCCAGATCTGGAATGACTAGTATCAGTACTGAAGTCAACCTCTCTTTTAGCTCTTGAAAGGCTGAGTCGTATGAATATGTCCACAGTTACTTCACAACCTTCTTAGTCTTTCCATTCAGTGGTGCTGCTAAGAGTGAAAAGTCCTATATAAAACGTCTGTAGTAACCAGCTATCCCTAGAAAACTCTATACCTCAAAGATGTTCTTCAGAAGATCCCAAGCACTACTAGAAAAGGGGGCAGTGGAGCCCCCCAGACTCGGGCGACCGCCATTGGCGGTCGCTATAGCTTACCATTAGCGACCGCCAATGGCGGTCGCTAACCTGCATAAAAAAATTCGGGGGGTTTCTGCGCCCCCCCCCCCCCCCCGCGCCCTCGATCTCCCTCCGCCCTAACCCCCTCCCTCCCTCGCCGCTCTCCCTCGCCGCCCTCCCCTCCCCCGCCGCCCGGCCTCCCCCGCCGCCCGGCCTCCCCCGCCGCCCGGCCTCCCCCGCCGCCCGCCCTCCCCCGCCGCCCGGCCTCCCCCGCCGCCCGGCCTCCCCCGCCGCCCGGCCTCCCCCGCCGCCTGCCCTCCCCCGCCGCCTGCCATCCAGCCTCCGGCCGCCGCCCTTCGCCCTCGGGCCTCCGGCCGCCGCCCTCCGGCCTCTCGGCCCTCCCCCCCACCCCGGACGGCACCCGCACCCCGGACAGCCCCCGGCGCGCACTCCGGACCGCCCCTCGCACCCCGGATGCCTCCATGCACCCCGGACAGCACCCCCCCGCGCACTCCGGACCGCCCCCCGCACCCCGGACGCCTCCCCGCACCCCGGACAGCCCCCCCTCCCCCCCCCTCCCCCCCCCGCGCTCTCCGGACCGCCCCCCGCACCCCGGACGCCTCCCCGCACCCCGGACAGCCCCCCCTGCACTCGGACACCCCCCTCCGAACCCGGACAGCCCCCCCGCACCCCAAACAGCCCCCCCCCCCCCCCGCACTCGGACACCCCCCCTCCGAACCCGGACAGCCCCCCGCACCCCGGACAGGCCCCCCGCACCCCGGACACCCCACCCCGCACCCCCGACAGCCCCCCTGCACCCCAGACAGCCCCCCCTCCCCCGCACCCCGGACACCCCCGCACCCCGAACACCCCTGCCCGCACCCCTGACAGGCCCCCGACACCCTGGACACCCCTCCCCGCACCTCGGACAGCCCCCCCGACCCCGGACACCCCCCCCTCGCTGCCCGTCCCCCGTCCCCTCACCGCCTCCTCTCCTCCAGCTCCCCGCCGCCACCACCGCCCGTCCCCTCCCTTGCCGCACCGCCTTTGGCTCCGGCTCCCCTTCGCTGCCTCCTCTCCCTCGCAGCACCGCCTTCGGCTCCCCTCCCTTTCAGGTTTGTAGCTCAATCAGGTAACATGAGCTTTCAGTTACATTATTATTTTATCAATGGTTCATAAACAAATGGTTAATATTTATTTTGAATATAGTTGATTTGAAAAATGTAAATGTAATAAGTATTGTATAAATGTTTTTTATACATATATTATTATGGATAAGAGTTGGATTGATCTTCCAAATCGAACGTCTAGAGAATATTTCAATGGCATTATGCAGTTTATTGACTTCACGAGAGGATTTGAAAGTGACTATATTAGTTGTCCATGTAGAAAATGTGCTAACAGATATCAATTCACACGAGATACTGTGAGGGAGCACCTTTTCTTTAATGGATTTCTGAAAAATTATAAGAGTTGGACTCGTCATGGAGAAGAATATATTCGTTGTCAAAATACAGATGCAACTCAGATGGATGTTGATGCAAGGATGACTGATCCAATGCATGAAATGCTTACTGAAATGGTACGTGGGTTTGATCCTAAAGGCATTGACATCCAGAATCTTGAGACCGGTGAGATAAATCTTCGCTCTGGTGCAGATCGTGATTCGAGGAGGTTTTATGAAGTACTTGATGATGCGAAAACAGAATTATATCCTGGATGTACTTCTTACAATAAACTGTCGTTTATCGTGGAGTTGTTGCATTTGAAGACTTTGAATAATTGGTCAGACACATCATTCGACATGCTTTTGGTTTTATTGAAAAAAGTTATTCATGTCGATGCTAAGATTCCTGAGTCGTATTACTATGCTCGTAAGTTGACAGAGAACTTAGGTTTTACATATGAGACTATAGATGCATGTGCAAACAAATGTATGTTGTTTAGAAATGAAACTGCTCATTTGGATATTTGTACGGTTTGTGGCACTTCCAGGAGGAAAGAGAACAGGGGAAATAAGACTCATCAAAGTCAGATTGCGATACAGGGGAAACCGATTGCCGTAAAGCAAATGCGTTACTTTCCCCTTAAACCGAGGTTGAAAAGATTTTTTATGTCATCTAAAGTTTCTAATTTAATGAGATGGCATGCAGAAAGAGTTCATGAAAGTGACATGTTAACCCACCCGGCAGACTCTCATGCATGGAAGGATTTTGATAAGAGACATCCCGACTTTGCTAAAGATGTTCGTAATGTCCGATTGGGATTGGCAGCAGATGGTTTCAATCCATTCAAGTCTATGGTTGGTGCAACTCATAGCACATGGCCCGTGGTGTTGGTTCCATATAATCTTCCTCCGTGGCTTTGTATGAAGAAACAATTTATATTACTTTCCACTCTTATTGATGGACCTAAAAGTCCGGGGGATAAGATTGATGTTTACCTTCAGCCATTGATTGATGAGTTGAATGAATTTTGGGGCGATGGTGTGATGACTTATGACTGCGAAACGAATGAAATGTTCAAACTGCATGCTGATTTATTGTGGACAATCAATGACTTCCCAGCTTATGCAAATTTATCAGGCTGGATTACGAAAGGGGAATTTGCTTGCCCTTGTTGCAATAAAAGGAAAAAATCTGTATGGCTTAAACATTCCAAAAAATGGGCATACATGGGTCACAGGCGTTTTCTCCCTCCCCAGCACAGGTTCAGAAAGGACAGAGTGGCATTTGATGGTTCTAGAGAGTTCAGCCCAGCACCAAAGATCATGACAGGAGTCGAAATGTTATCACAGATTGAGGAAGAAAACATCCGCACGGTATATGAAATTCAGGATTTGGTGGCTCCTCCAGTACGTAATATTCGTGCTGCGGGTAGGCAGCGCAGTCACAATTGGAAAAAGAAAAGTATTTTTTATAGTCTTCCGTATTGGAAAACTAACATGTTGAGGCATAATTTGGATGTCATGCACATTGAAAAAAATGTTTGTGATAACATATTGTGAACCATTTTAGGTGTCAGTGGAAAGTCAAAGGACCATGTTAATGCACGCCGTGATTTGGAAGAAATGGGTTTAAGGAAACAGTTGCATTTACAGTTAGCTGAGGGAAACAAGGAATATATGCCTGCTGCACAGTATTCGATGACTACAGAGGAGAAAGAGACATTTCTTTCCATTTTGAAGATGGTCAAGGTGCCTGATGGTTACTCTTCTAATATTTCAAAGTGTGTGAATCTGACGAGCAAGACATTGCAAGGGTTGAAAAGTCATGATAATCACATATTACTTCAGCAGTTGATTCCAATCGCAATTTGTGATTGTTTATCCCCCAATGTTGTTCAGCCCTTGATTGAGATGAGTAATTTTTTTAGACAGCTTTGTTTCAGAAATCAACGAATGAGTGATTTAAAAAGTTTGCAGGACCGAATTGTACTTACGCTTTGTCACTTTGAGAAACTTTTCCCCCCCTCATTTTTCGATGTTATGGTCCACTTAACAGTGCACCTAACTGATGAAGTAATGGCTGCTGGTCCAGTGCAATTCAGGTGGATGTATCCTATTGAACGGTATTTGAGTACATTGAAAAGATTTGTACGCAACAGAGCTCGTCCAGAGGCATCAATAGCCAATGGTTATTTGATGGATGAGTGTACTACCTTTTGTATAGAATATCTTACGGATGTTGAAACAAAATTAGATAATCCCTCTCGGATTCATGATGGTCCAGTTGGAGAAGGAACCACATTTGATATGGACAACATCGAGTGGATACAAGCACATCGATATATCTTGTTCAATACTCCATCAGTTGCACCATTAATGCAGTAAGTATCTTATCAATGTGCTTGTATAACTTTTACATGTTTTCTTTGCATAATTCGATCTTTTAAACATCACGTAATCATTTGCAGGAAACACATTAATGAGATAAAAGAAGAGATGCATCGTGCGACTGAGTTGCAAATTCAACAATCTCATTATGCGACATTTCATGATTGGTTCAAGGATTATGTATGTATAAATTGATTTTCATTATGAGTGAAGTATTAAACTAATTCTTTCTGCATATATCAGTATTGATTTTTATAAATTATGTAGGTTCGTAAGCTGAGGGAGTTAGGGGAACCCACGCTACCTGAAGTATTTATCCAACTGGCTGAGGGTCCATCTATAACGGCTCGTCGTTATAAAGCTATTGATGCTAATGGTTTTCGATTTCGCATTAAAGATGTTGACGACAAATGAGCAACACAAAACAGTGGAATCGGTTGTCCCTTTGTCGATTCTGGTTATTACTATGGTCAATTGATAGACATCATTGAAGTTGTATACACACACGGTTTGAAGTACATATTGTTAAAGTGTAATTGGGTTGATCCAGTGCGTGGATGTAAAGTCGATCAATATCAGTTTTCATTGGTGAATTTTAACTATATGTTATACAGAAATAATGAACGAGTTGAGAATGAACCTTTCATCTTGACATCACAAGCGGAACAAGTATTCTTCGTTACTTTGCCTTCGGATCCAAGTTGGCAAGTTGTTGTCAAAATGTCTCGGTGAGGAGTGTTTTTATTTGAAGAAGATGAACCCGAGACTGTTCCGTTTGTTTACCAACAACTTGATCAACATACCGTAGTTCAACGTGAAGAAGATATTTATTGGGTCAGAGCGGCTATTGAAGGAGAAACGGTCGATTTTCATGCTTAATGAAAGGTATAATTTTTTTCCCGCTATTCAGTAGAATATCCTAGGATATCATAAATTATCTAATCATTTTATAAATCCTTATAAGTTTTAATCCTCACTTTTGTAAGTTAATTCAGTCATAAATATTTAGGTTGATTAACTTTCTGATTTTTTAAAATTCATTCACAACTAATTATTCAATCCATTTTTTGTTTGATTAACAGTTGTACAAGTTTGATTTATTAAGAACAATCCAATTTATCTTTTAAACACTTTGGACTCATTACTGATATTTTGTATGACTGCAGACATGTCAGGGGAAGAGGCAGAAAATCCACATCATCCATCTGAGGCATCTACGTCTCAGGGTCGAGGTATGTTTGAATGTCATTGTCTATATTTTTTATGTAATTGACATATATATATATATATATAACATTTGTCAATTTATATATAAAATTTTTTTCAACAGGATCAGACTCGGCTGCTTCTTCCTCTCGCAGGAGAGGCCCTGGTCATGGCATATTATCATGGAATTCCGACACGACGATAGATGTTTCATTTGATGAGGTATTTCATCCCGTGGGACCGAATGCCCCGACATTTATTCATCAGCTGGGTCATATCATACGTGACCCACATCGATTTCCATTGACCACGTGTGATTGGGCTTCTATCCCTCAGGACACATTAGATCGTCTATGGAGGGAGGTTCAGGTAAGAAAATAATTTTACTTTATTTTCTATTTATAAATAATACTAATATGTTTGATTATTTTCATTATAGCAAAATTTGAAAGTATGCCCTGAAGAGTTTCGGCCCGTGTGTATGAGCAAATGCCGTAAGCTGTGGAAATATTATAAAGGCAAAGTGAAGAGGGACTACTGGGTACCAAATGTGGGTGCCCTTGACATTTTGGAAAAAGTCCCGAGAGGTGTCCTCCCGGCTCAGTGGCGTGACTTGGTTGCATATTGGTCTACTGAGGGTGTTGCGGTTTGTATATTAATTATTTTTCTGTATATATATTTTCAAGAATATGTGATTTGTTTGAAATTTGAATGAATTGAATGTAGGAGGTGTCAACACGCCATTCGGAGAATCGAGCGTTGCAGGGACCAGCTCACAGGCTCGGGACTCGTCACGTGTCTCAGATCCGACATGAGGTATATATTATTCATTTTTTAATTTATTAATTAATATGGTTTTGTGTTTATATTCTTTTAATATACAGTTGCGAGGGCAAGGTGCAGCAACTGATAAAATGTCGGTGTGGATAAGGACTCGTGATCGCAATGATCCAGAGGTTGCAGCATTGATAGTAAGTGTCCGTACTTACCAATAATTACATAAATCTTTATATTAACATATATATATTTATATATATTTAAATATTTCACAGGATCAATTTGAAGCTGAGTTAGAACATCTGCCAGAGGACCAGCGACAGCTTCCCATGCGACGGGATGAGATCTTTCATCACATTATTGGTCGGGACGGGCATGGCTATAGTTTGACCTATGGAGCAGGGATTCCTCGTTCTGTAGTGTCACGCGCTGCAGTTGTCGGTCCTGCTGTTGCTCATATGACACAGCAGATGTCATATTTTGAGGCACGGCTGCGCGCTTCCGAGGAGACAAATGCGCAATTGACAGCTGAGGTTAGAGCACTGCGGGAATATGTGCGTCGAGCTGATGGTACAGGGGATCATACGACGCAGGTATATACTGTATTTATTTATTTAATTTAAATTATTTTTGTTATTAAAATATTTATAATGTTTATTTGTTGTAGGCACCTGGCCCACCAGAAGGAGGTAGCAGTGATGGCAACGCGTGACGCACCATATATTCACGAGATATGTTTTTTGTTTTTACTGGTAGGGTTGACATTGATGTACTGTATTTATTCATTTAAGTAATGCATTATTACCATCCATGGTGGTCTTTTAAATATTTTATACACATATTGAGTTTTTGATCAGATAATCTTGAATGATTCTACATTTGAAAAAGTCGAACTAATTCCAACAGATCAATAAATCTGATATTATAGATTATGTATTATCCAAAATATTTTTTATAAATTTCTGTATGGTATCGATAAAAGAAATATGTATTAATTAGATGTTATCACTTTTATTTTTCACTTTTGTAATCAATGGGATGGCCTTTGCACCCCCGGAGTGCCCCCCGCACCCCCGTACAGCCCCCCGCACCCCCGTACAGCCCCCCGCACCCCCGTACAGCCCCCCCCCCCCCGCACCCCCGTACAGCAGCGCGGCGCGCGCTGAAATGGCGCGTTGGGGGGTCAAAACCACCCGAACGACGTCCGAATGCCACGAAACCGTACGACAACATCCGGGAAGTGAATTGTGAAATGGTCGGCCAGACGACACCTCATTCGGAGGTGCCGTGTGACCGCGGCGGCCGGAAAAGCGTTTCCGGCGCCATTAAACACCAAAACGGCGTGCGGCGGTCCAATTCGGAGCAAACGTGCTCCGAACGACCTGAAACCACACGGGAACGATAGAAATATTATTCCTGAGATGCAGGAGGAGGCCGCACGTCCATCGGACGTGCGGTGAGCACGGCACGTCCGATTGTGTCCGTTTCAGCAGCGCGGCGCGCGCTGAAATGGCGCGTTGGGGGGTCAAAACCACCCGAACGACCTCCGAATGCCACGAAACCATACGACAACATCCGGTGCGTGAATTGTGAAATGGTCGGATAGACGGAACCTCATTCCGAGGTGCCGTGTGACCGCGGCGGCTGGAAACGTGTTTCCGGCGCCATGAAACACCAAAACGGCGTGCGACGGTCCAATTCGGAGAAAACGTGCTCCAAACGACCTGAAACCGCACGGGAACGATAGAAATATTATTCCTGAGATGCAGGAGGAGGCCTCCCGTCCATCGGACGTGCGGTGCGCGCGGCACGTCCGATTGTGTCGTTTTCAGCAGCGCGGCGCGCGCTGAAATGGAGCGTTGGGGGGTCAAAACCACCCGAAGGACCTCCGAATGCCACAAAACCGTACGAAAACATCCAGGGCGTGAATTGTGAAATGGTTGGCCAGACGGCACCTCATTCGGAGGTGCCGTGTGACCGCGGCGGCCGGAAACGCGTTTCCGGCGCCATTAAACACCAAAACGGCGTGCGGCGGTCCAATTCGGTGCAAACGTGCTCCGAACAACCTGAAACCGCACGGGAACGGTAGAAATATTATTCCTGAGATGCAGGAGAAGGCCTCACATCCATCGGACGTGCGGTGCGCGCGACACGTCCGATTGTGTCCGTTTCAGCAGCGCGGCGCGCGCTGAAATGGCGCGTTGGGGGGTCAAAACCACCCAAACGACCTCCGAATGCCACGAAACCGTACGACAACATCCGGGGCGTGAATTTAGAAATGGTCGGCCAGACGGCACCTCATTCGGAGGTGCCGTGTGACCGCGGCGGCCGGAAACGCGTTTCCGGCGCCATGAAACACCAAAACGGCGTGCGGCGGTCCAATTCGGAGCAAACGTGCTCCGAACGACCTGAAACCGCACGGGAACGATAGAAATATTATTCCTGAGATGCAGGAGGAGGTCGCACGTCCATCGGACATGTGGTGCGCGCGGCACGTCCGATTGTGTCGTTTTCAGCAGCGCGGCGCGTGCTGAAACGGCGCGTTGGGGGGTCAAAACCACCCGAACGACGTCCGAATGCCACGAAACCGTACGACAACATCCGAGGCGTGAATTGTGAAATGGTCGGCCAGACGGCACCTCATTCGGAGGTGCCGTGTTACCGCGGCGGCCGAAAACGCGTTTCCGGCGCTATTAAACACCAAAACGGCGTGCGGCGGTCCAATTCGGTGCAAACGTACTCCGAACGATCTCAAACCGCATGAGAATGATAGAAATATTATTCCTGAGATGCAGGAGGAGGCCGCACGTCCATCGGACATGCGGTGCGCGCGGCACGTCCGATTGTGTCGTTTTCAGCAGCGCGGCGCTCGCTGAAATGGCGCGTTGGGGGGTCAAAACCACCAGAACGACCTCCGAATGCCACGAAACCATACGACAACATCCGGGGCATGAATTGTCAAATGGTCGGTTAGACGGAACCTCATTCGGAGGTGCCGTGTGACCGCGGCGGCCGGAAACGCGTTTCCGGCGCCATTAAACACCAAAACGGCGTGCGGCGGTCCCATTCGGAGCAAACGTGCTCCGAATGACCTGAAACCGCACGAGAACGATAGAAATATTATTCCTGAGATGCAGGAGGAGGCCGCACGTCCATCGGACGTGCGGTGCGCGCGGCACGTCCGATTGTGTCGTTTTCAACAGCGCGGCGCGCGCTGAAATGGCGCGTTGGGGGGTCAAAACCACCCAAACGACCTCCGAATGCCACGAAACCGTACGACAACATCCGGGGCGTGAATTGTGAAATGGTCGGCCAGACGGCACCTCATTCGGAGGTGCCGTGTGACCGCGGCGGCCGGAAACGCGTTTCCGGCGCCATTAAACACCAAAACGGCGTGCGGCGGTCCAATTCGGAGCAAACGTGCTCCGAACGACCTGAAACCGCACGGGAACGATAGAAATATTATTCCTGATATGCAGGAGGAGGCCGCACGTCCATCGGACGTGCGATGCGCGCGGCACATCCGATTGTGTCCGTTTCAGCAGCGCGGCGCGTGCTGAAATGGCGCGTTGGGGGGTCAAAACCACCCGAACGACCTCCGAATGCCACGAAACCGTACGAAAACATCCGGGGCGTGAATTGTGAAATGGTCGGCCAGACAGCACCCCATTCGGAGGTGCTGTGTGACCGCGGCGGCCGGAAACACATTTCCGGCGCCATGAAACACCAAAACGGCGTGCAGCGGTTCAATTCGGAGCAAACATGCTCCGAACGACCTGAAACCGCACGGGAACGATAAAAATATTATTCCTGAGATACAGGAGGAGGCCGCACGTCCATCAGACGTGCGGTGCGCGCGGCACGTCCGATTGTGTCGTTTTCAGCAGCGCGGTGCGCGCTGAAATGGCGCGTTGGGGGGTCAAAACCACCCGAACGACCTCCGAATGCCACGAAACCGTACGACAACATCCGGGGCGTGAATTGTGAAATGGTCGGCCAGACGGCACCTCATTCGGAGGTGCCTTGTGACCGCGGCGGCCGGAAACGCGTTTCCGGCGCCATTAAACACCAAAACAGCGTGCGGCGGTCCAATTCGGTGCAAACGTGCTCCGAACGACCTGAAACCACACGGGAATGATAGAAATATTATTCCTGAGATGCAGGAGGAGGCCGCACGTCCATCGGACGTGCGGTGCGCGCGGCACGTCCGATTGTGTCGTTTTAAGCAGCGCGGCGCGCGCTGAAATGGCACGTTGGGGGGTCAAAACCACCCGAACGACCTCCGAATGCCACGAAACCGTACGAAAACATCTGGGGCTTGAATTATCAAATGGTCGGCCAGACGGCACCTCATTCGGAGGTGCCGTGTGACCGCGACGGCCGGAAACGCGTTTCCGGCGCCATTAAACACCAAAACGGCGTGCGACGGTCCCATTCGGAGCAAACGTGCTCCGAATGACCTGAAACCGCACGGGAACGATAGAAATATTATTCCTGAGATACAGGAGGAGGCCGCACGTCCATCGGAGGTGCGGTGCGCGCGACACGTCCGATTGTGTCGTTTTCAGCAGCGCGGCGCGCGCTGAAATGACGCGTTGGGGGGGGGGGGGGGGGGGTCAAAACTACCCGAACGACCTCCGAAGGCCACGAAACCGTACGACAACATCCGGAGTGTGAATTGTGAAATGGTCGGCTAGACGACACCTCATTCGGAGGTGCCGTGTGACCGCGGCGGCCGGAAACGCGTTTCCGGTGCCATTAAACACCAAAACGGCGTGCGGCGGTCCAATTCGGAGCAAACGTGCTCCGAACGACCTGAAACCGCACGGGAACGATAGAAATATTATTCCTGAGATTCAGGAGGAGGCCGCACATCCATCGGACGTGCGGTGCGCGCGGCACGTCCAATTGTGTCGTTTTCAGCAGCGCGGTGCGCGCTAAAATGGCGCGTTGGGGGGTCAAAACCACCCGAACGACCTCCGAATGCCACGAAACCGTACGACAACATCCGGGGCGTGAATTGTCAAATGGTCGGCCAGACGGAACCTCATTCGGAGGTGCCGTGTGACCGCGGTGGCCGGAAACGCGTTTCCGGTGCCATTAAACACCAAAACGGCGTGCGGCGGTCCCATTCGGTGCAAACGTGCTCCGAACGACCTGAAACCGCACGAGAACGATAGAAATATTATTCCTGAGATGCAGGAGGAGGCCGCACGTCCATCGGACATGCGGTGCGCGCGGCACGTCCGATTGTGTCGTTTTCAGCAGCGCGACGCGCGCTGAAATGTCGCGTTGGGGGGTCAAAACCACCCGAACGACCTCCGAATGCAACGAAACCGTACGAAAACATCCGAGGCGTGAATTGTGAAATGTTCGGCCAGACGGCACCTCATTAGGAGGTGCCGTGTGACCGCGGCGGCCGGAAACGCGTTTCCGGCGCCATGAAACACCAAAACGGCGTGCGGCGGTCCCATTCGGAGCAAACGTGCTCCGAACGACCTGAAACCGCACGGGAACGATAGAAATATTATTCTTGAGATGCAGGAGGAGGCCGCACGTCCATCGGACGTGCGGTGCGCGCGGCACGTCCGATTGGGTCGTTTTCAGCAGCGCGGCGCGCGCTGAAATGACGCGTTGGGGGGTCAAAACCACCCGAACGACCTCCGAATTCCACGAAACCGTACGAATACATCCGGGGAGTGAATTGTGAAATGGTCGGCCAGACGGCACCTCATTCGGAGGTGCCGTGTGACCGCGGCGGCCGGAAACGCGTTTCCAGCGCCATTAAACACCAAAACGGCGTGCGGCGGTCCAATTCGGAGCAAACGTGCTCCGAACGACCTGAAACCGCACGGAAACGATAGAAATATTATTCCTGAGATGCAGGAGGAGGCCGCACGTCCATCGGACGTGCGGTGCGCGTGGCACGTCCGATTGTGTCGTTTTCAGCAGCGCGGCGCGCGCTGAAATGGCGCGTTGGGGGGTCAAAACCACCCGAACGACGTCCGAATGCCACGAAACCGTACGACAACATCCGGGGCGTGAATTGTGAAATGGTAGGCCAGACGGCACCTCATTCGGAGGTGCCGTGTGACCGCGGCGGCCGGAAACGCGTTTCCGGCGCCATAAAACACCAAAACGGCGTGCGGCGGTCCCATTCGGAGCAAACGTGCTCCGAACGACCTGAAATGAGATTATTTCTTGAATCGAAGTTTTTAAATTATTATAGCACAATGATTTGATATTATATATATATTAAATATATATTAAAACATTTAAAATATATTATATATATATATATATATATATATTTAAAATATTGTATTTAATAGTATATATATGAATATATATATATATATATATATATATATATATATATATTTATATTCAATTAAATAAAAAATTTTAATTTTTTTTTTAGAATAGCGACCGCCATAGGCGGTCGCTGAAGGCTGATCTGCCGGCCTTCTATAGCGACCGCCATTGGCGGTCGCTAAAGGCCTCTAGCGACGAGGCAACAGCGACCGCCAATGGCGGTCGCTAATAGCCTTATTTACAGTTGTGAAGAAACTACTGCACTCACTTTCTCTAGGTATACTAATACTCCTGCCTCTGAGATAACATGACCCAAGAAGTGAATCTGGTCCACCCAAAAGTGGTATTTTGAGAGCTTAGAAAATAACTGATGCTCTCTTAGTGTACTCAAGATGATCTAAAGATGGGTAGTATGGTCATGTTGACTATGAGATTACACCAAGATATCATCCACGAATAATACCACAAAAGAATCCAAGTATGGATGGAACACTCGGTTCATCAGTTCCCTAAAAACTACAGGCATGTTCGTGAGACCGAACGGCATAACCACATACTCTTATAGACCATACCTGCTTCGAAAGGCTGTAAGAGCTATATCAGATGGTCTAACATGCAACTGATGATAAACATATCTCAAGTAAATCTTTGAGAGAACCTGGGATCCTTGAAGTTGATCAAAGATATCATCAATCCTCGGTAAGGGATATCAGTTCTTGACTATCAACTGGTTTGAATTCTGACAATCCACCCAAAGTCTGAGGGTACCGTCTTCCTTCTTTGCAAAAAGGATAGGAGAACCCCAAGGAGAAGTACTAGGTTCGATGAAACCCTTTTCCTATAACTCCTCTAACTTCTTCTTGATCTTCTGTAACTCTAGTGTAGCCATCCTATAAGGAGGAATAGACACTGGTGCTTATCCTAGCACAAGCTCAATAGAAAAGTCTACCTAAAACTCTAGAGGAAAACCTAAAAATTCCTCTAGAAAGACATCCCTGAAACGATGCACCACTGGAGGAAAGTCTATCTATGAAGTCTCCTGGTCATCCAAATACAAACTAGCTATCTGGGCTGTAACTCCTCCCAACCCATGTTGCTCGGGTCCTGCTCTACTTGCCTGGACATCCCATTCGTCCTTATGTAGAAACAAACCTCCCTCTGGTGACATGAACCTCACCCTACATCGATAGTAGTCGACAATATCCTGGAAGGGAACCAACAAATCTATTCCAATGATGTCTTTATAACCCATCATCTTTAAGACATAAAGGTCCCATAAGAAGTGACTCCCAACAAACTCAAGAGGTAAACCCTTGCACAGATGTACACTAGCTGTTCTAGTCCCCAACGGAGTGTCTAGTGTCAAGATATTAGCAGGAGTAAAGATACATAGCCCAAGGCTCTCCACAATAGAAAAATATATGAAACTATATGAATCCTCTGTATCAAAAGTATATAAGAAAAAACTAAGGCAACTAGAACTGTACCACTAACTGTAGAGGGTCTAGGATCTTACTTCTACTAGGTCTGCTCCACTACAAAAGTCTGACCTGTACTGTGGCCCTGCAAACCTACCTGACCACCCTAAGATGATACACCATGTAGTCACTAAAATCATGGTAACTGGATACCATGGCCATGAACTCCACCCCAGCCTGAATGGCCGGAAGAACTCCAGTTCACAAATAAATGGGAAACTGGTGGTCCTGCTTTTAGACGAGGATTCATAGAAGAACCTATGTCACCAACTGTTAGTGAGAAAAACTGACAGAAATGTTGAAGATGGCTTATATTGCTGCAAGATTGACACTCAACTAGGTCTCTCAGGCAATTTGGCCTCATATGCACACCCTTCCCACACTGGTATCATACCACCTGGCTACCTAAAGGTGTATCCCACCTACTCAGATCTCCATGTTTAGACTCCCTTCGGCGCTTCCTCCTCTCAGCTAGAGAAGCACCAACTCAGGATGCTGAAATGCCCTGGCCCACAGCCCCTGAATCCCTTAGGTTGCGCTCTGTGATCAGTGATGGTTGACTATAGAAGATATGGAATTCAACATGAATATATTCACCTGAGATCAGATTCCATGCCTGAGACCGTCCTCAAACTTCCTCACTAGGAATAACTCATCACCCCCTAGAATGGGTGTGAAGTGTTTCAACTCTATGAAGTGAGAAGAATACTCCATGACTGAGAGAGTACCCTGCTCCAAACTCATGAACTCTCAGGATTGATTGGACCTCAAATTCTCCGGGTAGAAGTATTCATAGAATTCATGATGGAACTCATCCCAATCCATAACCAACTGGCATCCCGCTAGTGATATCACATCACACCAACTCTTGGCAGAATCCCAAAGCATGTAAGTAGAGATATTTACCCTCCTTTATGGAGGTTTCTTTAGATGCTTGAAGATAGACAACATGGGTTCTAACCATTACTCTATAGCCTGAGTTCTTCCTTTCCCTAAGAAGGTGGGAGGATGATGCTACTGAAAGACTTGCGTCAACTCTGCCATAGACACGACAGGACGTAATGCTCCCTGGAAGGTCTGCATAAAGCTCATGAAGCCTTCTCGGAATTGTGCATCATCACCTGTATCCGGAATGACGGCTTGTGCCAAGACAGGCACGACGAGAGGATTTTTTGGTAGTCCCTGATCTTATATATCCAGTGTCTGATCATTTCCCTATATCTGGCATACAACCGGAGGATGTATCAGTGGAATGACTCTGAAAGTTCAAGCACACACCTTAGTTCATTATTATTAAGGACTGAAACTTATAATCCCAAGAAGGGAACATGAGAAAGAAAACATTCAAGTTTTTTTCAAATCACGGATACACAGTGTGTATGAACCCTACACAATGTGTTCCCTTAAGACTTTACATGGGCATGTACTTCTTCCAACACTGGTTGTGTAACCCCCCCACACACGTCATGTTTTTTCTAAGGACACGACCTGCACTTGAATCCCTTTTCCCTGCCCGAGTTCTCCCACATGGTTAAACCACACAGTCCTCATAGAACAAGACTACATGATGGGTTTGTTCTAGACACAGTGTGTACCACTTATGTTTCAACCTCCCGTGTTGTTAGTCGCACGGTCAAAGACACAATTGACTCTACATGGTTTGTTTATTCCAGACACAACATGTACTAGAAGGATTTCACCAACCCATGTCATTAGTCACACGATTAAATACATTCTCTCTACAACATAGTGTGTACGTCTAGTACATGGTGTGTTCCATCAAAGATTTATCAACCCCATGTATTTTCCCACACAGACAGTCATATAGTTAAAGACTACACAACATGTACTCAAAGTACACAATGTGTACTTAAGAAAAGTTTTTTCTTCCTGAACAGAAGGATACATGGAAAGTATTCATCACTACACATCATGTATTCTGGGGTTTTTCAGACAGTATGCCTCATAAACTACTCCAGAACCCATAAATACACTTAAACAAACATTAAAGTGCCAGATTCCGATCCGTGGGGGCCCATAATCCCTGCGAATCAAAGCTTGGAATTTTATTCATGTATATCACAATGTATAACAATGAAATCAATCACATGATCCCCCAAATTCTGATCCAAGAGGGACCATAACACCTCAAGGACCAACATTTGGCACTCATTCAAATGAAACTTTACATATTAGAAATACCCTATCAAATAGAAGGTATTCTATCAAGGCATATATCATAACATCATTCATATATTGCACAACATCTATCACAACATCATGAAATTGGTAATGTACCCTAAATGGAATGATAAGGATGCGTGACATGTGATATCTAGCAAGTTACTATATGATGAATGAGATGGCATACCATCATCTCATTAGGTTGCGATAGAAATAGAACCTCAATAACATCAATGATAATAGAACAAAACATGTGAATCACCCAACAGTGAAATAAAATCAACTGTAATAATTGAAAAACCATAAAATTTTTAATAATCGAGGCATATTGGCTTTTCCCTATACACAGGATAGTTACTCCCGAGAAAAACTTATTACCAACTACCTATTACTTCATATCCCTATATATAGGATCCAAACAGTAAGTCAAGAAGAAATAGGTCCTCTAATAGCACTTTGTAATGTCCCAGTTCCGGGTGCCGCTAAGAGGTTCCCAATAACCGGTTGGTCACATGGCCACAAGTGCATTTCCCCAAACGCCAGAGGCTACTGACTATAAAGAAAGGGTATTGAGTGTGATAGTGGAAAAACTATACCCTTATTGGTAGAGTAACACAGTGTAATAAAACAAGTAAGACTAGCAGAAGTAGTAATACCATAAAATTAGTTAACAACAGAATAATGGAAATAAATAAACAACTGAAGCACATATATAAATGATGTATGTCACATATGTCAAGGAAAGCAGCCAAACAAGTACCAATGCTGAAATATAGTACTAAAACAAAGTACAAAGAAAACAAATAAAATATAGTAGCATCGCAAGCCTCAAATTAGTTCCATGCTCTCCATCTCCACAGCAGTCAAGTACCTAAAGTAGAAGGGCTCTTCCCCTTATCTATACTTTCAATAATATATTTTTTTGGGCTCAAAACCGTGACCCAAATAGGGTGTGAGAAAAATCTCAGTAGGAAACCACCCAAATATCTGTGTCTAACTGTCAATGAATATATATATGAGACAATATAAAAAATTTAAGTAATAAACAAGGAAGTACTCAAAAGTAAACAATCCTTCAGTTTCAACTACATTCATTTACATTATCAATTATTCATCCAATAAAAAACAAGACACCCTCTAGGAATGTCCACATAGGATAACTCCTATGGTTCAACTAAATATTTAGAATAAACCCTCTAAGAAAGTTTACATAGCCTAACCCCTTTGGTTCAACTTATCAAAAAGATATAACGACCCTTTGGGTAAGCTCACACAGTCTAACACCTTTGGTCTCGTGCAAACAAAGACACTCTGAGAAAGCACTCACCGTCAATTCCTACTGTAGCCTTTTAATTATAAACTATAGTATCTATGAGGAAGCACTCAACATCAATTCCCACTATGGTCTAATAACAATAACTATAGACACTCTAAGAGAGCACTCAAAATCAATCCCCCCAATGGTCTCACAGTGTGAAATGTACAACAGACACTCTAGGGAAGCCCTTAATGGAAATTCCCTATATGGTCTCACTACACCAGGTTCCCACAACCCTGTGTAAAGAAATCATGCACAAAATATATTCAACGGCCAAAGTAAATCACAAATACTACTCAACTAAATGGATATAAAGCATAAAAAAGCAATTTAGATAATATTACTCCATCCTAACAGCACTAGGCATGGAAAACTGTGTATCCTAAAAGGAAATTCTAGACCCAATAGCCAATATCAGATCAAACATGGGAAAACACATCCATATCAAGGTAAAAAACCCTATTTACAATAAAAAAAACCAAACTCAAGAAACCAAGGCATAACAGACATTAATAGGGTCAAATTCCATAAACACACAATACCCTAAACTAGGGTATTGGGTACTTTTTACACATATAATTCAAAAACAATCTACAAAAAGGCACAAAACACCTACCTTGACTTTATACGATCGATATAGTTGAACCTTAGCTTTTGGATCGACCTAGAACACCATATATATACAAAAACGTCAAAAAAATTCAACCTTGAATAACTCACATAAGAGGATAAATCAAGAGAAGATACTCTAGAATAAGGAAGAACTCACTAAGACAATTCCAACGCAATCGATGATGTTCAATTCGAAGCACGGACGATGGGTCGGGGGCTTAGAGAAGAATCAGCAATATTCGTTGCTCCTAGAAGAGATGAAGATAAAAGAAGATGTTTCTATAAACGAGATGCAGTCCCAGTCCAATATATAAATTAAAAATAAAAATACATGGCATGTTCTCTAAGGATACATGGCATGTACAGGCCTTTACCGGGTCCCGCCTTAAGCGGCCCTACCACATCGTCACACGGTCATGTACGCAGCTCTGACACGACCAAACATGGCCTGGACTTGGTGCTTGAGTACATGACGTGTACAAGGAAGTACATGGAATGTACTCATAAAATTTCCAGAAACTCCTCTTTTCCTCAAAAACAGCAGAAAACAAGATCCAAACCTGAAAATAAATCTTAGTTATTACACAGGTGTCTATGGGTGAGATGTGATGTGATGTGATGGATAAGGCATCTATGATTGAGATGTGATGTGATGTTATATAGAAGAGATTAGAGCACCAAGATTTATATCATTGGGATGTGAAAGAGACATCTCATTGGGAAAGTGGTGCAGGGTACTCTTATTGATAAGATTCTTATTATGTTATTATACTTGGATAGGTTATTTTGTGAGCATGCCTTAGTAAGGATGGGACTGGTTAGTTGAACTACTTATGTGTCATTGGTTCTTATATTTTATCATGAGTGAATTATTCTTCTCTTTATCACATGTGCATGGGTGTAATGTCATAGATTTTCTCAAAGGTAAGGACTATTTGTTTTTGGTTTAAATTATTTGGTTTGGACATAATAATGATGCCTAATTATAACAACCATTTTCTTTATTTCACAATAATAAATGATTTAGTGTAGAAGGTTACACTTAATACAAACCGAAATATAGACAAGTATAGTATATTTTGGAATTAGGTACATTATATAAAAATTTAAAACATGAAAAACAACATCCTTATTGAAAACATAACATGATCACACTTAAAACTGCATAGGATAACCTGGGGAGATACATAAGAAAAGTGTGAGGTATAAAGCCTAGTAAGGGAATAAACATGGAATAATATGAATATGGAAATACATGTTAGAAAGTAGTCATATCAATGGGGAATAAATGGAGTGAGAATCATAAACACTAACAACGAGGCATGATATAACATGATAACATAAAGACAATAAGGGAAATGTAGAAGCAACTTAAAACTATGCATCAAAAACACAATTCAAGTATAACTTCCAAGACATCATGATGGAAAATTTTCTCTAAAAAAATTAGGTTTTATCCCTGTCAAAACATGGCATCTAATTATTCTAAACAATACCCAATGCATTGGAGTGCAATATAATTTTAGGCGCACCCATCACTTTCATTTCATTCTCATGCTTAAGTGCACCACAAAGAACATACAAAATGGATTCATTCATCATCATATTTTATTCCACAATAAACAAGGGTGGAATACATACATTTAAGTACCATGTAAAATAATTAAAATTTTATAAAGGTGAACACCCTTGATAGGTTATGTGTATGGTATTCAATACACAATTGTTTTGGCATGAAAAATCATGGTGAAATTTCAGAAGCATAACGACATCGCTTAAAAATTCATAAAATGGGTTGATGAGAGAGAAAGGGGTCTTTCATAATTTGCAAATAAAATGGGAAATAATGGGGATATGGAAAGACATGTCTCAGTATTAAGAATTGTAAATAGAAGTCATAATATAATAATGAAATGTGAATAAAGAAGTGATGGTGAGGATCCCTTACTTGAGTGTGTGACTCCAAATGATTGGGAGGGGATTTTTAAGAGTTTGGGGGGAAACTTGGGAGGAATCTAGAGAGGGGAGGGAATATTAAAGGTGTTCTCCAAGGATATTTACTAAAGAGAAATTTGATATTGTGTGGGTTATATTGGAAATGTGTGGGGATTTATTTTACATTTCTCGAACATAGGTTTTGGAATCTATATAATAAAATAACCAATACCACAAACATTATCATGGTTTTCACTAATGGTTTCTACCAAATGGGAGTGTGTTTCATTATGTTATAAGTACATGGTCCGAAATTAATAAAATAATACCACTTCTTTTGTGGAAGTGAGTCATACTCTTAAATAAAGGATTTCAAAACCTTAAAATATATCAATGGTTTTAGAGGATTCATAATGTATTTATAAAATTAATAAAATAAACATAAAATTAAATTATTTTAAATTCAAAACATATATTTTTTCTTGGATTCATTTTATAATATTCATCACATCATTTATTGGTCATTATGATGTCACAATACTCACCATATATTTATAGAGTATTTAATTTTTACCCAAAAATTCAACGGTATCAGAAAGTTATGAGAAATAAAAAATTGGATAATTTTGAGATTACGATTCTAAAAATATTATTAATTTAATCAAAATAATTTTTTAAATATGTTTATTTTTACTTTTAAAAATATTAATTTACATTTATTGAGAAACATTGGGTTTTTTGACAATAACAGTTTTCAAACCTTTAGAAAAAATTACATCTGACTTCATAAAAAATATATGATCATTTATATTTAATGAAAAAAATTATAAAAAAATTGTTAATTTCAAAAATCCATTAAATCATCAAAATAAATGTCTTAATTGATGTTGAATAATAATTAAAAATATAATTTTTGTTTTATTGTATCAAAATAAAAATCATCTATAAAGTGAAAATAATATGATGAAAATATATTCATTATTCTATAAAACATAATGTAAATACTCATATTTATAGTTTCCTTATACATATCCCTTTAATACACCGGAAAATTTTCTAAGCATAAGGTGCGCAACTGTGAGACTTTCATAGGGTGGTTCAGCAAACATGGTTCCTATCCTAATATCGATGAGATTGAACTTATCTCGTAAATGGTTTTGATCAGGACTAAGTTGTTGGATCTCAAATTGGGATTGTTCAAGGGAAAATCTTAGTAATGATATATCATTTATAAGCTTTAATAAATGGGTTTCATAGGGTATGATCCTACTGGTTGAGGCCATCAATTCTTCTGTCCGTGACAATTAGATTAGTTAAAAACCTATATTTACACTAATCATGTGATCAAATTTCAATGAATATATTATCAATGGTAATGATTATTAATGGTCTTTTAAATATGATACCATATTTGAAAACCAATGGATTGAATGTATTTTCTATGACCATATTACATAATAATACATTTAATGAAAATACAAGGGGAAATTTTATTTATAACATTTTGGGTCATTACAATCTTCCCCCCCCCCCCTACTTAAGAAATTTCACCCTCAAAATTTTCATTTCCCACATTAAGAAAGATAAAGGTAATTTTGTTTCATAAATTCCTCTAGTTCCCACATCACTTCTATAAAATTTTTTTTCTCCACAACACTTTTATTAGGTGTATTGTCTTATTTATTAGAACTTTGTCTCTATGATGAAATATCTTCATCGACTGCTCTTCATAGGAAAGTTCATTATCCAATGGTACCACCTCTAGATTGAATGCATGTGACAGGGTTGGTATGTACTTCCTTAAGAGGTATACATGGAATACATCATGTAGTTGAGATAAGTTATGTGGGAGTGCTAGTTGATTGGTTTCCACTATGATGCGATAAAGGATCTCAAAGGGGACGACGTATCATGGACTAATATTTCCCTTCTTCCCAAATATCATCACTTTATTAGATGGAGATATGTAGAAGAATACCATGTGTCTAATATCAAAATCTAGGTCTCATAATAGATTATTAGAATAACACTTTTTTCAATTATGAGAATCCTTGATGTGATGATGAATTGGTCTTCACCTTTTCTTCTATTTTCTCAACCATTTCAAGACATAATAGTTTTTGTTCCCTAACCTCATCCCAACACACATGTGTTCTGAACCTCTTCTCATAAAGGGCTTAATAGAGAACCATTTGGATGCCAGAGTGGAAGCTTCTATTATATAAGAACTCGACTAGAGGAAGATATTGATCTCATCCTCCTTTTAAGTCCATATAACATGCTCTCAACATGTATTATAGTGTTTGAATATTCTTCTCATATTGTCAATCAGTTTGAGGATGATAGTCCATACTAAAGTTCAGCTCAATTTTTATATCATGTTGGAGATTGTTCTTAATGAATCATGTATCTCGATCGGATATAATCGATAGAGGTAATCCATGCAGCCTTACCACTTCTCTGTTGTATATCTATGCAAGTTGATCTAGTGATAAGTCCTTTCGAATCAAAACTAAGCATGTAGTATTTGTAAGATGATCAACCATTATCCAAATATCATTATTCCCTCTTGATGTCTTTAGAAGACCAGTGAAAATATCCATTTTGATGTTTTCCCATTTCTATGTAGGTATGGGTAATGGTTGCATCATCACCTTGGATTTTTTTTCCTTTTAATTTCACTAGTTGACATACAAGACTTCTTTATGTATACTTTGGGATAAAATTCTCCATATTGGCAGAAAAATATTTTTCTCAGAGATCCTGATACATATTTTTGATTCTATGATGGATGGATATGGTATAACTACATGAATCATCCAAAAACTCCTTCTTTAACTAAATATTTTATGGTACACATATCCATATGCTAAATCTTACAACTCCTTATTTATTAACATTGATCTCTGAGGATTTTCATTTTCTTATTGTTTTCACTTTCATCACAATTCCCCCATCATCTATTTAAGAGCCCTTTATCTTTTACAAAAGAGATGATTGATAAATCATTTATGAAAGGATTGATGATGTTCATATCTGTATGATTCCCATATCCACCATCTTTATGCGTAAGAAGATCAGATCCTTATCAACTCTCATCAATGATAAAATTACTAGATGTTTTCTACTTAGAGAATCTGTCACTTTATTTGATTTCCAAGGATGGTAGTGAATTGAGTATTTATATTCCTTGATCACATCTAACCATCTTCATTGATGCACATTCAAATATTTCATTGTGAATATATACTTGAGGATTTTGTGAACTATATATATTTTACACTTATCTTAAAAGAGATAATGCTGCCTTATTTTCAAATGGAAGATCATGGCAGCCAACTCCAAATCATGAGCTGGGAAGTTTTGTTCATGAAATTTCAACTTCCTTGAAGTATAGGCTATCACATTTTCATTTTGTATTAACACACTACCCAATACCTTCATTGAAGAATCGCTGAATACTATGAAATGTTCTCCACATGTAAGAATTATAATCACATGTGTTGTTATAAGCCTTCTCTTTAAATCCTTGATTCTCTATTCACATGCATCATTCTATGAAAACTTGATTACCTTCCAAGTTATCTTGGTTAGGGGGTTTAAAATCATGAGAAATTTCTCATAAATCGACAATAATAGTCATCTAATCCAAGGAAACTATGGATATCTGTCACAAATATTTACCTCAACCATCCTTCAATTGCTTCTATCATTGAAGGGTCCATAGAAATATCATTTCTTGTGAGAATATTCCATAATAATGAGACTTTCTTAAACCAAAACTCAAATTTTATGTTCTTTTAATAAATATTCTCCTTTTATAATGTCTTAATATTAATGCTCAAGTGATCCTCATTCTCATCCTTGGTCTTGGACAATATTAGAATATTATCTATAAATACCACCACAAATTGTCCAAGGTAATCTATAAAGAATATATTAATCACTTCCATAAATATTTATAGAGTATTAGAGAGTCTTAATGGCCTAAATATGAACTCATAGTGCCTATACCTTTTATTAAAAGTAGTCTTGGGGATATCCTCCTTCTTCACCCTAAAATATTAATATCATGATCATAAATCCACATTGGAGAAGTGTTTTTCTCCACGTATTTGATCATAAAATTCATCAACCTGTGGCATAGGATACTTGTTATTTATTTTGTTCTTGTTGAGCTCATAATAATTAATAAAAAGGTGCATTAACCCATCATTATTCTAAATGAAGAGAACTAGTTCACCCTATGGTGAATCACCTGGGAGTACGAACCCTTTATATAGATTCTCCAATAGGTGTTTTTTAGCTCCTAAAGTTCCTCAATATCCATTCTATATGGATTATTAGATAATTTTAATTCCCCATGTATAATCTCAATTTAAAATTCAACCTCTCAACTATGAGGAAGACTAGACAATTCCTTGAGAAACACATTCGCATATTCCCTCACAATTGGAATGTATTCAAGGATGATTCTTTCCTTAGACTCAATCATTTGATCTTGATATTATTACTATGTGGAAATAATATCCATTCTTGATATGTTTGTTCTAAATAAGATTCATCCACCTCCTTGCACATGTATATAATTGGGGTATGATTCTCAATATGGAGGGTGATTTTTTTATCAATGAAATTTATGTTGGCTCTATATAGGGAAAACCAATCCATACCCAGAATTGTATCATGTTCCACTAAAGGGATCACGAAAAGGATCACTGGGAAGTTCATCCCACAAATTGTAACATGGGAGGAATTATGTATATAGGATAAAATAATTTCCTCATTTTCCATTTTCATCGACATATCTACTTCCCTACTTTGTGGTGGTTTTTGAATAGTTCTACTAAAATATCGTGATATGAAGGAAATCATAGAACTATAATCAGAAATTATTTTCTATATTCTTGAATGAATAACTAGAATACCTATCACCACTTTTTTGTTGGGATCCACTTCATAAATTGTGATATAAAAATATTTCCCTTTCTTCCTTGGAGGTTGTTGGTTGTCTCCAAAAACCCTTGGCTTAGTGCATTAGTTTGGAATGTTCCCTAAATCCTTGAAGTTGAAGCAAGGAAGAATGTATTGAGGGTTTACTGGAGAATTATTTTCCTCCTTCTTATTAGTAGGTTTCTCTTATGATCAATCAATAACTAGGTGTCCTTCCTTATTATACCTAAAGAATTTCCTCTTTCCCCTTATGAAATTTGTGGGATGCTTCTTTCTGCAACTTTGATAAGTGGGATGTTGAAATTTATTATCACTAAGAGATTTCTGTATGGGACTACTGGAATTAAACTCCAAATTTTTAATCTTATACCCATGATAACCTTGAGATTTTTCAATCTCCATTTTGACTTTGAGGGCACATCGAATAATTTCCTCATAGCTATCAAAGTCTTGAATTACCATGATTTTTCATAGACTAGGTTTTAGCCCCCTAAATAAGCAGTCAACCATGTATTTGGGGGTAATGAAAAATCCGAAGGCATATCATGGAAGTCCTATGAAGTTTTCCTTGTATGTATCAAGAGATTAGTCATCTTATTTTAGGTTAAGGAAATCCATTTCTATTTTAATATGGAGAGTGTGAGAAAAATATTTATCAATTTTTTTTTCTGGAATTCCTTCCATCCTAGCACTTCAATCTCTTACTCATGATTCACATTCTTTATCAATGTCCAATACTACTAAACTTATACCACTACATAATAAATATCCACTAGAACTATCTATTGATCATAACATTGAAGGTTGGATAAGATCTTCTCAATGGATTTGATCCATTGATCCAAAATTAAGGGATCATATAATCCATTGAAAGTCAACGATATTTTTCTCATAAAGGTCGCAATCATAGATTATTATATATTAGAGGGATTTGTACACTCCTCTTGATCTAGGTTTCTATTCAGAACCTGAGATATATGAGAGAGTATTATAATAAATTTCATGATTCTTGCTCCCATCAGGTTGGGCATCTCAATGGGACAATCATCACATTACCCATCACAATGGTTGTTTACCCGATTCCTCATTTTTTCATCCCTTGGAAAGAATAAAAGTAAAATTATGGATGATTATTTTAAAATATTTAACATGTAAAGGGGAATCCAATGAAATTTAATGGATAACTTATAAATTACATTTATTTCTAAACTTATGAATTTCTATGATTCAATATTTGTTATCCATGATATATTTCATACATATATTCTTATAGGAATTGTTTTTACCTTTATAGTGGTTCATAATGATCATATTAATTTACCAAATCATATCCCATATGATTTTCAAACTAGGTGTGAAGCAAGGCCCTTTTTCATGCACTAGTTCTAGGTCGAGTCTAGAACAACGTGGTGTTTTTGGGTTTTACCCCAACGTACACATGTTCCAGGGCCACATCCACTTGTAGTATCTAGATAGGAATTTATTTTCTTGATAAACCAATTAGTATATTGTAACACCCCAATCTTACATGATACACTTCTCTTTGAATAATAGAGCAGCGTGTGTTGTACGCAACCTCGAGTTCTAACACACCGCGACCAATCAAAGTAGCCGTTATGAATAGTAATACCCACTTTTTGAAATTATATAAATTTTATATTTTTAAATGGACTTCATTTTTGTATTCAGAATATCTAAATTATCCTAAGTTGAATTTTTTGTAATTTTCTGAGAACTTCCAATTTTTTACGAATAGTGAAAAATACTTAAAAACAACTTTTTAATCAAAATAATTTATAGTGATAAATTATGATATTGAGTGGTTTTAAAGTATAATTAGAATATATTTTTACCATTTTATCCAATGGTGGTCATTAGAATTAATTTCACTTTAAAATTGGACATAAACAATTGTCAATATTTTGATATATATTGCTTCTTAAAAACAAGCTATTTGTTGTGACAGTGGGAATTAATTATTAAATTAATTAAATCAAATTATATGTTTTGAATTTTTTAAAATAGACATAATTTTTTAATTAGTAATATAAAATATAGCTTAGGGTGAATTTTTGGTATTTTTATGAAAAACTTCAATTTTTTATGAATAGTGAAACCACTAAGTGGTAGTTTAAAAACTAATTTTTCGTGTAAATGAAAAATTACCACTTCTGTGATTAGATTTTCAAAAATATGACATAAATGATTGTCATTAGGAAGAAAAATGTGGTTTAATGGGATTAAAATAATTTTTTTGGTGAATAGTAACTTTTAAGTTTTATTAATCGCGATTAAAGGTAATTAGTGAAATTTAATGTAAAAATGATATTATAAAAATATGAAAATATCTTGAAACTTGTCCTAACCTTATTGGATGAGTTATGGACGACCAATAAAATCCATGGGTGAACTTGGGGACACCATGGAGCCACTTGGGTAAGAAAATGACGTTAATAACTTTTTATTTAAAGTAAAAATAAAATTGTCACAAACATGTGTTGTTTTACTAAAACAATTATTACATGGGGTTATATAAGTTAAATTTTTTACTATAAATATTCATTATAAATATAAAAATATTTCCTACATCATGGTAATTTTTTTATAATTTCTAGACATTAAATAAATTAAATTTTTTATGACACAATGATGATGCAGCGATTACCTCATTAATTAACGATTTAAATAAAATGAAAAGATAATGTAAAATATACGACTTAAACTTGTCCAAAATCTATTGGATGAGTATATTTAGAACCCTTATCACCTTATACTCGAAATATGTCATTGTGGGACCTTTAAAATCCGAAAATCATTTCATAATAATGTAACATTTCATGACTTTCCAAGAGTGCCCCTCCTCTCCTCTTATAAAAGGCCCCCACCTCTACCACCTTATTCACACCTTCCAAGCCATTTGGATCGGCCAAAATCTGACCAAATACCCTCTAAACATTCCTCCCTTCATCTTAGAAGCCTTACCTTAGGCAGAAATCTCTTCAAGAAACCATTTTGGTTCAAACTAAGAGGAGTTACCCGATTTAAAGGTAATGTCTTCTCTTATGTTGTTTTGTTTTATTTTGCTTCTCCAACCCCCTAAAATCTTTGTATTATTTTATTTTTTAACAAAAAAAGTATCCTAAATATACTTGTATGTTTTTATTAGAAGGATTTTATTTACACTTACACACACCTTCGTCTAATGGTTAAAGAACATACAGTTTCAGTGGGTGGCGAATTACTGCCTCACAAAACGATGATTGTTCAATATTCTTTTAACACCTCTCATGGTGGCCATTATGATGACACTATTTTTATATATGATATATATTATGTTTTTGTTTTCCTTGTGATTCTTTATTTTTCATTTATGGAATACCTTTATGATTTCCATTATGGGTAAACACGATAATTTCATTTTAGGAAGTGCGGACTACCGCCCCCTCAAAGTGATTTGAATTGTTAATGCCATATGTGGGATGTATAAAGGATGGAGTAAATGATATTATACATTATATTATAATAGAATTATAGTATAACTTTATACAATTATAATTTCATTCCATTCAATACGAAATAGAAATGAAAGTAGCATTCATGCGTACGTACGACTTACCGTCTCCATGAACGGTGCATTTCATTTCTTACCTATAAATGTTATGTAATATTATAAATTCATGTATATACTGGATATATATGATATATATGATATCTACATCATGAATATAATTCTGTATATAATGGATATTTCACCACATGAACAACTTTCAATTATAAGAAGTTTATTTTTGACTCAAGTACCAAAGATCAACAAAACGACCGTTATTAACTTAAATAATTACATAATGTTCATACCATAGTAATAAGTGATATAAAAGTAATAATGAACATGAAAAAGGTTCTTATGAAAGTATAAATTAACTCTATTTTATTATTTAAGAGATTAAAGAACGATCGAGTCAAGTTGGACACGAGGTAAGGGAACTTCTTAACCCAATTTCCGTTCTTTGGGTTAATGTCCTACTTTCAAAATATGCCATGATATTATTATGTCCTATCTTGTATTTTTACATTCTTTATGAGTACTTATAGTGAATACACATAATAGATCTATTTTATTTAAAAAATGATCTTTGTAAGGGACTTCCTCTCAATCTCCATTCATTGAGGCATATTTTGTTTTATACACAAATTTCTTTTATACGGTGTATAAACACCTTTGAATTTTATGTTTATTCAAAAGGAATATTTTTATATGAAGAATTTTACTAAATGAAAAAAAGGAATGTTTTGTTGTTGTACGTATACGGTGACAACGACTTCTCCGCCGCCGTGACCATTATTTGAGTTTCGGCTTCCTCTACAAGCCATAATTTTTTTAAATGAAAAATAAATACCAAGTTTTAATTTTCTTTTATTTTGGTATTGAAAATGGTTTTATTATATCAATGTGTTGTATTGATATCTTGTGATTGAAATGTGGAAATGTTATGTTTCGTTTATGCATTTTTTATGTGATACGATTATGTTATGGTTTATGATATTTTAAAACCTTTTCATATAAGGAATGAATTGGACTTAGTAAGTGACGGGTGGAGCCCGCTATAGCTCCTCGATGCATCAGAAGGTCTCATGAGACAAACTAGTGTCTTGGCACGAGGACTTGAAAAAATCTTATTTTTAGTCTTGGCACGAGGCCTTGGCTACGTGGTTATGATAGTCTTGCATTATGCATTCTATTATTATGAAAGTGGTTATTGATATTTAATGTGATTATTCGACTAGTAGAATATCCATGTGAATAAGTAAATGACATTATTTCATTTTATTTTTGCCATATTATTCTTAAGTTCAAGTTTAAAATGCTTTTTTTTTAGTTATACATTGCCTTAAATGTTTATATTTATTTATGAAAGCTTCCGCTATATTATTATCCTTACTGAGCATATGAGCTCACCCCTTTCAATGTTTTAATTTTTCCAGGATGTGATGAAGTATATTATGAATGACCTGCAGGGATAGTATGAGGGGATATGGAGACAGGATGTTTTTTGAGTTTTGTTTTACTTTATGATGTAATGTAAGACTTATTAATGTATCTAGTGTTTCCAAGGCTACTAAACTAATCGGTCTTTCGAGACTTGATCTTTTGTGATCATGAAAATGTTACTCAATAATTCACCAACTCTGGGTAACTGGGGTTGGGGTGTTACAGTTGGTATCAGAGGCAGTTTAGTACTAACCTTAGAAGCTAGATTTAGAGAAATTCTGATTAGAGCACATAGCCATAAGATAGACTTTTAGGATGAGTATAGAAGGACATCCTAGAATTTTGTTGTTGCAGAGATTTTGTGAGTTTTCCGAGCAATAAATCCCTATCTGGATACGAGTAGGTAGAGGCAGCTCTGGCACAGATGTACCTAGGGGTAAAACCTGAAAACACATCTTTGAGCTACACTCGAACGGGAACTGGTGCACGACAACGAGCCTTGATGCACTCTTGGTTACGACACTCCCGGGGGATATGATTAGGATAATTCTCATTTTCTTTACAAACCATTATGAAGGGTTTATGAGTATATAATTCCTCAAAGAATTTTTTTATGATTATAGTTCAATTTATGTTAAGTGTTTTACAAGTATGGAATTATGTATTTTGATTCATAAACTAATCTAGTTTATGACATTGTTTAGAAATGGCGCCTAGTGGGAGGAATGAAAACCATATTAATGCATGCACTCCATGTAGGGATTTCCCTCCTGCTCAAGATAATTATAATGGAGTTGGTGATACAACTGGTGCTGATCAGCTTATCACCATACTGGGACAACTCACTCAGGTTATGAATAATAACCTTACTCATATGGAGCACCCTGATCCGCAACATAGAGGATCAATGTTAGACCACTTCATGAGGCAACAACCACCAAAATTAAATGGGAGTACAAATACCTTAGTAGCTGAGCAATGGATAAGTTCCCTAGAGAAAATCTTTTAGGCTTTGGGGAGTAGTGAAAGGGAAAAAGTTGTCATGGCAGTTTATCACCTCGCTAGAGATGCTGATCAATGGTGTTTATTGATACAAAACATGAAGGAAGATGATGAAGTATCAAATATGGAATGGAGGGAGTTAAAAGATCTTTTCTTAGAAAAATACATTCCTCGTGACCATCGAGCAGATATGGAAAGACAATTTCTAAGTCTAAGACAAAAGGAGGATTAGAATGTCGCAAAGTATGAGGACAAATTTACAAGGTTAGCGAGGTATGCTGCAGATTATATACGTAACCCAAGAAGTAATATTGATCGTTTCTTTGATGGGTTAAAACCATTTATCCGTTGAGCATTAGTCTCACAAACCTTCTCGTCGTATGAAGATATTGTCTCATGTGCTATCAAGACAGAAAAGGAATTCTCTAAATCTTATGACAATAAAGTAAAGCAAGAGAATAAGAGAACGGTGGAACAAGAGTCAGATAAAGGGAAAAAGGGAAATAAGGATTTTCCATTATGTGATAATTGTGGGAAGAATCACCCCGGTACATTCCTAAAAGGAATGAGAGTTTGTTATAAATGTGGATAAAAAGGTCACCAGGCTCGTGATTGCAATGGAAATAATGAGGCTATCAATATTGAATGATACAATTGTAGGAAAATGGGGCATTATGTAAATGAATGTCCTAAGCGTCAGGAAAACTTACCTCAGAAAAGGCCAAGGGATCAAGAACAATCTTATGCTGTTACTATAGTTGAAGTGGAATAATTAATGTATTGGTGCTTTTGGAATCAGGATTATATTCTGGTTATAAGAATAATGTGATATATATAAGTATTGTACCAAAATACTTGTTGTTTTCATTAAGGTTTTAATATGATGAAGGTAATCATATTTTTGTATATGACAATAAGAGAAACTATACTTTGTTTGAGGAATATGATGATACAATTGATTTTGGAATTTAGAGACATTTTAGAGAATGTCTGGACAGTGGTAGTTTGGATAACTATAAAGGTTAGAATGGATTAAGTTGAACTTTGGATAGTATTGTTTAAGGTTAAAACATTTCTGAAGATTATTTTTGGAATATTATAATACTATATTTTTAGGAAAAGGACAACCTGCAGGTCGGGGGATAAACCGTCATGTCAGACAAAGCTATAGGAATCGAAACCACAACCATAGTGCGACATGCCTTTATTACCTACCAATAGCCTACATGAAGTCCCTTATTATTAAAAAATAGTTTTCCTAATCTAAATGGTATGTGTTAATATTTGGAACCTTGTACGATTAGGATAAATATAATATTTTTGAGTTCTATTATCTTTTTGAGTGAAAGATGGGTTTGTGGTAAAAATTTATTAAAGAATAAAAATTATACATGACAAGTATGTATATTTCCTTACATTCTTAGTAAATCTCCTAAACAAATTCCTCAACTTTATAAAAGGTAACTTAAAACAAAAACGTTGTTGGTTAACTTTTCCTACTAGGGAATCAATGATCGTTTAACCAATCACAAGTTTGTGATTTTCTCGTAGTTAAACTTTCTTCTAATCCTGTTTTATAAAACTCTCCATCAGACCTTGATGGTTTGTTTTTCCTCCATATCCATGTTTTCATATAATCCTAGTATTGGATATCTTGGGTGACCTTTGTACTTCTCTTTCTTTCTTTTAAAGTTATATTTTTATTAACCTTATTTCCGATGTGGGTTTTCTACAAAGGTATTTTCTATTTTCAACCTTTTATATTCAAAGAAAAATTTCAAATTGTGAGTACGCAATTTATTTAAGGAGGGGAGAATGTAACACCCCAAGCTTCCATGGTACGCTTCTCTTTGAATAATAGAGCAGTGTGTATTGTACGCAACCTCGAGTTCTAACACACCGTGACCAATCAAAGTAGCCATTATGAATAGTAATACCCAATTTTTGAAATTATATAAATTTTATATTTAAAAATGGACTTCATTTTTGTTTTCAGAATATCGAAATTATCCTAAGTTGAATTTTTTTTTAATTTTCTGAGAACATCCAATTTTTTATGAATAGTGAAAAATACTTAAAACAACTTTTTTAATAAAAATAATTTATAGCAATAAATTATAATATTGAGTGGTTTTAAATTATAATTAGAATATATTTTTTCCATTTTATCCAATGGTGGTCATTAGAAATAATTTCACTTTGAAATTGGACATAAACAATTGTCAATCTTTTGATATATATTGCTTCTTAAAAACATGCTATTTGCTGTGACACCAGGAATTAATTATTAAATTAATTAAACCAAATTATATGTTTTAAATTTTTTAAAATATTCATCATTTTTGAATTAGGAATATCAAATATATCTTAGGGTGAACTTTTGGTATTTTTCTGAAAAACTTCAATTTTTGATGAATAGTGAAACCACTAAGTGGTAGTTTAAAAACTAATTTTTCGTGTAAATGAAACATTACCACTTTTGTGATTTGATTTTTTAAAATCCAACATACATGGTTGTCATTAGGAAGAAAAATGTGGTTTAATGGGATTAAAATAATTTTTTGGTGAATAGTAACTTTTAAGTTTTATTAATCGTGATTAAAGGTAATTAGTGAAATTTAAGGTAAAAATGATATTATAAAAATATGAAAATATCTTGACACTTATCCTACCCTTATTGGATGAGTCATGGCCGACCAAGACAATCCATGGGTCAACTTGGGGACCCCATGGAGCCACTTGGGTAAGAAAATGACATTAATAACTTTTTATTTAAAGTAAAAATAAAATTGTCACAAACATGTGTTGTTTTACTAAAATAATTATTACATGGAGTAATATAAGTTAAAGTTTTTAATATAAATATTAATTAGAAATATAAAAATATTTCCTACATCATGTTAATTTTTTTATAATTTTTAGACATTAAATAAATTACTTTTTTTATGACACAATGATGATGCAGTGATTACCTCATTAATTAACGATTTAAATAAAATGAAAAGATAATGTAAACTCTAAGAATTAAACTTGTCAAAAACCTATTTGATGAGTATATTTCGAACCCTTATCACCTTACACTCAAAATATGTCATTGTGGGACCTTTAAAATCTGAAAAGCATTTCATAATAATGTAACATTTCATGACTTTCCAAGAGTGCCCCTCCTCTCCTCTTATAAAAGGCCCCCACCTCTAACACCTTATTCACACCTTCCAAGACATTTGGCTCGGCCAAACTCTGCCCAAATACCCTCTCAACATTCCTAACTTCATCCTAGAAGCCTTACCTTAGGCAGAAATCTCTTCAAGAAACCATTTTAGTTCAAACTAAGGGGAGTTACCCGATTTAAAGGTAATGTCTTCTCTTACGTTGTTTTGTTTTATTTTGCTTCTCCAACCCCCTAAAATCTTTTTATTCTTTTCTTTTGTAAAAAACAAATTATCCTAAATATACTTTGATGTTTTTATGAGAAGGATTTTATTTACCCTTACACACACCTTCGTCTAATGGTTAAAGAACATACTGTTTCTGTGGGTGGCGAATTACTGCCTCACAAAACGATGATTTTTCAATATTCTTTTAACACCTCTCATGGTGGCCATTATGATGACACTATTTTTATATATGATATATATTATGTTTTTGTTTCCCTTATGATTATGTATTTTTCATTTATGGCATACCTTTATGATTTCTATTATGGGTAAACGCGATAATTTCATTTTAGGAAGTGCGGACTACCTCCCCCTCAAAGTGATTTGAATCGTTAATGCCATATGTGGGATGTATAAAGGATGGAGTAAATGATATTATACATGATATTATACTGTAATTATAGTATACCTTTATATAATTATAATTTCATTCCATTAAATAAGAAATATAAATGAAAGTAGCGTTCATGCGTACGTACTGCTTATCGTCTCCATGAACGGTGCATTTCATTTCTTACCTATAAATGTTATGTAATATTATAAATTCATGTATATACTGGATATATATGATATATATGATATCTAAATCATGAATATAATTCTGGATATAATTTATATTTCACTACATGAACAACTTGTAATTATAAGAAGTTTATTTTTTACTCAAGTACCAAAGATAAAAAAAAATGACCGTTATCAACTTAAATAATTACATAGTGTTCATAACATGGTAATAAGTGATATAAAAGTAATAATGAACATGAAAAAGGTTCTTAAGAAAGTATAAATTAACTCTAGTTTATTATTCAGGAGATTAAATAATGATCGAGTTAAGTCGGACACGAGGTAAGGGAACTTCTTAACCCAATTTCCGTTCTTTGGGTTAATCTCCTACTTTCAAATTATGCCATGATATTATTATGTCCTATCTTGTATTTTTACTTTATTTATGTGTACTTATAGTGAATACACATAATAGATCTATTTTATTTAAAAAATGATCTTTGTAAGGGACTTCCTCTCAATCTCCATTCATTGAGGCATATTTTGTTTTATACACAAATTTCTTTTATACGGTGTATAAACCCATTTGAATTTTAAGTATATTCAAAAGGAATCTTTTTATCCGAAGCGTTTTACTAAACGACAAAAAGGAATGTTTTTTTTTCGTACATATGCGGCGACAATTACTTCTCCGCCGCCATGATTATTATTTGATTTTCGGCTTCCTCTACAAGCCATAATTTTTTAAATGAAAAATAAATACCAAGTTTTACTTTTCTTTTATTTTGGTATTGAAAATGGTTTTATTATATAAATGTGTTGTATTGATATCTTGTTATTGAAATGTGGAAATGTTATGTTTTCTTTATGCATGTTTTATGTGATACAATTATGTTATGGTTTATGATATTTTTTAACCTTTTAATATAAGGAATGCGTTGGACTTAATAAGTGACGGGTGGAGCCCGTTATGGATCCTCGATGCATCGACAGGTCTCATGAGACAAACTAGTGTCTTGGAATGAGGCCTTGACAAAATCTTATTTGTAGTCTTGGCACGAGGCCTTGGCTATGTGGTTATGATAGTCTGGCATTATGCATTCCATTATTATTAAAGTGGTTATTGATATTGCATGTGATTATTCGACTAGTAGAATATCCATGTGAATAAGTAAATGGAAATATTTCATTTTATTTTTTCCATATTATTCTGAAGTTTATGTTTAAAAGGATTTTGTTTTAGTTATACATTGCCTTAAATGTTTATGTTTATTTATGAAAGCTTATGCTATATTGTTATCCTTACTGAGCATCTGAGCTCACCCCTTTCAATGTTATAATTTTTCCAGGATGTGATGAAGTATATTATAAATGACCTACAGGGATAGTATGAGGGGATATGAAGATAGGTTTTTTTTAGTTTCGTTTTACTTTATGATGTAATTTAAGACTTATGAATGTATCTAGTGTTTCCAAGGCTACTAAACTAATCGGTCTTTCGAGACTTTATCTTTTGTGATCATGTCAATGTTACTCAATAATGCACCGACTCTGGGTAACTTTGGTCGGGGTTTTATATATATACCAACCAAATTTTAGGGATGTTTTCTTATACATATTCTGATCACTAAGGATTTCACTATATTTTTATAATCTTAATCCCAAAAATAACTAAACCACACTTTAATAACCACTATAACAACTCTTCTATTTACTTCACATTAATACTTGATTTATTATATAAGGTTACACTTAATACAACCCATAATATCAAAAGTTTAGTGTCTTTTGTAATTAGTTACATTACATAACAATTTAAAATAGGAAAAACATCATCCTTATTGAAAACATCTTTAACATGCTCTCACTTAAAACTGAATGAGATAACCTGTGGACATACATAACAAAGGGGTGAGTTATATGACCAGTAAGGAAATAAACATGGAATAACATGAATATGGTAATAAATGTTAGAAAATTGGAATATAAATGTGGAATAAAAGGAGTAACTATCATAAACATGAATAATGAGGTATGATATAGCATAATAACATAAAGGAAGAATGAGAAATATAGAAACAACTTAAAACATAGAATTATAAATATAGGTCAAGGAAAACTTCCAAGACATCATGATGAAAACATTACCATAAATGAATCATGTTTACTCCCTATCCCGACATGAAATATCATGATACTAAACATTTCCCAATGCATTTTAGCTCTACATAATTCTGGCCGCACCCATCACTTTTATTTAATTCTCATTCTTAAGTGTCCTACATAGATCATATAACATGGATTCATTCATAATCATATTTCATTCCACGATAATATGATATTGGAATACATAAATTTATGTCCCATTTCAAATAATTATAAGTGTATAATGGTGAACACCCTTGATAGGAAATGGGCATGGTATTTACTACATAATTTTTTGTCATGCAAAATCATAGTGAAATTTTGGCAGCATAACGACGTCACTTAAAAACTCATAAAATGTGTTAATGATAGTGAAATTGGTCTCTCATCATTTTTAAATAAAATTTCCAATAATGGGGACATGAAATACATTACACAATATTCGGAATTGGAAATATAATACTTAAAATATTAAAGAAACTTGAATAATGAAGAGAAGACGATGATCCCTTTACTTGATTGTGTGACTTCAAATGATTGGGAGGGGCCTCTTGAGAGATCAGGGGCACCTTGGAAAGAATCTAGAGAGGTGAGGTAAGAGTAAAAAAACAATGAAAGTATTTTTAGTGAAGATAAATGGGATATTGGGTCGGTTTATATAGGAAATGAGTGTGGATTTCTTTAATATTTCTCAAACATAGGTTTTAGACTCTATATAATAAAATAACCAAATCTACAAACCTTCCCATGATTTTTTGAAATGGATTATACCAAATTGAATTTTATTTTAATATTTTATAACTCTAAGATACAAATATAATAAAATAATACCCTTCTTATCTGTAAGTGAGTCATACTCTTAAGGAAAGGATTTTAAAACGTTAAAATATATTAATGGTTTTGGTAGATTCATAGTGAATTTATAAAATTACTCTAATAAACATAAATTCACATTATTTTAAATATAAAATATATATTTGGTTTTTTATTCCTTTTATAGTATTTATTACATCATTTTGGGTCATTATGATGTCATAATACACACCATATATTTATATGATATTTAATTTCAACCCGAAAATTTAACTGTCTCGAAAAATTAAGAAAAATTCACTATTGGATAATTTAAACTTTTTGATTCCAAAAATATATCCATTTTATAAAAATAATTTTCTAAATATGTATATTTTCCCTTTTAAATTATAAATAGACATTTATTGAGAAATATCGAGTTTCTTGACATTAAATTTTTTCAAACCTTTATATAAAATTACATTTGACTTCATAAAAATTATGCGATCATTTATATTTAATAAAAATAATTTTTATTTAAAAAACATATTAATTCATAAAAATAAATGTCTTAATTGAAACTAAATACTAATTAAAAATACAATTTATGTTTTATTGAATAAAAATAAAAAAATCTTTTATAATGTAACAATAATAGTATGAAAAAATATTCATTATTATATAAAAAATAATGCACAAACTCATATTTATATAGTATTGATACACATACCTCTAATATACCCAAAAAATCTCTAAGGTTAAGGTGCATGATGGTGAGACTTTCATGGGGCGGTTTGACATACATGGTTTGGGTCATGATCTCAATGATCTTGAACTTCTCCTGTAAATAGTTTTGATCATGCTTAAGTTTTTGGATATCATCTTGGTCATGGTCAAGGGAAAATACAAGTGATTATACCACACTCGAAACCTCCAATGAATCGGCTTCATAGTTTATGATCCTACAAGTTGAGGCCATCACTTCATTTGTTTATGTCAATTGGATTTATTAAAACCCTATATTTATACTAATCATATGATCACAGTTCAATGGATATATTATCAATGGTAATGATGCTTAATGTTAATTTAAATATGATATGATATAATACAACCAAATAAGTTCATGGGTTTTTTATAACCATATTACATAATAAGACATTTTATTAAAATACAAGAATATTTGTTTTTATAACAGTTCAGATCATTACACTAATGAAGTTTGGGAGGTCACAAGGGAATTTGGGGACTGATTGAAGCTAGGAGACCCTGAAATTGAACAAATAGACTAGGCCACATAGATTGTAGAAACTGTGCCACCCAACCAGAATGGTTTTTATAACTATGCAGCTTGAGATAGTGGGGAGAAGGGATCTGGAATTTTTCACTAAAACTGTGTGAGGGATCTTTCTTGCCCATGAAACTTGTCACAAACAAGTTACAATGATGTTTTTCATGGGCTGCACATTTTTAGCCAAAACATGCACCTATCCCATGTAGGGTGCCCCTTGGAGGAGAACATAGTGCATGGTTGGTGCTTGATTTATCCAAACATGCATCCAAATCACATGCCCCTACATGTGTGGTTTATTTTATGATTCTACCCATGAAATGTTTTAATATTAAACCCTCATACCATTTTAATTTTAATATGAGGACCTCTCCTCCATTTCTATTGAAGAATACACCTCCTCCTCACTTAGTTATTGAGAGAACATATCAATGTAGACTTTAAATATTTCACCAGAAAAGCATTGGAGATAATGAGGTAATATTGACACTCTTATTTATTCTTTTTCTAGTTTCTTCCTTGATGTTCTGCGCTATTTAGGTGCAAGTTTATTTTCCCAATTTTCAGATAATTTGAATATTTTTTCGATAACTCTCATTCTAGCTTGAATTAAAGGCCGAAGCTGGTTAAGGGAAGCACTATAGGGCTAAAGTAGGTGGTTTAGGTTCTTTACCAATGTTTCGTTTCATTTTATAACTTGAACCATTGTTCCAGGAGCTGGTCCCTTCCATCATCACCTCTAATTTTCTATAAAAATTCAATTGAGTTGTTTTACATGCCTATTATGACCTTAATGAGTGGAAATTCACCTCCTAGGTTGATCTCCTTGACCCAAGCAACCCCTTTTGGTGTTCCATCTCCTTGATATCTTATCTTCCCCTATTTTAAATTATGAAACACCACATGAGGTGTGTTTCCCATGTAATGGATGCCTTGAATTGAAATGTTAAATTTAATGGATATGATGATCCATGTTTTAGTCCATACACCCTATTCCTTAAGTGAATTTTTAATTAAAAACTATGGATAACTTGTTAAATATTGTTATAAATTCTTTATTTTTTAATGGTATGTTTTTACAACCAAATAATACATTTCCTTCCACCATGGGTGATACAATGGGTTCAAAATTAAGTACCCATTAGATGGGATCATCATGCCTTATTTAGAATATGTTAATGATTTGTAAACATGAAAGGGGTGACACTATCTATGTCTTGGATGGGATCACTATGCATTTGTTTTTTACCTCCAGAAGAGGGAAACTAATTCCCTAGGGGAGACCATGTTTAGGGACTCAGTGGCGCAATGGTTGTACCATGCCCTGAGAGATACTCGGTACCTAACATGCGATACAAGGGACAAACTTGGATGTTAGTTCATGTTATCTTCACACCATGCCTAAGGTGCCACTCGAGAACAAATTCTTTGGTCCCCTTGGGTAAAATCCCCTAGCATTGGATAAATATTGATCCCCTCAAGCAATAGTTGAAATTATCTTAGAATTACAATGGATTGGGTTAGGATGAATCTCCATAATGTATAAATAGGTTAATTAAATTAAAATGGGACGAAAATGATTTCGAATAAGAAATGAACCTTTAAAATTAGAAATTGAGGGACATGTCTACCAAGACGAATTATAAGCTTGGGGAAAATATTTTTTTCATGTTATACCACTCAATTTACCCATGTATGGTTCCTCGATTTAGACATGTTTGGATTAGGTCAAAGCAGTTAAAATTGGATGGCTATCCCAAGTTTAACCCAGTCTGATACTTATTTTTTTATTTCTATCTTTAATTAATTAATAATGAAACTTTGTTCATTTTCTATTGCATGAATGAGATTGATCTAACACCATTGGTGGTGACCTACTAAGAATATCTCACACCCTTATTGGGCTATCTTTAGTACCCAAGAAGGATTCATGGTTGCAAGTGTATATAAAGGGAAACAACCAGCTTCTAATGCATGATTTTACTACCCAGTATGGAGTACTGGAGCATAAGATCAAGCCTATGCTTGTGATTCTAGTAGTATCTGTATTTTTATTTTTTTTGTATATTAATATCAAGTGGCATATACTGGTATCCCATGTTACCCTTGAACAATTTTTTATACATATATCCTATTGTTTTTTATTTATCTTGCATGATTATTTATTATTGTTCCCCTTCTATCTGTCTTTTGTTAATAATTATTCTACAGTGGGTTACTCATCCAATTATATAGTGTCTGATTCTACTATTTCTTATTCATTATTTATATATTTCTATGCTCCACTCTGATTAATGAAGGAATAGTCTGCCCAATGACACACATTTGGCCCTTGCTGCTAGTTGGTAGCCTCTAGAATTTGAGGATCCACACTTCAGGTCTTGTGGCCCACCGTCTGAGGGAAATGCTAAGTGGCATATGGGACGAGTCACTAGAAAGTGGTATCAGAGGTCTGTTAATTTTCATTAATGTAAAGATTTAGATATGAGACTATGATATTGAAATTTGGTAAAGCACTTGTTCCTTGGAGTAGCTAACCCATGTATTGGGGAAATCCAAATAAAATGGGATGGATAAATAATGTTATTTCTTGTGCTTTTTATAGTTTCATGAATTTCACCAAAGGGTGATGCACTTTTTTCGCTTTTTTATTATCTTTATGGGATATCTTGTACCCTGGCCTGAGGATATGGGATAATTAGAGAAATCAAGAATTATTTTAGGCACCAATTTGATTAAAATTTCATGAATTATTCCATTCCATATCTACTTTCTACATGCATTTCCTATATTTTATATTCTTGTTGTGGTGCCTTGTTTGTTATGTATTGTAGTGCATTGACTATTATAGATATAAATGTGCCAACATTCCTTATAGGTTTGAGAAAACATAACTAAAACTTAAAGTGTATTCCTTAACGTAACAATGTTTTCCTACATAGGTTAAAACATACACCTTAAGTAGCCGGTTATGGAACATTGAGCCATGGATCATTGGCCACATGTGCTGGAACGTGTTATGGTTAAGGTTAAGTGGACACCACATTTGAATTTATAAGGTGTATGGGACCTTATAAATTGGAAATGGTGATCCATCAAATACAACCATTTAAATAGATTTAAATACATAAATGAATTAGAAATTAAAATGAATATAATCATTAAAATGAAATGGTCATCTTATATGTGAGACACAGGACCATGAACATGACTTTACTTTAGTAGTGGGAAGTAGGCCTTGTCTCATATGTTTCTTCTATGACCATCTCGAATCACCTAGACCTGAATCATAGAGTATACAAGGTTTGTAACATTCTTATAGGTAGGCCTTGTACTTGTCCATTATTTATCTCTTTTTCTATATGTTATAAATCCCATTTGAGGTGTGTGTTGGAAATTATAGAGATATTCCACAGTGGCATCCTCATGTTGTGCACTAAGAGAGTAGCGAGAAGTATACCCTAGAGGTGTTGGTCCCTGAGCCACCCATGATACCTATTATAGTGCCACCTTAGGAACCACCTATAGATATTCCATTGGGCACCAATGCTCAGTTCCATGATAGTTTCTTTTGTTTTATACAGTCCATTTAGGGTGCTCCCCAACCCACCCCTATTATGGAATAGTTGACCAGGGAATTTCAGTAGGAGAATCCTCCCACCGTCTCATAGGATAGTGGTTATCATGCCACTGATTCATGGATAGAGTCCATACTATCAATCATTGAGATATCAAGATGACTTTAGATAAGAGGAACAATATTGAAACCTATATGATCCATGACTCCACCAAGTGTTTGTGGGATTTCCTTAGGCTGGTTGATATCAAGGCATGGTCTGGGTGAAATTCTAGAAAAAATTATTCGACTAATTCTTTACATAAAACATGAGAACATATCATGATTGGAAGTTTATGAACCTTCATCAAGGTGAGATATTAGTGATGGAATTTAATCTTGCTTCACCGAGTTACAATATTTTTCACCAACCTTGTCCGGTGATGAGATGATGACCGTGAGATAATTTGAGGATGGGATTTCATATGCCATCTGATTTTAGGTAAATATCTTTCTACTGACCACCATTTTAGAAATAGTGAACCAGGCCCTCATCACTAAGTGGAACCTAATGGAATCTAGCTACATGATCTAGGGAAGTTTAGCTTCCATGCATGTAAGTGGGTTATACATCGGTAGGAATGAACTGATATCCTTGTGGCGTGTCACATGTTTGGAAGGCTAGGTCATAAGGGGCCCTAGTGCATGAGGAACCCAATCCAGTGCTGAGATTATGGTAAGATGGGAGACCTCAAGAGTTTCTGTTGATTCTTTACTCCTATTACTGGTGGATGGGGTTCTATTACAACACCAATATCAGGTGAAAGATCAGTGACACAACATCATGAGAGAAGTTGATCTTATACTGGTTGATCAGGTTGAGGAGGCAGTTGTGGCTAAGGCAGTAAAGCCTTATATTTTCAGCATCAGTAGAGCGGGCCTACTCCAGCTACTCAGGCAACATCTCAGGGTCAACGTTCAGGCCATATATATGCTATGTATCCTATGACTGAGGAGAAAAGTCTAGGGAATACAACCATATGAGGTACTATTTTGGTAGCCTCCCCTTTAGTTTTAACCAATTTTTATACTTGTTCATCACAATATTTTCTATCTGCTACAATTATTAGAAGTTTAGTCCTAGTGATAGAGTATTCCAGTGGCATGATACCTCTCAACACACTGTTAGGAGTGGGAGATGAAGGTGTATTCTAGTTCATAGAGTGAACCCTTTATATAAGTGGGTAATATTTTTAGTGAAGTTTCTATTTCCTTGAGATGACTGGTTTCGACGTCATTCTCGGTATGGACTGGCCTATTCTCCATAGATCCCAAGTGGATTTCTATCATCGATGGGAATCCTCTACATCACCTAAGGAAATCATGTATATTTATAAGTGAGAATGGTATATCCAGAAAATATGATATAGATCCAATCATACTCGGTTGGATGGAGTGGTAGCCCAGATGGAGAGTAACTTTTTGAGTGAGCAGGAAATGTCGTTTATGGAATTATCTCTTCTGGTGGATCATTTTAGGGATGTTTTCCCTGAAAATTTCTCTGGATTACCTTATGAGAGATAGGTCGAGTTCACTATTTATCTAGTTCTAAGTGTGGCACCAATGTCCATTTCTCCTTATAGGATGTCACCTATAGAGCTCCAGGAACTCAAGAAGAGGCTTTAAGATCTATAGGTGATGGGTTTTATCTAACCCAGTACATCACCTTGGGGATCACCATCCTTTTCACCAAGAAGGCATATGGTACCCTCAATTATTAAATGTATTAACATCTATTTAACCAACATATAGTAAAAAAACAATATCTTATTCCTCATATTGATGACCTCTTCGACCAGCACCATGGAGCAAAAAATTTCTCTAAGATTGATTTGATGTTGGGCTACCATCAGGTTCATGTGAGGCAATCTAACATACCACATACAAAATTATGGAGTCGGTACAGCTTGTATGAGTATCTATTCATGATACCTAATCTCATGAATTCACAGATAGTATTTATAGTTATGATGAATCCATCTTTCCACTCATATCTTTTTTCTTTTTGGTGGTCTTCCCATACAACATCATAGTGTATTTTTTCACTATACATGACCATGCCAACCATATTTATATTGTTTTATGTACACTAAGATATAATTGAATATATGTAAATCATAGTAAATACCACTTTTGGGTCAACAAGGTTAAATTATTCGGTTATATCATATTGAATGAAGGTGTATGTGTTAAACCAAAGAAGATAAGAACCATGGTTTCCTAGGAGAATCCAAAGAATGTGTTTTATAAACACAATTTATTATGGATGGCTAGCTATTACTGGTGATTCATCCAGTATTTCTGATGCATAGAAGCATCGATGACAAGTTTTACCAAGAATTACGTGAAATTTGACCAGATTTAAGTTTGTGAGATAGTTTTTAGGAGTTAAATGGAAAAAAATTCAGCATCGATCATGATTCTTCTTGAGCTGGGATGAAGCTATACTACTCAATCTGATGCTTCAATAATTGGGTTGTGGGTAGTTCTAATGCTAGGAGATCGAGCCGTGTTATATGGGTCCCACTAGATGATACCTCATGAGAGAAATTACCCAACACATGAACTTAGGTTAGCAGATGTGCTTCATGCTCTATGCCATTGGAGGAATAACCTATTGGGTTAGAAGTTCATTATTTACATAGATCACAAAAGTCTCAAGTACATCTCCACACAATGAGACATAAATGTAATATAGTGCAGGTGGGTTAAATACCTACAGTCCTTTGACTTTGAGCTTTATATACACCCAAAAAATTTAATGTCATAGATGAAACCATGAGTTGAAATACACACACATAATCCATCGAGGAGGCCAGTAGTGAGTGGTAGATGATGGATCTGTTTTTTGTGATGCACCTAGAGGTTCAGAAACAACATGGGAATCCTATTTTAGTAGCTCTAGAACTAACATCCTCCCTTCCAGAGAATGTTCAAAGGAGGCAGCTATCTGATTCTGAGGGCCTCACCCTATGTAAGAGCGTCATGGGTGAAAACCAACCTATTTTTTCTGTTGTTTATGAAAATAAGATCTTACTCTTCCATGAGCATGTTTGGGTGCCTTCTAATATATGGGAAGAGTTGATGACAAAATATCATACCTCAGTTTGGGAAGTTCATCCTAGACTTACCAAGATGTACTTAGACATAGACCATTATTATAAGTGTCTAGGTATGAAGAGGAAAATAAATTTTTTCATCCTGATGTGTTCCACCTATCAGCAGGTGAAGGTAGAGCACCAATGACCAGATATACTTCTACAACTTCTATCCATTCCTTAGTGGAAATGGAACATTTTCACAATAGATTTTGTAATGTGTTTTTTGAGATCTCATTGAGGTGGTGACATAGTATGGGTGATCATTGAAAAGTTTACCAAGGTTTCACACTTTCTACAGATCCAGGAGTACATCTTTGTTGATGATTTTGGAAGGATTTACATCTGGGATATTGTGTACCTTCATTATGTTCCTCGTTATATCACATCGAACCAATACACAAAATTTACATCATAGTTCTAGAAATGGATGAAAAGGGAACTAGGATCATAGGTGTTTTTGAGTACAATAAATCACCCAAAGACAGACTGGAAATCCAATAGGATTATACAGGTGTTAGAGGATATGCTTTAGGACTGTCTGTGATTTTGGAGGTTCATGGGAAAATCGTACCCCACTAGTTGAGTTTTCTTACATTAAAATTATTCTAGAAATGATTCAGATGGCTCCATATGAGGCCCTTTGTGGTAGGTCACTCCGTTGACCTCTATACTTGTTAGACAGAGGTGAGACAATTATACTAGGTCATCATCTCATTCAGGAGACTTGAGAGAAAGTTAAGATGATTTAGAAGCGTATGGCTATATCTTAGTCTAGGAATAATTCATATACTAATTTTCACTATATACATCTATAGTTTGAGGAGGGAAATTGATTCTTTCTATGTGTATTTCCTAGATTGGGTCATAAATGAATTCAAATATAGGTAAAGTTATTACCTTGATATGTTGGGTCTTTCGAGATAGTGGATATGTTTGGGTTAGTAGCATATCATTTTAAGTTACCATAGAGCTACCATTCCATGCACAACGTCTTCCAAATATTATAGATTTGATGGTATTGTCCTGAACTGTATCATTCGTTTGACCCTAAGGAAATTTAGATAGAAGAAGATGTTTCCTTTGAGGATCATCTGATATTTATCATTGATCAAAGAACGAATTATATCCAAGGAAGGTAATCTACTCTTGTATGGTTGTTATTACAGGACAGACATGTATAGGAAGAGACATAGGAGTGGAAAGATAATGTACATGCATAGTGGATGAAACTATTCTCTAATGATGTTCTACCACCATCAGAAGGGAAACTCGGGGATGAGTTGTCTTAAGGAGGGAGCTTGTAACATCACATATTTTCTCAAAGGTATGTACCTTTTGTTTTTGGTTTAAATTCAATGTTTTTACCTAATAATAATTTATAATGGAGTCATAGAGGTCACAAGGGTGTCCATGGTTTTTTTGGAGTTTTGAGCCTTGAAAATTGAAGAAACAGACTAAGATACTAGGTTAGTAGAGACTATGCAGCCCGACCCGCACAGTTTCTCTAATATTGTGGTTTGAGGTAATGGGGAGTATGGATCCAAACAATCTCTCAAAAACCATGGTAGGGGGCCCAAAAACCCATGAAACTTCTCTTAGAAAATCTACAGAGCTGTTTTTTATGGTCTTTGAATGATTTTTCAAGTTTTCCACCTAGCCAGTGTAGGGTAACCCTTAGAACATAACCTGGTGCATGATTGGTGCATAGTTTGGAAACCCGTGCATCCAAATCATGAGACCCTTTCTGTGTGGGTGATTTTAAAATTCTACCCCTAAAATATTTTATGAATAAACCCTTTTTACATTTTCCTTTTTCTCTAGTGGACCACTCCTCCCTCTCCCATGCATACTCCTCCTCCTCCTCCTCTCTTAGGCATTGAGATAACTTCTCCATACGAACTCCAAATCTCTCACCATTGGAAGCTTTATAAAGGTTGAGGTAAGAACTTATCTCCTATTTCTTCTATTTATAGTTGATTATATCCTCTATTTCGCTATTTAGGTGCAATCTCATTTTCCCCATTTTTTGGTCATTTGATGATTTCTTTGATAACTCGCAATTCTATCTTGAATCAAAGGCTGACAATGGATGATGGAAGAACTACAGGGGTATTGTAGGTGGTATAGGTTTTTTTTCAAAATATTAATTGAATTTTATATCTTGTTCCATAGTGTTCCAAGCCTAGGCCTTCTGAAATCATCTTTTATTTTCTAAATAAATTCGATAGTGTTGTTTTTTATGCCCATTATGACTGCAGTGAGGGGGAAATCACCTCTTAGGCATATCACCTTTACCCAATATACCCCTATGAGTGTGACAACTTCTTAATTTCATATCTATCCTAGTTTTAAATTATGAAACACCAATTCTAGTGTGTTTCCCCTATAATGGATACCTTTAATTGATAAATTCAATTGAATAGATTGATGGTCCATGAGTTAGGCTATACACCTTATGCCGTAAGCAGTTTGATTAATTAAACTCCATTTTAAACTTGTTAAATTATGATATAAATGATTTCTTTGTTAATGGAATGGTTTTTATAAACAAATCATAAAATTACCTTATTTTTTGGGTGATATAATGGGTTTCAAATCAAGGAACCATTGAATAGGCTCATCATTCCTTAGTTATAATTTGTTATTTCTTTGTAAACACACAAGGGTTGTAACTATATATGTCTTGTATGGGATCAAAATTCATTTTCTTACCACTATATGAGTGACACCGGTTCCATAGGGGATACCCCATGGATGGGCTCGATGGTACAATGGTTTTACCATGCCACAAGAGAGACTTGGGCCCCTGCATGCTATATCAGGGATGAACTTAGAGGTTAGTTCATGTTTTCTTCACACCATGACTAGAGTGACACTTGAGATCACATTCTTTGGTCTACTTGGATAGACTCCCTTGACATTGGACATATATCAATCCCCTTGAGTGATACTTGGAATTATCATGAAATTTTCATGGACATGCTTAGGGTCATTTTCCATAATCTTTAAAGAGATTAATTAAATTAAAAAGGGGAAATGATTTGGAATATAAAATTAACCTTTTAAATTGAAAATTCAGGGATGTTTCCCCCAATCTGAATCATGATCTTGGGTACAGTCTATATTTTACATTAAAACACTCACTTTACTCATACAGGGTTCCTCGGTTCAGACATGTCCAGCTTAGGATGAAGTAGGTAAAATTGGATGAGTTTCCCAAGTGTAACCCTGTCAGATGTACTTATTAAATCATTGACATATTTCATTAATTAATAATTAAACACCGTTCATTTTATGTTTCATAAGATGGATTGATCTAGAAATCATTGGTGATGTCCTATGGAGTATATCTCACACCATTCATGGGCCATATTTGGTACCCAATAATACATCATGGTTACAGGTATAGATAAAGGAAAGAAACCTACTTCTAATGCTTTATTTTGCTATCTCGGATGGAGTATGGGAGCATAGGACTGATTCAATGCTCATGATGCTATTAGTACCTATCTTTTTTATTTTTTATTTTTTTTGTATATTGATTGCATGTGGAATATGCCAGTATCCCCTATTACCCTTGAACAATTTTTTATATCTACATTACAATGATCATCATCATATTGTTTCTACTTATAATTCAGAATTCACTTATTTTTTATTTATCTTTCATGATTATTTATTATTGTTCTACTACTATATGGATATTGTTATTGCTCCCGCTATGACAATTTATTGGTCCAGTCATATAGTGTTTACCTATTCTATTTCTTATTCATTATTTATATATTTCTACTCTCCACTCTAATCAATGTTGGCATAGTCTCCCCACAAACACAACCTAGGACCTCAATTCTAGTCAGCAACCTATGGAATTTGGGGAGATGTGCTTGAGGTCTTGTGGCCCACCATCTCAGAGAACTGATAAGTGTCATCTAGGATGGGATGATACAATGGGAGACTTTGGGTGTGATCATACTAATTATACTTGTTTGATCACCCTACAAATATATATCTATTTTCAGGTTTATAGGATGAATTAATTGACCATTCCAAATATTTCCAACTCGAGCTTTGGAGTTGTTACTATGTCGTTGCCTTATCTTTTCTTTTGGGTATTTGTTTAGAGACTTTTATCTATGTTTTTTTACATTATACATGAATTGTGGGACAGGTTTGGTTTCTTTTATTTTATGTTATTTCATGGGGTTGTGTTTGGTTAATTCTTATTGTCTCTCAATCATAAATTGTAAAGGGTAATGTTTAATATTTGTCATATCTTTATACCCTTAGTTATAGTATCCAACCCTATGCCAACTAGATTAGGGACTCATGGGGTCATTATCTCTCTTACTTCATTGTCGACCCAGGAGGGGTACCTTTAGAGGGAGGGGGTTATGACATGACTTTTCTGGGCCAAAATGGGTAACTTGTAGAATATTCTATATCTCAGAATCTATCTTACATACAAATACATGTCCAAAAAAATCAATTAATATCAAAATATAAGTTATTAATAAATTTATACTTTAAAACATATTTGGATGAATCACTTACTGTAAGAGTATTAGGGTCAAAATCAAGTAACTTTTATGGTTTAACCATTACATTCCAAAAGTCAATATTCAGTTTCTTGATGTAATATTCAATTTGAGATCACCAGTATCCATAATCCATTCCATAAAAATATGGGGTACATTGGAACTTGTTTATATTAAATTTATATATTCCCCTTTAACTATGAAGTCTAAGAAAAATGTTATCATGATAAAATATGAATAGAAAACTCAATATCCAAGAGTAATAGGTTATTGATATCAAGTGGTTGATATTATGTAAAAGAAACATTAGAGATAATATACCCTAAAACAAGGTCAAAATTTTTATACCAATTGTTGTTATCAGTAAAAAGATAGCACACCTAAACTAATAATTCCTGAGAGGTTCAGCCTATAATATAAATTATTAAGTCATAAAAGGTGATGAAAGATGATATGGGGTGATGTGTGAATGGACCCGGATAAATATTTAAATAAATTTATTTTTTTACAAATTAATTATCTATGTTAATTTTCAATAATAATTTTTTGAATAAAATAAAAATAAACACAGGTGATTTTTATAGCACATCAGTCCAATGTGGATCTAATGTAATCTTATATCTCTCTACTATACAATAGATACTATAAGTTCCTGGACCTCAGCTACCCATTCCTTTATGATTTTTGATGTTGGAGGTGTCCAAAGAAGTTTTCAATATGTTTGTAGGGAAAATGGGAGTTCATATCTCTTTTACATTATAGAGAATGTGATGTACTACTAGGGATGCAGCTGCAACATGAAGAAGGTTGACTGTAGTGTATATTGTCGAGGGAGGAGATTTAGATCCACTATTAATTTTAAAAATGGTTGTTCCACATAGTTAGGTTGTGTCATATCAAAAATGGCTACTATATAATTGAGTGGTTGGCTACGGTGTATGAACTCAGGTGGCTATGTGTAGAGAGGGTGGGTGTGGAATAATGAACATGGGTGGAATTTTGTTAGTTATACTAAATTCAGAACCCTGATTGAATGGAGTAAAGTTGTTCCATAGCCCACCTTTTGGTTTTATGGGTTATATGGAATGGTGGTTTAGGTTATGAAATAGTAACCTTACCCTTTTATAGGATCTACATTCTAGGTGGTTCTATGGATTTTAGATTCACACTTGACTAGGGGGATGCGTTATGGTTCCTTGCTTTGTGTCATACTTTCTCCTATTTCAATTGATTTTGTGGAATGGTTAGGGGGGTGCATCACGGTCTTTGAAAAATTATTCTACCTAAAAATATTCCCAACCCCAAAACCACTTTTCTTTTTCATTTTTCTCTCAAACACTAGGAACACCTGATTTATTTTTTAAGTATTTGAAACCCCATTCGATTGGTATTAATCCCCCACTTTCTGAGTTCGAACCTCAGTGATCAAAGGTGATTTCTACTTTTTATTCTTTAGGTTTCTGATCAATTTGATATAGTTTTCTATAATGTTTTATTTTTATGTTATGGAGGTTGATCTCTATCAGATTAATAGAGTCTTTGTTGTCATTTTTGGCATAGTTTTAGTGTGACTTATTTGGAGGATGCATTTTTTTTCAGGGGAGGTGATTGGAGATCATCAATCTTATTATGTTCACATTTAAAGAGGATTGAAATCTTGAGGCAAGGGACTAATTTATTATCCTTTATTAAAATAAAATTGTAAATTGATAATATTTTAGTTACTTTGGGTAGTGTTGGATTTAAACCTAATAAATGATAAACTAGATTGATATAAAATTCATTTATTTTTAGTGATCGTTTATGTTATACTGACGATATAAAGGTTTCCCTCTTGATTTTCAAGATAGTATAAAATTGATATTATGTTGTTTAGAATATTTTTGACGATTTTTTACCATGTTGTGATTCATTGGGTTAGAATATGTTGAAATGATGAAATTGATAAAAAAAATTTAATCTATAAATTATGTAGTTGTATAATGAACTGAAATATGAATATTTAATGAAACTATTATTCTTGTAATTCAATGGTAATCAAATTTATTCTTAATGAAAGTTAAATTAAATTTGTTCTTACATGTGATAATGGGATGGGATAAAGAACCTAAGTTGTAATGATTATTGGGGATAATGATAAAAGGCATGTTAAATGAGAACTGTATTTATCAAAGTTTGTTGAAATTGGAATTGATGCTGGGGATCATGTTTAAATAAATGATAAATTATTATAACTTATGTCTTAGGTTACCCAAATATGTAATTTGTAATAATTGAATAAATTAATTCAATATGGAATAAAATCATATTTTTTATAAAGATAATTATTTGGGAATAAGATTTCCTTTTTATTATAATAGCTAAATGCCCAAGTGAGCCGATTTGTATTTGAAGGCTAAATGCCATGATTTAGGGCCTAGTTTTCCTATCGACCTTCTTGATTGTTGCTTCCTTCACTTTTTATTTAGATTTGATCCTTACTATGTGATGTGAATTGATCCTAGTATGGAGAAAGAGATATGGGTGGGGATTCCTAAGGTTGTTGAAACAGATGATGCATGTGACTATCACAAACTTTCCCAAATACCCTAGTACCCTAATAACAGAGCCAAAATTGACATAAACTGAGGTGAATTCTTGATCAACATGGATTAGAAACTAGAAAATGGAATCATGCAATATAAACATGGGAATAAATTTTCCACAAAAATAATGGAAGACAAAGAAACGTATCACAATGATCAAAAACTCCGAAGGGAGATAGTATTGGAAACCAAATAGGTATATCAAAAACCCAAACAGTGCATCACCAAAGTACCAAAATTCTAACAAGAAAATCTTTACATCCCAAAGGGCACATCACTGCAAGCCCTAAGGGATAAATAACATCCACCTCTTCTAAGAGGTTCCTTCCCTTTACTCGAACCTGGTAGGAGAAAATCAAAAAACACCTAAAGGAAAAGGTAGTGAGTGAGCTAAAATCCTAGTATGGTCTCACCATGTGTTCCATAAAAATATTCCATAAGAATAAACTAAATCATGATTTAAATTTTAATCAAATTAGGTATGAAAGTATGTTTTCATATTTTAGAAGAAACATGATTTTCATTTCAAATGATTGAAAAAATTTCAAACATAGCTTAAGTAAAAATTTTATATAAAATAGTTTATATAAATCATTAGGCAAGAGTAAAATAGTTCTATATTAATGGAATATATATCAAAACAATAAAAAGAAGAAACATGGTCATATTCCCTACGGTGTGACGGTTTCTAGTTATAGGATCCTCACACATATCATATCAATGATCCTATAAATTATGTATACACACATCCATCAAAATCATACTAAATAGGAATCACAAACATCCCATATAGGATAAGAAATTCTAAACTCAGTTTTTGTTAGATTTGTAATTGTTAATCCAATTCTAGGGAATTACCATCCTAGAATTCTTGTCAAAAATAACCCACTAACTACCCAAGATAAATTTTTTCCAATCTATCAATCAACAATGGGAAAAATTGTTCAAGTCAATTTAAAATAAAATTTCCCCATTTTTAGTTTTAGCATTCTAATATCATTCCAAAATCCAAAAAATATGTTTTTCATAATTTATCACTTTTTCAAACCAAAACCAACCATAAGTTTTTATCATTTCAATTTAATCCAAATTCTAGAAATCAATTCACAAGTAATTTCAAAATTTTTGGAAATTTAAAAATATGAACCAATTTGCAATTACATTGGAATTGGGGGTCTTCTCCAAAATCCATACCATATTAATTTCAATTACAATTTTCATCAAATTGAGTTTTCATGATCCAATTGAAAGAAATTTTAAACAATCCAATTCAAGGTTTAATCATCCATCCCTCTGAAACAGAATCACCTACCTTAATCATGAAATCACAAGACCTACAACGGGACTTACTGACTGAAAATAAAGGCACAAAAGATCTAGTAACTCAACCTAGAATCAAGACTCAACTACATAGAGTTTATATCCCTCAATCCCAAGATGATATTTCAAAATTTAATGGGGGAAAATAGAGAGGGATAGAGGAGTCAAGGATACCAATTACCTAGGGAGATATACCACTACCAACATGATGATCAATCACAAAAAAGATGATTTAGAGGGATTAGAGATCATAAAAATCTTCTGGGGATGGCTCTAGGTCAAGAGGTAAGGAACTGTGGAAGAATGAAATAAAATTTTCATCCAAGAAACCTGTTTAAAAATTACACATGGGATTTTACATGATGTGTAACCCCATTTTACATTGTGTAATTTTCGAGTCCCGCATATGTTAAAAACCCATCACTTTTTTATTAAAATATGATTTTAATATTTTTATGTTGTGTAAATTGTACATGGTATGTAACATTTCATGTTGTGTATCCATTTCACAGTATCTTCTAGGTGATGATTACACATTGTGTAACACCATTGTATGACATGTAAATTCCCAGAAGACTGTTGAAAATATAGGTCTTATGATGAAAATTCCAAAAAATCATTAACTTCACCATTACAGGTATCATCCCAATTCCTTATTGGAATCAACCAACCAACAGAAATGGAATTCCAAAATAAATCTTAAAACGTACATAATAGAAACATAATGGGATGTTACAAACTCCCCACCATAAAAACATTATGTTCACAGATATATTATCAAGAAGAATACATATCAAAAATGTGAGGCCACTACTTTCTCATCAATGCATCACACTCCCATGTCACATGCGAATCAGAACCATTATTCCACAACACATTGAAAAAAGGTTTCATCTTTCCACATAGTACCTTGGAATCAAAAACAATAATCCTGACTAGGTGCTTAGTCATATATAAATCAGGCTCAACATCAGGATCGATCTTGCTCAATACAGGAAATATATCAGTAATATACTTTTACAGCTATGATACATGGAACATGTTATGTATCAATGTAAACTGTGGAAGAATTGATAATGGTAAGCCACATTCCCCTCATTTTCAACAAACTCAAAATTTCAAACAAATCAAGGAGTAATCTTCCCTTTCCTCCCAATCCATCAATGAACCAAATGAGGTAAAACTTACAGGAACACTTAAACACCAACTAAAAACTCCAATGGTCTATGATGATGATCAAAAAAATATTTATAACAGCTATATTCCATAAACATCCTCTAATGAATCAATTGAATATTTTTTGTCATCTCTTAAACCAATCTTAGTCCAACCAAGGTACATTCACCAATCTCTAACCAACATAATGGAGATTTATACAACCTTAAATACAAGGCATCAAAAAGAACCATTCTGATCATGAAATGGTAACTATTGTTAAAAGTAAACTTAACCAGCCTGAATGGTCATACAAAGCTCCACCAAAATATAGGATATAAGCATGAAGAATATATTCAAGAATATGTATAGATCTTTGTGTCTGGACACCAATGCGTGGATGGTATGCCATACTAAAATGGACTTGAGGTCCCAGTGCCTCCTAATGGCCTCTCTAAAAGAGATAAGTAAAATGGGGATCTCTATGAGAGACTATAATAGATGTAACTCCATGAAAATAAAAAATCTCTCTCATATAGATATTTCCTAGATCCTAAACATTGGTTGTGTCATGAGTGGGTATAAATTGAGTTGATTTTTTCAGCCTATCAATCACAACCTATATTGAAATCTTCTTTCTTTGGGTATGCCAAAACCAAAACAAAAAGTCTATAGAAATCTCATCCCACTTCCAAGTAAGCACTAGAAGTGGCTGAAGAAAACCTAAAGGTCTCTGATTCTTCGAATTGACATGTTGGAAAGTATAAAAATTAGAGGAAAAATCTACGATGTCCCATATCATACATGAACACCAGAATCAATGTTGCATATCATAAAACATCTTTGTGGTTCCTGGGTGCACTTCCCATTGGGAAGTATGATAGTCCCCCATCAAATATTTCTTCATAGGAAAAGGTTAAAAATACCAGTTCTAGAAACATATAATACCTTTCATAGAGAATGACCACTCATCCATGGTCACCCCACAATACAAAGAGTTACTAAAACCTCTAAATTCATCATCAAGCTACTGTTCCTGAAGAGTCTTCTTGAGAAGAGAAGAGGTAAATTGAAAACTATCTAAGACAACATTGAACTCTATTTTTGGAACACTAATATGAAGATAATCATAAATATCCATCAAGTTCCACTATTCTGATGATTCTTTCATGACCTGGTTCATAATGTTCCTACTCAAATCATAACACCTCTGGTAGTGATTCAAATATTCTTGAGAGAAGACATAATTCAAGCTCTTGTGGCCAGAATACATTGTAAAAATTTCTCGGAAAAGGTAATCCCTCCAAATATTAAGTGAATACATCACAACTACATTTTTAAGGTCATGGGTCAGATAATTATTCTCATGTGGGATTCTATAACCCATTAGAAATGATGTGATCACATTGAATAAGAAAACATCCAAAACCTGAACCCAATGCATCATAAACGACCACATAGACCTTCCTGGACTCTAGAAGAGTCAACACTATCATAAAAGTCAAAAGAATTTTTAGATCAACTATTTTTTTTTGGAATTTACCATCCTAGGAAAACATCACTTACTTCCAAGTTAGAGTGGTTATCAAAGAACACAAATTTAATAAATCCTTTAATAAATGGTAATAATATCCCACAAGAACCAATAATATCCGAATCATGAAAATATTCGGTGGCCAATACCCTTTCATAACATCTTTCACCTTCTCAGGATCAATTGATACACCATGTTTTGAGACCACATGTCCCAAGAAATTCACTTAATGAATACAAAAAACACAATTCGATAGCTCGGCATAAAGTTGGTGATTTCTCAATAGTTCCAAAAGCACTCTCAAATGATGCACATGATGCTCCTCAGACTTAGAGTAAACCAAGATCTCATATAAAAAGACCACCATGAATGTATAAATATAGTCATGGAAAATTGTTTTTATTGAATCCATAAAGTCTACAAGAATATTGGTTAAACTAATTGGAATGAAAAGATACTTAAAATGGTCATACATACTCTAGAAGGAAATTTTCTAAATCTCAAATTCTTTTATTCTCAACTAGTGATAACCAGATCAAAGATCAATCTTCAATAACCACTTCTAATCATTAAAGGGGTCAAACAAATCATCAATCCATGGAAACATATATTTTTTCTTTACAATAACATGGTTGGGTTTTAGTTAATCAACACATAGGTGAAGTGTTCAGTCAGCTTCCTTGGGAAAGTGAATAGGAATTTCCCAAGGTGATGCACTTGGACGTATAAATCCTTTCTGTAAAAGATCATCCAAATGAGTCTTAAAATATTTTATTTTAGTTGGTTACCTATGGTAAGAAGGAATATATACTATTTGAGTACCATTCACTAAATAAATAGAATACTCTATCACTATTACTGATAGAAAACTTGGGAATCCAAAAGGAAAAATGTTGGGAAACTTGATGAAAACTAGAGGGAATTCAACGATAAAATATTCCCACTCTAGATCTAAAGAAAACACTAATATTAGTTTCCACAACTCTGGATAAGAAGGTCTAGATCTACTCGACCTCAGATCCCATTCTCCCTAAAAGATATGAAACACCCCATCAGACACAATAAAAGAGACTCGTTGAAGATAAAAATCAATTTAGGATTTATTAGTAATGAGACAATCAATCCTAAAAATGAAATCAAGAGGTTTCATGTCAAGAAAAAAAATACCAAGAAAGATAAATCTCCAATAATGAGAAAACAAAAGTATGAAAATGAATTCCCAACTATATCATTATTCTGAGGCATATAGTAATATCCATAACATAAGATAAAATCTCCATATAAAGATCTAGTAGCTTCAAAATATGAGTTAATATAAATGATTAATATGCACTAGTATCAAACAAATCAGTCACTAAAGATGAAGTTATAGTGATAGTACCTCTCACAATCACTGGACCCATATCTGCTTCCTTTGGAGACTCTTCCACTGCATAAAGAAGCTTCATTCTAGATTCCTATGGATAGAACCCCTTAGATCTCGAATCATCTGATTACACCATAGTACTTTTTGGTTTTTATGATCCCATTACACTACAAGGATTTGAATATATATAATAGAATATATAAAAGTGTCCTAAATGACCATAGGAACCACATATCTTGGTTGCCTTAGTGAAAACTCATTTCAAATTCCTAGGATTGACACATGGTAAACAAGTCAGAGGTCCTCTTACAGGAACTATAGGAGTTCTAGAAGAACCCTATTGTCAAGATCCACCATGATACTCATCAGTTTTCTATTCCATTTACGGGAACTCATAAAACTACCACAAGGAGAAAAAGGAACTCCCATTATACCTAAATTACTAGCTAGATCAAGTTCAACCATCAACACCCTATCTATCACATTAACTAAAGAATATATCTTCAACAAGAAAAACTAAGAATGAATATCATGTCAAAGTTCTATTTAGAATCATCGAGTCTTGATCTTCTCATTCGATACAATCTCATTTGAAAAATTGACAAGCTCCATATATCAATTCATATATTCTTTCATAGTCTCGTCATATTACTTGAGTTTAAAAAACTGAATATCCTTAGCTAACACTATCGACTATGTAGAGAATTGGTCATTGAAAATAAATTTAATGTACTTGAACTATAAACCTTTATTCTTATTATCCATCACCATAAAGTCCCACTATATCTTGATAGGTCCCTCAATCTTAAATGTAGCACATTTTACCTTTATAGCTTCAAGGGTTTCCAAGAAGTGAAAGAGAAGTTCTATCTTTCTCTTCTAGTACTGAGCCTCTTGAGGATCATTAGAGACATGGAAAGAAGATGTTATCTGAAGAAGGAACTCCTAATAATGAATCTGAGACTCATCCCTCTGAGGTTCCATAATTGGAACTTGTGTGGGTACAGGTGCAGGTGCATGTCTAATAGTTTGGACAACACACACGACAAACTCGATCAGATTCTAGTCCATGGGAGGATTTTCTCACTATGATTCATCAGAAGCTTCCTCCTAGATCCTATTCACATGACTTATTGGAGGCATGATGCTACACAACATCAGAAAAAAATGAGTAAATCATAAGATTAGTCGTATTAATACTCAAACAAGAGAAACAAGAGAAACAAGTGAAATAAATCCTATCAGATAGATAAACAAGATATGGATTTCAACCTATCCAAATAAAAAGAAGGAAAAAACTAGAACTAATCCTAAAAATTTCTTTCCCAAACCACTCATGGTGACTTAAGGCTCATTACGATTAGTACTGGCCATGAAATCACTCTCAACTACCTCCTAAGTCCTGATATGATTTATTAATTACATACTAACATCATGGAAAGATGCTTAGCCTATACCTTTGATACCACTTTGTCACAAACCCGCCTGGATACCTTGATACCTCAATACCCAAAATGGGACTGACATAAACTAAGGGGAATTTCTAATCCCCATGGGTTGGTGGAAGCATCTGGATTTATGAAATATAAACATGGGAAAGAAAATTCCTTAAAAAAGTGGAAGATAAAGATTCATATCAATATTCTAAAAAAATTCAAAGGGATATCATACCAAAAAACAAAAAAGGTATATAAAAACCACAAAAAAGTGCATCAACAATGTAATATAATTATAAAAATTCAAAATCAATGTCCCAGAGGTCACATTATTCTAATCCTCAAGGGATTAAGAACATCCACCTGCACTAATAGGTTCCTCCCCTTTACTCATAACTTGTATGAGAAAATCGAAAAATGATCAAAGGAAAAGGTAGGGTGTTAGATAAAAATCATAGTAGGGTATCACCAAGTGTTTCACAAGAAGATTCCATAATAATACTAAAAAACCATGTTTCCAATTGTAATCAAATCAGACATGGAATTGAATTTTCATATTTAAGAAAAAACATGATTTTCATTTCAAATGACGGAATGAATTTTAAATAATACTCAAATAAAAATTTTATATAAAAATTTTTATATAAATTATTAGTAATGAATAAAAAATTACTATATAAATAGACTATATTTCAAAATAATCACAATAAGAAACATGGTAATCTACTCTTCATTACGATTGTTTCTAGTTATAAGATCATAACACATCTCATATTATTGATCACTACAAGTATGTGTACACATATTCCTTAGGATAACACTGAATAAGACCCATAAAAATACTAATGGGGATATTATATACTGAACTAGGTTTTTTAGAGTTGTAATCATCAATATATTTCTAGGGAATTAACATCCCAACATTCTTGTCCAAAATAACCCACTAACTACCTAGGATCGCATGTGATCAATAAGTCAATCCACAATGGCAAAATTATATCAAATTAATTTAAAATAACATTGCCTCATTTTTAGTTTCAATACAGCAATCTCATTCCAAAAACAAAAACATATGGTTTAAATCATTTAATTTCTTTTCAAACCAAAAAATAATAGTTGTTTTCATTTCAATTTAGTCTATTTTTCTCAAAATCAATTCAAAAAATATTTCACCATTTCCATCAATTTAAAAATTCACCCTAATTTCTAATTCAATTAGAATAGGGTATTTTACAAAAATCCATACAATATCAATTTCAATTCCAATTCTCATGAAATTGGGTTTTCAAAATTCATTTGAAATAATTTTCAAACAAATAAATTCATGGTTTAATCAATTTTCCATCTTAAATAGAACCACCTACCTTTCTCAAAAATCAAAATTCCTGCAATGAGATTCCCTAATGGAAAACAAAGTAACATATGATTTAGGAACTCAACCTAGAACATGGATTCAATAAAAAAGATTTTAGATCCCTTAATCACAAGATGACTGATCAAAATAAAAGGAGGAAAAGAGAGAGAAACATATGATATAGTGAGACTACTTACCTAAAGAGATATACCACAACAAAAATGATGATAAATCATCGAATGGATGATTTAGAGGGATTGGAGATCACTAAAATTCACTGGGGATAGATCTAGGTCAAGAGGTAAAGAAACATGGAGGAATGAAATATTATTTTCATTCATAAATCCTATTAAAAATTGACACTCATGATTTTACACGATGTGTAACACCGTTATATTTTGTGTAATTGTCAAGTCCCATATACACCAAAAAAACTGTCACCTTTTTATAAAAAGTTATAATTTTAATATTTAAATGGTCTGTAAACTATACATGGTGTGTAACATTTCGTGCTATGTACCCATTTTGCAACATCTTCCATGTGATGATTACATGTCATTTAACACCATTAAACAACATATAGATCCCTATAAGACTATAGAAACTATAGGTTTTATTATGTAAATACCTAAAAATCCATAACTTCACCATTATAGGTATCCTCCCAATTCCTCCTCATCATCACCCAAACAATGAAAATGTAAATAAAAAATAAAAATTAAAACAAACCTAACAGAAATGTAATAGGATGTTGTAGAGATGGAAAGATGGATGGTGATGTATATGATGGTGTCGGGGATACCATTGAGATGATGGAATGGTTTGAAACTAGGAATATCCATTGATGTGATTAATATGAGATTATTTCTTAAAAATAAATCAATTAAAGGCCAGATGATTGAGTTTCTTATTTATCTATATTAAATTCCCCACTGCTTGAGGCAACTAGATATTCTTGGTTTCATCTCTCTTTTCTAATATCATAGGATATTTTACTATAGTAACAAGGATTATAGAATGGTATAAGTATAATAAATGTTTTAACCCTTGATGTTTGTTATAGATTGAATAATAAAATGATGTTAATCTTGAGAAACCATGGGCTTAGTTTGGATTAAGCTTGGTGGAAATGAACATCGCTATGATGGTTAGTGAAATAGATTTGGAAGAATGTTTAATAATGTATAATGAATTAATTAATACAAGATTAAATTATTGAAAAAGGAAAGAAGTAATTTAAATAATTTCTTCTTAAAATGATAGTGTTCTTATAGTATATCTAGTCACTATAAGTGGTAGTTGGGTTTCATAGTGGCAATACCACATTTGATATTAGGACTAGGTTAATTACCATGATGTGGTTGTGAGATATATTTTAACATGTATTATTTGTGATTTAATATGATACCCCACCCATTTTGGTTTGGAAATCGACACTCAGTGGAATCTAGGAGGGTGTTTTACCCAATATCCTTGTGGTGGGGATGGATAGATGACTACCCCCATTGACCCTGCTATATTCTATTGGTAGTATTATTTGATGGTATTCATGATTATTAGTTCCACATGTATGTGTGTAGAGGTATATAATGGATTGTAATTATTTCACACACATTTTTATCCAGATATAGTATCCAAAAGACTACCATAAGTATTACATGTATGGGTTTTGATGTCTTGAGGTATATTACATGTTATATGGGATATAATGGCTTGAAGTATAATACCCAATGTACAATACACACCATATGAGATGTTGTGGCTCCAAAAATATAATCAATTACTATATGAATATGTGGTTGGGAAGATAATATGATGTGATGGATGTTATGAAACTTGAGACCTTGTGTCTTTGGGATATCTTCTTTTGGGGAGATATGAATCAGGACATAAAACATTTGGGAATAACAACAAACTAATGGGGAAGTGGTAGTGGGGTGAACCTATTGTTTTATTTCTATACTATTTTATTTATTTTATGAGATACTAGGTAAGAGAAAGAAATGGTGAGTTTTGGATCTTATTATACCTATTTTTGTGATGTGTTAGCTTCACTTGGGGTTCACTAGGATTTTGTGTGATTTCTTTATGTTTTGGTACTTTTAATTTTCATCCAAATTGTTTTATTCATGTATGAAATTACATGTATGTACATGGGATTTATTTTACAAGGTTTTGTTTTTTGTACTTATATTATCTCTCTCTTTCGCATGTTATCTTAGAGGGTAATGCATCCCATTTGTATGTATGATATACCATTAGTGCTAGTCACCAACCTAAGGTGTACTGGAGGAGTGTCTCAGGTAGTTACCATCAACCTACTTTAATGTTTTTTTAGGGAAGAGTACTCTTTAGGGGGAGGGGGTTCGAATAGAGTGGCGTTGGAGGTTCAAGTTGAGTGATATGATATAGTTTAGATTTAGGCATAAGTGAGGATTGAATTGGTTAGTTGGGAAGAAATGTCATCTAAGTTATGTAAGTGATATAAAAATAGAATACCATATGAGACATGGGTATTTAGACCCCACTATAATCTAATCCATAGAACATTTAGGTTTACCTTTCCTACGAAATAAAGAGATACTAGTTGTGGGTTATAGACCTAGGAAAGGATCATGCATCATTCTTCTTTATGCATTTGTTTGGAATGGGTAAACCTTGGGAATAAGTTAAACATTAAATAAAAAATAAAATAAATTAATTAATGTATGATATACCATATTCTAGGTTTTGGAGTATCCAACCATTTTTTCTTTTACAAAAATGGCTCTAGGTCAACGTCCTTATTAGGTTCGTACTGAAGATGTTCAATAGGACGTGCTAGCATATAATCACAGAGTAGATGTCAATGATAATGATACATGGAGGAGGAATATTTGAGAGTTTCATCACCAGATTTTGTAGAAGTATGAGGGATACATTTAATACATAGTCATAGAAGACTAGTTAGATGATGTTGAGATAGCTTTGAGTTTGATTAATGCTTTGAATGAGAAGGAGGTTTCATTGGCCACAATGATACTGTGTCGAGTAGCGAGGTAGTTGTGGATATTTTTCCATGGGGATCAAGAGGAGTCAAAAGTCTAATGGGAGATATTTAGGGACGAATTCTGAGAAGATTTTATTTCATTGACTATGAAGGCGACCGGTCTCTAGGAGAATCTTACCCTTTGAAAGGGGAGTTCCAATGTATGGGAGTTCAAGATCTATTTTAAGACCCTTTTCTAATGTGATTTAGACATATTTCTAGATGAGGAGTCCATGGAAAGAAATTTCAAGGAGGATTTGTATCTAGATATTTAGAAGTAAGTCACCCTATTTATATTTTTGACATATCTCAATGTGTTAGAGAGAGTATAGGTGTTGAGAAGGTTCTATATAGAACTAGATCATAATGAGAGGGAATTATTCAAAATTACTAATAAATAAGGGATGTGGTTTGGGGATTCCAGTTTCCTGGATATAAGAGATTTTGAATAGTGAGGGGAAAGTATCATCCCTCATATTATCACTTATTTTTGTGTGGTATCTCTCAGGACTTTTCCAAAGGATTAGACGCTTGTTTTTCATATGGAGGTTGAGGTCATCAGTTGTGAGTGTGACTGACCATTATGAGTAGGCATCCTATGTTAGGTGTTCTAATTTATGTTTCACCATTGAGGTAGTTTTAACCAAGGTAGTTGTAAGAGGATGCTCAGTTAGATCTGAACTATTCTTGTATTTCTTTAAAAGAGTGTAATAATTGAAAAAAAATTCTTGTTTAGTTTTCATTTACTAAACATGCATTTATTTATATACCTGTCGTTTTTATGAATTAATTTGAAATTATTATGTTAAATATTTAAAAATAAATATTTACATTAATTTTTATGAGAATAGTAATTTACTAAGTTTTTTTTAAATTATTTCACTTGGGTATTATAAATTATGATAAGGGAGGGTAAGTGAACCAAATCCCACATCAAAAATTTTTCCACCAAGTTATTTGTATGCCAAATATAGCCTTCAATATTCTAGGTTTCCTCATTGATTTTTAAGATCAATTTTTTTTTACTAAAAATCAATAGATTTCATTTTATAAGAAAATATTGTTTTCAAAATTAAAAGTTTTCAATTATAAAAGAAAATTATTGATTTTATAAGGATTTAAATGTTTTTGTTTTAAAATATAAGAATTAATATTTTTTTGTGATAGATTCCAAAATCACTGTCTTCCTTTATACTAGTGTATGAAAATTAATTTTTTAAATCCTTAATGACTTGAAAATAAATTTTTTTTATTAAACAAATGTTATATTAATCTTAATGTTTTATGTTTTAAAGAAAACACATTTATGGTGTTTTTAATAATTTTATAAAGGGATATCCTAATTGTTTAAAATTATTTAATGAGATTTTGTGCTCATACAAATTATTTAAATGATTTTAAAATTGATTATTTATGGGTATGAGATATTATGGAGTTGGGTGTTAATTATGTAGTTTATCCTAAGGGAAACTGTAATAGAATTCCAATAGTTTATATTAAAGGGAAAATATTCTATTTAAAATAAATAATTTGTATGTTGATATGTATTAAAAATAAAAAATATCTAAATATTTAGGCATAAAAGATATTGGGAATATAATAAATAAATATTAGTTAATGAATATGTAATTTTTTGTTAAATTTTAGCACTTATTTGGTATGAGAGACAATGTGTAAAAGAGTATCTGTTTTGGTAATGGACCCAAGAGTGCGTGTATGGGGAATAAAAAATAGTATGAGGGAAGGGTTTATATAACTTTAAAGGTTAGTAAGAGTACATGATTAGGGTATAGTTATATCTTTTCATTTGTTATGTAATTTGATTTCAATACAATTCAGGTTAATTTGATAAAATATTAATCTATTTTGGGAATATAAATTTTGGCACAAAAAATGATTTGGTGAAATGGTTATTAATGGTGTTTTTGGTTGAAATGATAGTGTCAATGGATAATAAAATCACATTTTATTTTTTTCACATTAATTTTTTTTCAATAATTATCATAACCATTTTGATTTTAGTATCTTTTTGAGAACATGATTATGAAAATGAAGCTAATATGGGTTTGTTTCTAGAAAATATGTAGTCTTATAACTAAGATAGTTTGTTTGGTATAAATGGTGCTTACAAATGAAAATATATATATACTGTGAGGTAAAATATGATTCTTACCCCTGATGGTAAAGTGGATAACTCATTACTAATTATAACACAACTATATTAAGAAGTTCATCACAAATTTTATATAGTGAGGGAAATTAATTTTATAAGGATGCAATTTATTTAAGGAGGTAAAATGTAACATCCTAGGTTTTAGTATATATATTTTTCTTATAAATAAATATTGACTTAATAGCTTATATCAAAACTAAAAAAACTATGATCTTTTTTAGCATGAAGTATATTTTATAAAATCAAATTCTTTTATTCATGAACACCCTATATTTGGGAACAAATTAATTTATAATATTAATTTTATTATAGCATTACTTTATCTCTATTTAAAGTTATTTTAGAAATAAAATTAAAATATATGTTTATTATACATAAAGTTTTATTTAATATATTTTTATTAAAAAAATTATACTATAACCATATTTGAAATTATTTTATATATTTAAATGCTTATGGGTAATATGTTAATAAAATAAATTTTTGACGAAGTGAAATTATTTAACACATATTGATAAATGATAAATATATGTTTTAATTGAAATTAAACAATTATTGAGAAATAGACACATTATAGTATATAAAATATTAATTTTAAATACTTATTTATAATTATAGGTGAATTTTAAATTAATATACTTATTGATAATTGTAAAATTTGAATAGTAATATATATTTATTATGTGATATGAATAATAATTTTAAAATAATATGTATAATATAATTATAACTATAATAGAAAGATATTGCGAATATTTAAAGAATTAAATATATTTATTATATATGTAAGTATAATGAAAATATAGAATATTGGTGATAAAGGATAAATAACAAATAATAAACTATTAGTAAAAAATAAAAATAATAATTATAATATTTCCAAACAAAAATAATGAAACTTTTAAATTCATCCTTATGTAGAATTATATTTATAGAATATAATATTGAAATTATAAAAAAACTAATTATTATACGTTTTTAAGGGATTTATAAGGTGGGTTTTAGTCCTCATGTAAGGGTAATGATGATTACCTGAGCTCACATAATGGTAAGTGTTATGTAACATGTAAAGGTAATTTTGATTTCCTATATAATTTGTATTCCAATAATTCCCATATCACATAAGGATCACTCCGATTCAGGCTTGTGTAATGGAAAATCAGTTCCCACGTAAGGGTTATTCTATTTTTATATAATGTAAAATAGTTTACACTAGGGGAATAGGTTAGTCTAGGCATGAAAAAGTGCTAGATGAGGATAAATGCATGCATCTGTCTAGAATGAAGCATGTGGGTTGTAACTCAGGGGGGTAGATTGGTGCTTGGGCTCTGATCATGTGGGTCGACATGGTAGGTCTTGAGAGAGCACTAGACCCTATCAGACTTCATCAATTGGTTATGCTCCAAACTAATATATAAGGAAGCATACAACATATGTCATTTTCAATATGGGACTATGCCTAAAGTGTATTGTTCGCGATTTAAAAATAACACACATTCGTTCAGAAATAAACCCGCCACAATTGTCTTCAACCTCCTGCATAATATTATTTTTACATATCGACCAAACATACATACATACATACATATAAATATATAAATATAAATATAAATATATATATAATTTCACTTCAAGGAACCACTCAAAGGATTTCCATGAAGTGGGAATGGTTGAATGAGTGTATGGAACTGTTCACTAGGCCCTTGAAATAATTTAGTCTGATGTATTTGTCATGAAACCCTCCCTTAAAAGATGACACAACAAGGGGAGAGAGATAATGAACTACTGATTCCAACCTTCAGTAGGCCCAGGGCTGGTGACTAACACCGAGTGTATAAAAATCTCATGTATGTGAGGAATTACCCTCTATAATAATGTAGGATCTAAATATGAGATGAATAATCCATAAATAATTCCATTAAATAATATATAATAATTCAAACCACCCCATAACACATGTATAAATATAACTGATACATATAATATTCTCCAAAGTAAGTACCCAAAAACCAACCTAAAGCAGCGACACAGGAACTGTCAAAAGGTTAGAGCTAGTAATGTACAACATGGTCCATGAAGTCCACCTAGAAACTTGAAAACATATATATATATATATAGGGAGAGAATAAATGTATAATCATTAGTAAAACCAAAGTCTCTCATGAACATGTGAAAAGAAAATACTAATGCAGCCATGATAAAATAATAGAACCAAACTACACATAAATAGGAATACTAACCAAACCCATCCTCACTATATACCACTCACTAAACAATTCATCAATGTATAATTATATAATATAAAAAATATATATATTAGGGTACCCATCATGACTTTCCCACTAATTTTCCGCTCTCACACCCCAATTTCATGCGTAATGTTTCTCCAACCCCTTCTGAATAACATCAAATCACATCATATCCCATCAATAGATACTTGGTCCATCTCCTCACAACATATATCAAAAAACCAATTTAATTGGGTATCATGAACATAAAGGATATGAACCTTGTGCCATCCTCCTTCCATGCATGACCCCCACTATAAGCCATCTCATCACACCTCACCCAAAGACACTTAGGCCATCACATACTTATCACATCACATATATACAATGAAACCTTTGACTTATAGCCACTATAGCCTATGCATATCACAAACACATGGAAGTGGGAGTGGTGATATGTGAGTATCCATCCATCCATACTTCTACTAGGATGTTGGGAATAACACCCCCAAAACATTGGGTGTCAGCACATGATTCTCGACTTGGGTGGGGAACATATAGAAATCGCAAAGAGTATACATTATATATATATATATATAAACAACACACAAGCCATATCATAAGGATTTACAACCATGTCATAAAATATATCACATGATACCCCATTAATGCTACCAAAACTAAAATAATAACCCTACATAAGAAAAAAAATCCACAAATCACATTCAACTTTTAAAACAACTTTATCGAATTTACTAATTTCATATTATCAATAAATTTTACATTAACACCCCCTTTAATTTATGAATTCAACATTCATTAACATCCCATTTTATATCATTATCATGAATTCAATTCCATTACTACATTATAAACTAGCATAACCAACCACCATCCTAGCCACACATCAAAACTGCACCATCACTACCATTTCATCCCCACTGCATATCACATCTATTTCCCAAAAAACCCAACATAATAAAGAAACTTCCCATGCATAAAATCACCCCAACCAATCCACAACACAAAATAGTATCCAAAAACATATCGCAACACAAACCACAACATTTTCCATATTAGGCATAGGGGATTTCATTTAATTCCACTTCATTATTTGAGGTATTTATTACAAAATCCATATGATCTTAGGGAAACCATTTAATTAACTGAATATATGTGGTTAACCATTTATTTTTTATGGTCTCACAATAATTCACACAACATGGGAATCAAAACATTGAAAGACTAAAAAATAGGGGATACCAAAACCCATGGTATTCAATGATACAAAAAACATAAATAAAATAAATATCAAAGTAAAATGATATAAAATCATGAAAAGCATTCCCCTACCCCCTTTCAATATCACATAAACCATATAATTATATTTTTTAATTCTAATGAACTATCTCACCAAGATATAAAAAGAGTAACCCACCCTGAATGATAAATAGAAAGGAAAAATGAAATAATTCCCACCTAGAAGAATAGATAATTTCACAAACTAGAATCATAAAAAGAGGGGGTGAAATCATAGGAGGGAACTTCTTTGGGGGAACTCAAATCTAGTGCAACAGAAATTTCTAAGACTCCAAGGGAAGAAGGATTTTTAACCACCCATATCGAGAGAAAGAAATACTAAAATAAGGAAGGGAAGATATTATATTTTGAAAGATTAGATCTGGAACAAAAATATTAGATATGGTTTAGATTGGCCTTTAAATCCATATATCATTAAATCTATGGGTTTTAAACATTCAAAAGGTCTCTAAACTTTTTAGAAATTGTATACATGAATATTTTTTTTTTGAAAAAACAATAAAATTATTTAATTAAGGAATTAAAACCATTTTTCTTCAATGAACCATAAAAAATGGAAAATTTGTGAATTTTGGAAAAATTGGAAACACCGTTCACAAGTCATCACTAGGGAGTCCCCGCCAGTGAGTCACCATCAGTGAGTCCCCACCAAGAATTACCTACCTCAAAAAATTACTCACTTTCAGAATGAACTACTACCATAAATTTCTATCGAAAGGAATGACCTCCCACCAGAAATACTCCCCACCAAAATGATATACCACCAGAAATGTATCACTTCCATAATGACCTACCACCATAATGACTCACCGTTAAAAATTTATCACTGCCAAAAATGTCTCCCCACCAGAATGACCTACCTAAAAAAATGTCTCACCACCAGGATAATATACTTCCACAATGAATAAACACTATAAATGTATTACTAAATGAAATTTCTCATTTCTATAATTCCACCATTAGCCTAAAAACACCCTAAAATTCCCCCCGGACACCTCACTCATCATATTTTTGGAAATGTAATGAGTCAGAAGGTCTGATCCGTTACATAATATACCTGTACACTATTCTCTCCATTGAGAATTAAATACCACCCTTAAAGGAAGGAGAAAAAGTTTCTAAAAACATCCCAAAAGATACCTCTCATGGATCTCATTCATTCTAAAATGCTTCCACCAAACGAACTGACTAACCCAAACTCCTATAATAGTTGAACAAATACTATTTCAATAAACATAGTAATCATAGATTTCTATATTCTTTGTCAAGATAATATCCACTCAAGGAGGGACTGATTCATCCACATTTGTTTAATATCATCATATTATAGTGTAGCTTGATTAATAATTAGGTCTTACATTTTTTACATGTCAAAACTTTATCACGCATCACATTAGGGGAAAATGAAATATCTCATAAAACACTAATGTCCAAAAAAATATACCAAATAAAAATAAATCAAGGACAAAATAAAAACAAATTTGGGTCACTCCCATATACTCTCCTCCAGGAAATCATGCCTCCACAACACACAAACCATGGGAATGATCCATCCATACAAAACCTTCTCTTGATAATATTGAATTTCCACTATCTACTCCAAAAATTTCATATCATCATTGATATTCATATCTACCAAGTCAATGAAATGGGATATTGTAAAGATACCGACATTGCTAAAATATGAGGATGATATCATAGATTTGGTCTAGTAGAGGCGTATGTTCCATTTGGTAAGCCACCTTGCTAACGTGCCCTAAAACCGGGGTGAGGGCTTACTCCCTTTATCAAACCACCACCTACCACATCCAAGGGAAACAATTAATAAAACATGGTCTCAAAGATTGAACTATAATCACCTTCTATTGTGATTGGAATAAGACCTTTTATGGTACTATAATACTTTCATCCTCTCTTGAACTAACCAAAATATTTCTATCTTTATCTAGACAGCATTGGATCCAAGAACTGCTGACTCCCCAACCTCTTCCCATCATAAAGAATAATGACATGGATTCATATAAAATACTCAAATGGGGTCATGATAATGTAGGATTGATAGATATTATTATATGAAAACTCAACCATGGAAAGGTTACATGCCCATGATCTGGAAAAGTCCAAGATGCATGCCCACAACATATCCTCAAACGTCAAGATAATCCATTCTGCTTACTTTTCTATCTTAGGGTGGAAAGCAGTACTAATGTGTAACTAATTTTTAAAAGAATCTTGTAATCCCCACTAAAAGTGAAAGGTAAAAAGTGCATTCTGAGTCGAAACAATGTACATAAAGACTCTGTATAGCTGCACCACCTTATCCACCTACCTTTCTTTTTCAAAAACAAAAAATGTACTCAATTCCTTAGTTTCTAGGAAGTGAGCCGATTTCATAAAAATATCCATAGTTATAGAGATTACCTCACATAATCCATAATAATGGGGTAACTGTATGATGAAATTAAAATATATTTCATCCCATTTCATCTCTAGAACATCTAAGGGTTATAAAAAACCTCCAGGGGCACGATGCTTGACCATTAACTTCTGGAAAACTAGACACCGAACCAAAAACATCTTACACTGATCATTTCATCTCGAGCCACCAAAAATGTTTCTTTAATCCATGGTACATGATGTAGACTCAAGGGTGCATCAATAAAGCTGATATATTTATATGAAACCCATTAAGAAATCCCTAATGAATTGCTACCAGAAAAAACAAACTTCTATGAAACACCATCCTGTTCTGTCCATCCTTCGAGCATACCTCTAGAGGATCACCATTTCCAATGTTATTACATATCACTTATACCTATGAGTCTCTCCACTGATCTCCCCCACCTGTCGCACCAAAGAAGACTAAACTATCATCTGAAAAAAACTCTACCATCACCACCCTTTCAACTAAGTATAGGGTTTCCAACTCGTCCATCACTCTCCAAGCATCCATAGACTTTTGAAAAACATCCTTCTATGACTTTATACTCAAAGCATCAACTACAAAAATCAAATCTCTTGAGTTTTAGGAGATCTCAAAATTGTAGTCCTATAGAATCTCTATGCACCTTTTTTGTTATAGATTCAGATCATGCTGACAAAAGACATACCTCAAAATCATGTGATCCATGAAGACCCCAAAGTACTCCCCAATGAGACAATGTCACTGCAACTTTATTAAAAAACAATTGCTACTATCTATAGATCATGAGTAGTATAGTTATTCTCATGAGTAAATAATTGGATAGACCGATAAGAGATTACTTACTTCTGCTGAATTAAGAAACATCCCAATCCCAAATAGGATATGTAGAGGCCCGAAGCTTGACGTACATGGACATTACATTACTTTTGCGGAATACATAATACATAACAAAAATAGACACACAAGGACCGTAATAGTTTAGTGTCTTTGGAAACTCAGAATAAAATCTTCTAATCGTGGTGAAAGATCTTCAACACCTCCCATAAAGATATTCCCCTTTTTTTTCTTACCTAAAACCTTTCTTTATATCCTGGGGAAAAGAAAACATAAAAAGGGTGAGCTCAAATTCTCAGTAAGGGTAAGCATGGATAAAATAAAACATACTATATACATTTGAACTTAAAAACATGAACATAATGTTTAAACATAAAAATCTTGAGCAATGACATAAAACATGGAAGTACGTAAGACATAGATCATAAAGAAACATTAAGAATGATAAAATAGCATGGGAATAAAACATGTAATTGTGGAAACCATTAAGCACATGATATGATTTCCATATTATCCAAGGCATTGCTGCCAAGACCATCGTAGTGGACAAAGTCCCTTTCTGAATCGAGTTCACTCCTCATTCCAGTCCTGTATTACCGAACCAGTTTAACTTGCCGTTCCAGCCATGTCTATCTCATGAGATATAAATCTTTACACAATGAATTGGAGGGAGATATAGGTCCCACCCATCTCATAATGAAATCATTCTTACATGTTCCACAATATAAACTTAAAACATTCATCATAACCCAAAGAATAAAATATGTTTTATAAACATCATTCCATCATAACATAATCCACATAAAACAAATGGATATCATTTCATCATAAGAAAAGTGAAACCATGTAAATCATAGAGAAATTATACTTGAAACATACACATATGAAATAATGTCATCTTAGATGGAAAATGGTTTTGATAAAACACTCGAAATGAATTCTTGAGGAAAATATCCTTTCTTCTTCAAAATCATTCTCTTTTTAAAAAATGTCATGAAATTTTAAAAGAAAAGGATTTTGTTGAAAATAGTCATGAAATATTTTGGAGTAGGGTTCATAAAAATAAGGCTTTATAAAACCGTAAAAATATGTTCGTGTCGTATAAGTTAAAAAAACATTCTTCTCGTACTTTTGCCGGAAAAGTCAAAAAGTACCTCATATGGTAAACAAAAGAAAGATTCCTTCCATACGATGTGGTAAAAGTAAGAAAAGGGTAAAAATGTATTAAACATACATGGAAGGAAAGTAAACATTTTATGAAAACATTTTGAGAGCATATGGACATGGATAATAATCATAACCCCCAGTAAATACTTACGAGTAAACAATCTCAGATAAGAATGAGATTGGAATAATTATCCCTTACCTTATGTCCGATATGATTCATATGTATCCAAAAATCCTGTATAATGATTTAAATAATGTCATTTACTTATTACATAATCATATTCATTGTTATGATATCATATATGGTTTACTTATGACTTTATATTACCCGTTCTTTTGTAAATTCCATGTTAAAGAGTGTTTTGGGTAAAATCATTTCATTTTTCATCCGTGTTTTGACTTTTAATTATTCATATGATTACTTAGATCATGATTAATTAATTGCAGAATATAAAACATGATTTATATATAATATATATTCAGAATTTACATATATATAATAGATCGATAAATGGAAAGAAATACACCGTTCATGGAGACGGTAGGCCATATGTACGCATGAACGTTGTTTTCGTTTCCTTATTGAGTTGAATGGAATTAAGAAGATGAAATACATATATATATATATATATATATACATAATTACAGTAGCTTTATAATGTCATATATTTCATTATTATTGCTTATATATACTTTATAATCATTCTTAAATGGTTAACATGGAGAATGAATCTCATCGCGTCGTGGAGACGGTAGTCCGTACGTACGCACAAGCGATGATATCGTTCCCATAATTATTGAATTGAATTGGATAGGATGATACAATATATCCTAATCAGTATGATGTTATAATAACTATGTATATTTATTCTTTACACCATTATACCCTTCCAAGTAAGGTGGTGTTGGAAAAACAGATTACACCACGACGTGGAGACGGTATTCCGTACGTACGCACGCGCGGTGATTTCGTTTTCTGTAGGATGGATAGATGGTTAAATAGGGTTGTTTCATACTTATAATAAAATATCAGTATATGAGTGATACTGATGTTATTACTTCATAATTAAACAACTAAAGAAGAAGAAGTAGAAGAATAAATAAAGTTGAAAGAATCGGTAACGGACATTACCTCTTCTTTGAAGCGCTTCTTTGAGACCTCCACTTAGGGCACTAAAATTGGTCTTTGAAGAAGACCAGAACCCCTAGTATGTTTCTATGGAAGTGGAGAAGAGAATTTGTCAGGGGTTGGACGAGATTGAAGGCTCAAAGTGGTGTGAGGAAGAGAGGGAGGAGGTGCCCTTTTATAAGGGAGGAGAGGGGCACCTTTGAAAAAACTAAAAATATTATTTTATTATAAAGTCATATTTGGTTTTAAATAGCTAAAAATTGATTTATTTCTATGATAAGGTGGTTATGGGTCTAAATCCTCTCATCTAATAGAATTTAGAAAAGTTTAGGTTCCTATTTTAACCTTATCATTTATATTTAACTTTAAGTTAGATAATTTTACTTTTACCGTGTCTTTTTGTGTTCTTACACTATAAGGTTAATAAAGAGACTATAACAAGCCAAACGAACCCCAAGTTGTTTATTATTAATATATATAACCTTATCTAAGTCATTTTGCCGAACTTTAGATTTTTATGAATAGAATAACAATTAATAATATAATATTTTTTTTAAAAACTATTTTATGTCAATTTTGACACTATTTAGTAATTGATTTTTGTGAAAATTATAACAGAATTATTAGTTCAAAAAAAGTTAATTAAATCAATAATAACATGTCATATTAACCTATAAAATTAGTGTAATTCATAAAAGTCTCAAATTACATTTATTTGGGTATTTATAACATCAATTATGTCAATATTTCATTAATAAGATAATTACTGCATCATCTTTCTGTCATAAATAAATTAAATTATTTAATGTTTAAAAATTACAAATAAAATACCATTATGTAGGAAATATTTTTATATTTCTAATTAATATTTATAGTCGAATTTATCTTATGTATAAACCTATATTAAAAATTATTTTGTTATTAAACATTGATTTTAACTATTTTAACCCTTCTTTAAATAAATTAATAATAAATGTCCTAATCTAATCCAAGTGGGCATAAATGGTCATATATTATTCCTAGGGTTGTTTTTGGTCGAATTACACTTATCCAATAGAATTAGGACATGTGTTAGGGTAATAATAATATCATTTTTACCCTTAATTACCCTATTTACTTTTAACCGTGGTAAATAAAAGTAAAAAGTTACTATTCACCAAAAATTATTTTCATCTCATTGAACCACATTTTACTTACTAACATCAACCATGTCTCTCGTATTTTTTAAATTCCACTCATAGAAGCGGGAAAATTAAGTTTTATGTAAATTTGCAAATTCTCCTAGGAGGTGGGTAAAAGACGGTGAAAAGTTCAATAAAATTTTTATATATCTAAAATTATTATAAAATTACTCCAATGAATTACATTGAACTTATATAGGTATTATGTATAAATTTTGACCTAAAATAAATTTAAATAAAATAAATAATTATTTAAATAAAAAGTCGGTTTTTAAATAGTAACCCACTGTTTTCACTATTCATCAAAAATTGAAAGTTTCCAGAAAAATACCAAAATTTCACCCTAGGCTAAATTCGATATTCCGAATCCAAAAATGAAGTCCATTTTCAAAAATAAAATTTATAAAATTTCAAAAAGTGGGTCTTACTATTCATAACGGCTAATTTTAATAATATTTTAATAGCATATCATTTTTTAGCGAAACTTGGTATTGCGTACAACACACGCTATCGTGGAAGGTCGCGCTTGCGTGCAATGCAAGCCAAGTCAGGGATGCGTGTTGTGAAAGCTCCTTTTGGTGTAGCGTACAACACAAAACATTAATGAAATTAAAAATAATATTTTTCGTAAAATCTTGGGGTGTTACATTCTGCCCCCCTTAAAATTAGTTTCGCCCTCGAAATTTGTCGGGGTTATAAATGGGTTACTACTCGAAAGTTTCTTTAATAAAAACCCACATCATAAAAAGGAATACCAAAACTTGGATTTAAAAACTAAAGTATGAAACGTAACGGTTACCCAAATTAACTAATCACTGGGTTTCCACATAGGAGAACATAGGTGAAAATATGGATATGGAAGAGAAACCTAACCATCATATTCTGATGGAGAGTGGTAGAGAACATGGCTATGAAAAAACCAAAAATCACAAAGCCATAGATTTGTGATGATCTAAGGTACCATATGATTCATCAGATATAAGGGAACTAGGACAACATTTTTGGTTTTCAAGATCATTTCCCTAAAGTTGATGAATTAAAAGAAATACTTACATGATTTTGGTACAATTTAACTATTGTTCGTGAATTGAACAATTTACACTTCATCCCTTAAAGAAATGAAGTTGAATTTGTTATTCGTGATGTGTTAGCAGATCATGTGAGAGAATGATGGGTCATTCTATCTGTTAAAAAAAAAAGGTTAGAAAAAGTTATAAGTCCATCTTATGGTTAGATTAATCGTATATGGTTCCAAAAATGAACTTATACTTCATATATTATACCGTGTAATAAAATAAGACTAGTTTCTACTAACCAGGGACTTCCTGTAGGTCAGTGGTAGGCGATAAAGGACAGTCGCACTTCGGTTGTGGGTTCAATTCCCACAGCCTTGTCCGACGCGATGGGCTATCACCCGTCCTACAGGTTGTCCTTTTTTCAAAAACTACATTACTATAACATCGCATAAATAATATAGGAAAAACTTCTATCCTTAAACAATACTAACTTATGTCCAACATAATCCATTCCAATCTTTAGGCTTATCCATAATACTGCAGTCCACTCTCATAATATAGTGAAAACGATTACTAGAGATTTTATATAACAAGCATGTTAATACCATCGTTGATCCCCATATATCATAAGATATGCCTTGTTGGTCACATTCCAAATATTCGAAGGCCTTAATCATGTATTCTCTTGAAAAAGGAATACCCATTGAATCTTAGTGAAAACATGAGTGATGTAAAAAGTTAACTCTTTCCACATACCAAAAACCCAAAATTCCATATACTCAAACCATGATATAACTATTTCCTTATATCAGTCATGATCTCATGAATACTGTCAAACATTTCATTTTCTCCTTATCCCTTCATTATGCGCATATCATCTTCTTTCCAAAAATATCTCAATAACTTTCCATGGTTACCGATACCATAAAATTATTGAAAACCATAATAGACCAATACATAAATATTCCAATATTCCATGATACTATATACAACATTATTTTGGAATCCCATTACACAAACACTTAATCATTCCACCACATCATTTTCATATTCAACATCACCAATAGTGATCGCATGTGACTTCCCCTTGTCCTTTTCCTTAAGTGGTTGCTCATGTCGATCATCATTAACCCTTGGATTAGGGCATTGATTATCATAATTCCCCATTTCATTGCACTTGAAGCATTGAAGTGTTGGTGGTGCGTTCTCTGCAGTCTTTTCTTTATTCACACCATTAGCAACCCTTTTTACATTACTTCGACACTCAGCTGCTCGATGACCTTCTTTTCCACACTTAAAACATTTTCTAGCCCCTTTAAGACAATATCCACCATGCTTCTTTCCACACTATGAGCATAAGGAAACATTAATCTTCTTTTCACCATTATTCTGATATTTCTCCTTGAACTCCATCTTTTGTTTCTTGTCAAAACCATGAGATGGATATGTAACACCAACTTCCATTTTTACCTTAATAGCACAACGCACAATTTCTTCATAGCTACTGAAGTCACTTATAGCTAATTCTCTTCGAAGATTTGGTTTTAAGCCACTGAATAATCGATCAACTTTACTTTCAGGTTGGATGATAAAGCCAGATGCATACCTTGCAAGCCTTGTAAAATTCGCTTCGTATATACCAATAGATTCATCATCCTTTTGATTTAGTTCAAGAAACTCCTTCTCCATCTTTGTTCGAAGAATACGAGGTAAGTACTTATTGAAAAATAAGTTCTTGAACTCGACCCATTCCATGGAATCAATTTCATCTCTTGGACTCGTATTCTTGATAAGATTCCACCATTTATCAGCTTCACCTTACAAACGATATACTGCTAAGATGACTTTATCATTTTCAGAACATTGAATAATTTAAAATATCTTTTCAGTGGTACTGATCCATTGTTCAACAACAAGTGGATCAGAAGACCCACTGAAAGAAGGTGGACGTTTCCTCATGAAGGACTCAATAGAATATTGTTCCCTTATCTGCTCATTTGGAAGTCCAGAATGATTCATAGATTGTGTAAGTATAGAAATAATATTTTTCACTCCATCTCCCATAACATTGGTTTGTTCAGAAGGACAATCATTTCATTGTCCATTACATTGATCAACATGGTTCCTTCGGGTTCCAACCATCGTCTAAAACCCAAAAAGAATATTGTGAGAGGCAAAAATCATGCTAGGGAAAACAACATAATAAAGGGGGAGTACCATCAATATGTAACATATTAGGTTAAATTCTAAGATTGTTCATAGTTCTAGGACTATATCCTATATGTATAATTATCCTTAGGGACATCCCTAGACATACCTTATAAATATCTCTAGGGAACTCACTAACGTTTTCGCATCCTAGTTTCCAAAGATTGACTAAACCTTTCCTCTAATACCAACTGTAGAGGCCCGAAGATTGACGTACATGGACATTACATTAATTTTGTGGAATACTTAATACATAACAAAAATAGACACACAAGGACCATAATAGTTTAGTGTCTTTGGAAACTCGGAATAAAATCTTCTAATCGTGGTGAAAGATCTTCAACACCTCCCATAAAGATCTTCCCCTTTTTTTCTTACCTAAAACCTTTCTTTATATCCCGGGGAAAAGAAAACATAAAAAGGGTGAGCTCAAATGCTCAATAAGGGTAAGCATGGATAAAATAAAACATACTATATACATTTGAACTTAAAAACATGAACATAATGTTTAAACATCAAAAGCTTGAGCAATGACATAAAACATGGAAGTACGTAAGGCATAGATCATAAAGAAACATTAAGTATCATAAAATAGCATGGGAATAAAACATTTAATTGTGGAAACCATTAAGCACATGATATTATTTCCATATTAGCCAAGACATTGCTGCCAAGACCATCTTAGTGGACAAAGTCCCTTTCTGAATCGAGTTCACTCCTCGTTCCAGTCTTGTATTACTGAAACAGTTTAACTTACCGTTCCATCCATGTCTATCTCATGAGATATAAATCTTTACCCAATGCATTGGAGGGAGATATAGGTCCCACCCATCTCATAATGAAATCATTCTTACTTGTGCCACAATATAAACTTAAAACATTCATCATAACCCAAAGAATAAAATCGGTTTCATAAACATCATTCCATCATAACATAATCCATATAAAACAAATGGATATCATTTCATAATAAGAAAAGTGAAACCATTTAAATCATAGAGACATTATACTTGAAACATACACATATGAAATAATGTCATCTTAGATGGAAAATGGTTTTGATAAAACACTCGAAATGAATTCTTGAGGAAAATATCTTTCTTCTTCAAAATCATTCTATTTTTAAAAAATGTCATGCAATTTTAAAAGAAAAGGATTTTGTTGAAAATAGTCATGAAATATTTTGAAGTAGGATTCATAAAAATAAGTCTTTATAAAACCGTAAAAATCTGTTCGTGCCGTATAAGTTAAAAAAAACATTCTTCTCGTAATTTTTCCAGAAAAGTCAAAAAGTACCTCGTATGGTAAACAAAAGAAAGATTCCTTCCATACGATGTGGTAAAAGTAAGAAAAGGGTAAAAATGTCTTAAACATACATGGAATGAAAGTAAACATGTTATGAAAACATTTTGAGAGCATATGGACATGGATAATAATCATAACCCCCAGTAAATACTTACGAGTAAATAATCTTGGATAAGAATGAGATTGGAATAATTATCCATTACCTTATGTCTGATATGCTTCGTATGTATCTGAACCTCCTGTATAATGATTTAAATAATGTCATTGACTTATTACAGAATCATATTCATTGTTATGATATCATATATGGTTTACTTATGACTTTATATTACCCGTTCTTTTGTAAATTCCATGTTAAATAGTGTTTTGGGTAAAATCGTTTCATTTGTCGTCCGTGTTTTGACTTGTAATTATTCATATGATTACTTAGATCATGATTAATTAATTCCAGAATATAAAACATGATTTATATATAATATATATTCAGAATTTACATATATATAATAGATCGATAAATGGAAATAAATACACCGTTCATGGATACAGTAGGCCGTATGTATGCATGAACGTTGTTTTTGTTTCCTTATTGAGTTGAATGGAATTAAGAAGATGAAATACATATATATATATATATATAAATAATTAAAATAGCTTTATAATGTCATATATTTCATTATTATTGCTTATATATACTTTATAATCATTCTTAAATGGTTAACACGGAGAATGAATGTCATCGCGTCGTGGAGACGGTAGTCCGTACGTACGCACGAGCGATGATATCGTTCCCATAATTTTTGAATTGAATTGGATAGGATGATACAATATATCATAATCAGTATGATGTTATAATAACTATGTATAGTTATTCTTTACACCATTATACCCATCCAAGTAAGGTGGTGTTGGAAAAACAGATTACACCACGGCGTGGAGACGGTATTCCGTACGTACGCACGCGCGGTGATTTCGTTTTTCGTAGGATGGATAGATGGTGAAATAGGGTTGTTTCATACTTATAATAAAATATCAGTATATGAGTGATACGGATGTTATTACTTCATAATGAAACAACTAAAGAAGAAGAAGTAGAAGAAGAAATTAAGTTGAAAGAATCGGTAACGGACATTACCTCTTCTTTGAAGCGCCTCTTTGAGACCTCCACTTAGGGCACTAAAATTGGTCTTTGAAGAAGACCAAAACCCCAAGGATGTTTCTATGGAATTTGAGAAGATAATTTTGCAGGGGTTGGCCGATCTTGAAGGCTCAAAGTGGTGTGAGGAAGAGAGGGAGGAGGTGCCCTTTTATAAGGGAGGAGAGGGGCACCTTTGGAAAAACTAAAAATATTCTTTTATTATAAAGTCACATTCGGTTTTAAATAGATCCAAATTGATTTATTTCGATTCTAAGGTGGGGATGGGTCGAAATCCTCTCATCCAATATAATTTAGACAAGTTTAGGTTCCTATTTTAACCTTATCATTTATATTTAACTTTAAGTTAGATAATTTTACTTTTACTGTGTCTTTTTGTGTTCTTACACTATAAGGTTAATAAACACACTATAAAAAAACAAACGAACCCCAAGTTGTATATTATTAATATATATAACCTTATCTAAGTCATTTGGCCGAACTTTAGATTTTTATGAATAAAATAACAATTAATAATATAATATTTGTTTTAAAAACTATTTTATGTCAAATTTGAAACTATTTTGTAATTGATTTTTGTGAAAATTATAACAGAATGATTAGTTCGAAGAAAGTTAATTAAATCTATAATAACATGTCATATTAACCTAGAAAATTAGTGTAATTCATAAAAAGTCTAAAATTACATTTATTTGGGTATTTATAACATCAATTATGTCAATATTTCATTAATAAGATAATTACTGCATCATCTTTGTGTCATAAATAAATTAAATTATTTAATGTCTAAAAATTACTAATAAAATACCATTATGTAGGAAATAATTTTATCTTTCTAATGAATATTTATAGTCTAATTTATGTTATGTATAAACCTATATTAAAAATTATTTAGTTATTAAACTTTGATTTTAACTATTTTAACCCTTCTTTAAATAAATTAATAATAAATGTCCTAATCTAATCCAAGTGGGCCTAAATGGTCATATTTTATTCCTAGGGTTGTTTTTGGTCGAATTACACTTATCCAATAGAATTAGGACATGTGTTAGGGTAATAATAATATCATTTTTACCCTTAATTACCCTATTTACTTTTAACCGTGGTAAATAAAAGTAAAAAGTTACTATTCACCAAAAATTATTTTCATCTCATTGAACCACATTTTACTTACTGACATCAACCACGTCTCTCGGATTTTTGAAATTCCACTCACAGAATCGGGAAAATTAAGTTTTATGTAAATTTGCAAATTCTCCTAGGAGGTGGGTAAAAGACGGTGAAAAGTTCAATAAACTTTTTATATATTTAAAATTATTATAAAATTACTCCAATTAATTACATTGAACTTATATAGGTATTATGTATAAATTTTGACCTAAAATAAATTTAAATAAAATAAATAATTATTTAAATAAAAAGTCGGTTTTTAAATAGTAACCCAGTGTTTTCACTATTCATCAAAAATTGAAAGTTTCCAGAAAAATACCAAAATTTCACCCTAGGATAAATTCAATATTCCGAATCCAAAAATGAATTCCTTTCTCAAAAATAAAATTTATAAAATTTCAAAAAGTTGGTATTACTATTCATAACAGGTAATTTTAATAATATTTTAATAGCATATCATTGTTTAGAGAAACTCGGTATTGCGTACAACACACGCTATCGTGGAAGGTCGCACTTGCGTGCAATGCAAGCCAAGTCAGGGATGCGTGTTATGAAAGATCCTTTTGGTGTAGCGTACAACACAAAACATTAATGAAATTAAAAAGAATATTTTTCGTAAAATCTTGGGGTGTTACAAGATACATTGTAGAAAACCTTGATCATCACACCCTCTTCATGAAACTAAATCACTAGAGCACTGACCAAAATCTCCCTCAAGTAACTAAATACTTTATAGAACTGACCAGTCCACAAAAATTCTTAGTCCTTCCTGGTCAATGTTGTCAACAGGGATACAACTTGAGAGAAAGAGGTCACAAACCACTGAAAATAGCACATAATACCAAAGAAGCTATGAACCAAAACCACATTCTTGGATCTACCAAAGAAAAAACTTTCGCTACATTTGATGAGCCCACTAACAAAACCTTATGAGACACCAAATTCCCAAGGAAATGCACCTATCAAGTCCAAACCTTACACTTGGAAAAAATTCCATAGATATAGTGGTGATGAAGAACCTACAAAAAAGATCTGAGATGCTTTCTATCCTCCTCCTATGAACATGAGTAGATCAATATATAATCGATGAATACGATGAAGAACCAGTTTATGAACTCATGGATCACTAAGTTTAAAATCCCCATGAACATGGCTGGTGCATTCCTAAAATAAAAATACATGACCACAAACTCAAAATTCCCATACCTTCATCTGAAGGCATTCTTTAGGATATCTCCATACTTCAACCTCAATTTGTGATATAAAGACCATATATTGATATTGGAGAACAAAAATATCACCTCAAATTGTTAAAAAGATCATTGATTCTTGGAATATGATATGGATTCTTGATTGTCACCTGGTTTGGCCTCCATTACTCTATGCACAACCACATACTACTATCCGATTTCTTAGAGAATAATAATAGAGAACCACATGGTGATACAATAGGTCAGATGGAACCCCTCTTCATAATATCATCTATCTAAATCCTAAACATGCGCAACTCAGAACACACCATCCGATAGGGGTCCATCAAAAATGGAGAAGTATCAGGTTTAAAATCTATTAGGAACTCATCATTATATCAAGGGGGTAGTGTTACAACCACCTCAGGGAAAACAACGAGGAACTCCCTAACAACCATGGGATCCTCCTTGATCCCTTTTTCTACTAATTCCAGAGATTACTCATCCCCCAAGGAAATATGGGGATCCAAATTCCTACATCCCACATGGAATCCCCTCTCACCAATGAAAATGCCACACTGACCACCTACATATGAGAACATGAATATCCTTTGAAAGAAGTCGATAATAGAACTTATAGAATAAAAACATTCAATTCCATGGGTAATATCGTATGACTGAATATGAAGTTTGAGAAATTCCACAAAAGATAGATGTTGCACCAACATTAGTTCACTTCCATGACACACATCAAATAAGAAAGGTCAGCCTTTGACCAGCGTAGTAAACACTAAGGGCACATGAATCCTCTGTAAGTCCAGTCCTAGAGGAGAGACTAGATAGGGTGAAACAAAAGAGTGAGAAGATCTTGAATCAATCAAAGAAAAAATAGGGGTACCTGATAAACTGAGTATACCTCGAATGTTTTCTAGCCCATCTGGTGTTACTGCCTCCACTTCCTACAACTAACCACTCCCAACTCCACTTCCTCTCTACTGAAGGCCAACACCACGACCACACTCATGTCAAGGTCAATGAGGGTGAGGTACATTCCGAGGTCGACCTCCACCTACCACATCTGATCTCGGTGGATCATAAGCCTGATTCCCCTATTGTTGGAATGGAATAACTGGTAACTACTGTTGAGACTGGAGCTAAACCTATCCACCTACATGAGAATAATCTCAAGAATCCACTGGGCACTAATCTCGATGATGACCATGAACCCAACAGATGAAACACAATAGTATGAAGTCCTCATGTAGACTATAGAAACCACTGGCTCTAGATGGGTGGAAGGGAAGCTGTTGATGTTGACTCCATGCTGGTCGAAACCTCGGAGCTCCTGGATCCTAATACATACCACGGATAACTCTAATCCTTCAGGAAACCTACTAGTTCATGCCATGCAATAAGCCTCCTCACAAGGTCCTCCGATCAATCACTCATTTCTTCTTTTGAAATTCCAGATACATTGTCAACATAAAAGAAGTATCTTTATTCTAGATCGAAGGATGGAGTTCAACCTTAAAACACCTCTCTTAAGACTCATAATTTGGGAAAAGATATGGGGTAATGCATAGAAGGTCATTGAACTTTATATGAAGCTCCCAAATAGACATACTATCTTGATGAAGGGAGAGTTTCTTCTTCCTCTTCATAGACTTCATGGTAAATGAAAGGAACTCCACCCAGAACTCCTTCTGGACGTCAACCCATGAAACATCTTCTTCCATCCACTCAAAAAGGTAAAAAATCCACCTCTAACACACATATCCTCACAACTAAATAAATTCTAAGGGGAACTAATACCTTTTTGAGGATCAGATCAAACTAAAATTGATCTATAGCTCCTCTATCTAGCCCTCTACCTCTACATCGGAAACACTACCCTCATACTTCTGTAAATCCCACCGCTGGAAATCCCACAACATCCTCTACCATTGATCATCATCCTCAAATAGTTCAACCCTCCGATGATCAAATAGGTCAGCTTGCTGAACCCTCACTCACTAAGCCACATGTGGATGACAACTAGGATCCATAGATAAAATAGAAACAAAAATTTCCAAAGCCTGGTAGTGTATAATTTTTATTAAGATTCATTTTAATTCACTTTTTTTCATTATAATATCCCAAAACAGCCCAGTTCAAACAAGAACACAAGAAACCATGATACATATATGCCTCTTAGGAATCTACCCTAAAAAAGGTCTATCTCACTTGGTCATTCAATAATCTCAGATTTTGTGAACTGGCTCACGATGTGCCATAAAATCCCATATCTTAGCTGATCTCCTTAGCCTTTGTTACACACTAAGGTAAAATGAAACCGTTTCCATACCAACCAATGCAATCCTCACAATGCCTAACTCTAGAACCATCATATCACTCAAACATCTTCACTTTCATTCCACTATATCACCACACACTCTCTCCAAAGATTCTGCAATGAGGAGAGAGAAAGATAATGGGCATCGATTCTCGCCTCTAATAGGCCTCGAGTTGGTGACTAGAAACAAGTGTATAAAAATATAATTTTTGGGAGGAATTACCATATATAATAATGTATGATCAGAAGATATGATGAATCATCCATAATAAACACCATGAAATAAAATAAAATAAATCCAAAAAATCCCAAAATTCATGTATAAATAAAAATGATACATATAAAAGTCTCGAAATTAAATACAAAAAAAAAACTAAAGTAGTGACACAAAAACTATCCAAAGGTCTGATCAAGTAATGTAAAGAATGTTCCACAAAATCCTCACAAAAACCTAAAAACAATTATATATATAGGGTGATTGTACACGTATACTCAGTATGAAAACCAAAGTCTCTCATGCACATTTGAAAATATCATACTAATGAAATTGTGAGAAAATAGAAAAACTAAATAGAACCCACATAGGTATACTAACCAAAATCATCCTCACCATAATTCACTCACTAATAAGGCATATAGGTATAATAATATAATATGAATCATACTGATGATAGGGTTCCCCATGCCACTTTCTCACTGATTTTTTCACTCTCACACCCCAACGCCATACATCATAGCACTCCCACCTCTTCCAAATAACATCACATCATATCATATCTTGCCTGCAGACACATGGTCCATCTCACCACATCACACATCATAACCAGTGTAGTGTGGTATCATGAACATGAAGTAAATTGACCTCATTCCATCCTCCTACCATGCACGACCCCCACCATAATCCATCTCATCACACCTCACCCAAAGAAACCTAGGCCATCACATACTCATCAAATCACATATAGATAGAGGCAATTTTGACTTCTAGACATCACAACCTATGCATATCACTAATCCTTATAAGAGGGAGTAGGGAATAGGGGGTAACCATTTATCTATCCTCTCACCAGGATGTTGGTAAAAACAACCCAAAACAGTTGGTGTCGGCACATGGTGCTCGACATGGGTGGGGGCGCATATAGAAATAACAAAGAATTTATAGTTTATATACATACATAGAAACAAAAAATGAGCCCCATACTTTGGATTCACAACCAAGGCATAAAAAAATCTCAAAAGATACACCATTTCTGCTGCCATAACTAAATATATAACCAAAAAATCCAAAAATCACTTTCTACTTTCAAAACCACATTTTTTCAATTTTAAAATTTCATATTATCAATAAATTCCAATTTAAAATCCTCCTTGAATTTATCTGTTCAACATTAGTTAACATCCCCTTTCATATAATTAAGATGAATTTAATTACATTACTACTCAGCCAACTAGAGTAATTAACCAACATCGTAGCCCTGCTGCATAATCACACTACCAATACCATCACAACCCTGCTGCATATCACATCCACTACCCCAAACTGATAAAAATAAAGCCAATTCCCAATAATCACATCCAAGACACAACACATAATAGTATCCAAAAAAATATCGCATCACATACTAAAGAACTTTCCTGATTAGGCATAGGGATTTTCATTCAATTCCACTTCATTATTTGATGGAATTATCACAAAATACATAATATCCTCAAGAACCTATTTCATTGACCGATATACATGGTTAAATATTAATTCATGGTGGTTCCAAAACAATTCACACAACATGGGAATCAAAAAATATAAGAAATACACAAAAAAATAGGGGATACCGAATTCCATGGTATTCACTGATACAAAAAACATTGATAAAATGAATAAAAAATTAAAAAGATATAAAAGAATGAGATAAATTCCCCCTTTTCTTTCCATTTCATTTAAACCAGTCAATAATCTTTGTTAAGCTAGATGCACTATCTCCCCAAAATATAACAAGAGTGACCCATCTTACATGATAAAAAAGGATAAACAAAGTAATTCCAACCCAAAAGAACAAATATTTACACAAAATAGAATCACTAAAATAGGGGGTGCATGCATGGAGGGAACCTCTTCGAGTGAACTTGAACCAACTGCAACAACAAGGTTCTACGACTCCAAAGGAAGTGAGATTTGGAACCTCCTATATCAAGAGAAACTAATACCAAATTAAGGAAGAAAGGATATTCATGTTTGAAAGATTATATCTAGATCCAATGCATTAGATATGGTTTATATTTCCCATAAAATTTGGATATCATTAAATCCATGAGTCATAAACATTTAAAAGGTATCTGAACTTTTTAGAAACTGAAGATATGATTATGCTTCTTTGAAATAACTTTATAATTCATTATGAAAGGCATTAAAACAATTTTTAATCAATGAAATGTAAAAATAATGGAAAATATGTAAACTTTGGAAGAATTGGAAACACTTTTCATGAGATACCTCCATGGAGTAACCACTTGTGAGTCACTGCTAGTGAGTAACCACTAGTGAGTCACTACCAGCGAGTCACCACCGGCGAGTCACCACCAGAATGACATACCGCCGAAATTGTATCACCGTCAGAAATGTCTCACCACCAAAATGACCTATGACCAGAATGACTCACTGCCATAATAACTGACCACTAGAAATGTCTCAATGCTAGAATGACCTACCGCCATAATGACTCACTACTAGAAATATCTCACCGCCAAAAATTTCTAACTACCAGAGTGACATATCAGCAGAAATGTATCACCACTAGAATGACCAACTACCATAATTACTCATTGCTATAAATATCTCACCACTAGAAATGTCTCACCACAATAATGTGATTGTTATCCTAAAAAACACATCAAAATTCCCCCCAAACACCTCAATCACCGTATTTTTGGAAACGTAACTGTTTGGAAGGTCCAAGCCCTTACAATATTCTTCCCCAACACACATCTTTTAGAATATAGTTTATATATATATATATATATATTCAGAAACACACACACACACACACAGACACACACATACACACATTTTAACAACCTCCCCAAAATTATGGGACACATGGGTTAAAGTAAATTTTTTAACTATATCCAACTTCAAAATATATCATTATATTTCTCCTAGAATGTTTCTATTGTGTTTTCATCGATATGTTTTATAAATACACACACACACACACACTCATTTTACATCACATGGGTAGCTAAATTATGGAAGTAGAAGTATGGGGAAAATTTCACTATGAAACTCTGAGCTAATGTGGACTTATAATAAAAGAAAACTATATCACTCTTATATAAATTCTATTTCATATCTACTTATTACTCACTGAATAGGTTGTTAAAATAATTATTCTGTTATATTATCTATTATATTTTTAAGGGGGGTTGGATTATAAAATGAGCTCTTTATCCTAGGGTGTGAATCCAACATCATCCTACTATGTTCCTTTTATGAGGAGGACACATTTTTTTACCTAGTATGTGGTTATAGATAGAGACAGTGAGGAGTGAGATCAAGTTTTAAGGTCCACCTTCAAATAAAGAGTTCGGTAAAGGAGAGTTTTATAGGTTTTGCTTAATAATATATTTTGAGCTTGAGGTAAGGGGTTACTCCATTCAAAATTATCAGTTTTTGTTTGAAATGTTTTATTTGAAAAACTTTCTTCCTTTTTATATTTTAAAACCATTTTGTCTTTTGAAAAGAATATATTTTCATTAAGATAATGTTTTTTATTGTAAATAATTTATTTTCAGACCCCAGATCACCCTAAGAGGGGTGGGGTGAATCAATGTGTCAGATTTTTATTCTAAACTGATGGATCTTATTACCACATCTATAGGAACCTGTTAAAAATGTTTGATCATAATGTTCAATAATTAAATCATTCACATATAGAGATAAAACATAAAAATTTTAATTGGTTCACCACTAATGGATAGTCTAAGGAGAATAAACCAAAAAAGTTTCAGTCATACCTAAATCCACTAATCTTAACCATATTTGGAATACAGAAGTTCCAACATAGTCACTCAATACTAGACATAGTTCCTTTATAAGATTTTTGGGATATCACATTGCATCCCTCAGAACACTTCCATCGACTTACCCTGGCTCACTGCCTTGGGTGAAGTCTTACTCAGTTTATCTACATAAAGGCCACTTCAATAGATTATAATTTAAGACTTTTACTCTAACTGTCATGAGAATCTTCTTGCATTAAACTCTTTAATTGATGCACTTGGAAGTAATTATCAAACAAACTAGATATTCAAAACTTGAATGTACCTCAACTCTATCCTTGCATGTAACACCTATTCTTATGTGAAAGTTTTTTCATGGTCCTATAAGATGTCTTTCATGCAACCCTTTTCTTTCATTCACAACCACAATGAAATTAACTTGGTCTAGATAGACTCAAGTATCATCCTATGCGTAAGATTTATAGCACGTATGTCTTCTTCATGTATGTATTTCATGTGACAGAGACACTGAATATTCATTAGAAATGTTCTTGGTCTTTAGAGGTAGTATCCACATATTTATAGACCTGGATGACCATGCATGTAAAACCCCATCCATGTAATCCTAGATTTGACATCACATTTAGTGTGTAAGAGCCTTCCATGAAGCCCATTCCTTTTCCATATTATGAAGTGATAAACCAGAAAATACACTTTTTTATAACTCAATTTTGGCATTTCATTGGGTACATAAGATTATTCCATGAAAAAAATATTTCACACATTTCTTTCCTTTTCCATATTTAAATGAGACAATCCCAAAACAGACCTTATGCTCAACATTTATATGTTTATTCAACCTTGTGTGTAATATTCTTTTCCAAAAACACCATTCTCCATTATCCAAATTTTGGACCCAAAAATTTAGAAAACACTAGGAAACAACGCCACGTTCATCACTTAAAAAATCCGTACAATAAAAATTCTTGTATTATAAACTCCTTGGTCAACCTAGTGAGGATAAACAACAAACACAAACTAAAATCCATTTATAGCAATGAAAAACCATGGTTCCAACAATATTTCCCTTTGGGGTTGTTGTAAATCAATATAAAAATTCAATAAAACACTAGACAATATCAAAAACTAATATGCGAGAAAACAATCGTCCAACAAATTTAGTCAATGTAAGTGAATATCGGTTTATAAAACAAGAGGGAAACCTCAAATTGGGTACTCATGTTTTGGAATGCTTAAATTTGTCTTAGATAAACTCTGATCATGTCAAAAAGCAATGGAAGAATTCATTGTACCTTTAATGTACATCATGATGTGTCTAACTGCTCCCAAATTCTCTTCCTATAGATTACATTAAAAGAGGGCTACTAATAAAGTTACAAAGATGATATTTGTCCATGTTACAGTCAAGTATAATAAGATTCTTATGATTATCCAATAAATGGTGGGATCCACATAAGTCCAATCCTCATTCTTTCCATGTTTCTTCCCAACAACAATCGTTTACATTGGTTTGGAAATATGCACATTTAATTTCATTAGAAACACTCTTACATATTTTCTCTAAGAAATGAATGTGTAATCCTTCTTCTAAATCACCTGCAATCCCAAGAATTGTTTGATTTCACCAATCATAGTCATTTCAAATTTTGATTTTAGGTGATGGAAAAATTATTCCACTATTTTATGCTTGCTTCCTCCAAATACAATATCATCTATATACACAAGAACCATAAATTGATCTTCCTTTGAGTTCTTAACATAGAGGTTATGGTCTAACCTCCTATTTTAAATTCGAGCTTCTTCAGATAATTATGAAGATGATAATACCATGATCGTGGTGCGTGATTCAAACCATATAGTGCCCTTTTCAATCTAAAAAACTGTATTTCATCATTATCAATTAGAATATCCACTACTTGTTCAATGTAGACTTATTCTCCAAAAATACCATTGAATAATGTTGTTTGATATCGATCTAAAAAATGTTGCACCCTCTTTGAATTTCCATGGGAAGAAAGAGATTGGTTGAATCTAGTCTATACACTAGAGAAAATGTTTCTTCTACATCAGTGCCTTCAATTTGTGCATATCCTTTATACACCAAGAACACCTTAATTATGATAAAATTTCCTAGCGTTGAATTTTTTAAAATATCCATTTTGTTCCAAGAACATTGTGTTTTTCATGTTTATTAACAAGGTCCCAATTATGTTTCTTGTTAATATGATCTAGTTCTTCATTCATGACTTAAACCATGACTCATCATTCATAGATTCTTCAAATTAGGTTGGTTCCACAATTGATATGAAGGAAGACTTTTCATCATTTTGCATTCTCCTTGTCTGTGTGAGTGTGGTCTAATCACCAATGATGTTAGATTGATCAATTGAAGCTCTTCTATTTCTGTTGTGAGGTTTAGAATAAGTTTCTTCATACATGATCTCCTTTTCTTATTCTTCTTCAAAATCATAATCATTTTTTAACCCCTAAATATATTCCATGATTTCCACTACTTCGACATTTGCATCTATTCCATGCCCAATTTCTTTCTAATCTTCTATTATATCAGCATTATAATTACTTGAGGCATTTGTGATTTTGTCTTCAATGATATTGAAATCAGTAATTACCATAATTATTACAAGATTATTATTGAAACTTTTGTATGATTTTATCTTCATTGAATATCCCAAGAATATTTCCTCTTATGTAGCATCACCATACTTTTCTTGATTTCCTTCTTTTTTTAGTTGAAAAATTTACTTATGAAAATAAGAAAATAATTCAGAGAGAGCTTCTTCCCATTCAAAAAATCATATAGTGTATTGGTTTCTTCCATGTATAGACCATTTTGATATTGAGTGTACACTTCTACTTGAAGAACCTATTTCTAGTAATAATGAAAGATATGACTCTCAATCAGTATAGTATTGGACATATTGTTTACCTATCTATTTCGACATTCAACAAATCCATTTTTTTGTGGGGTTCTCACTATAGACACCTCATGCCTTATTCAATGTTTTTATAGGTAATTTTAAAATTCAATGGATCTGTATTCCCCTCCATTTTTAGATCATATAACTTTGATTGCACAGACTATATCAATCACAGCTATTCGATGATAACTTTTCATGGAAAAAAACACTTGTTGTTTCTTTTTTATAATCATTACACAAGACATTATAATATAATAATAAATGAAAATATTGAAGTACCTGTCTCCATATGTTTCAACCACATTTATCAGACCACATATATCTGTGCGTGTGAGGGTAAGAAGATTTTATGAAATTTTATTCTTTGGCTGATATGAACTACAAACCAACATTCCTCATATTTATACATAACATGTCTTTTCCTGTTCACATTTTAGATAGGGGATATCCATGACTATAATTATCTTAGAAATTTTTTTCCATGAATTTATGATTAATGTGACCCCAAATTTGGTTCCACAAGTTTTGTTCTTCTTCAAAATTTAAGTAATAAATGGTTTCTTTACTTTCCACCTAGTATAAATTTCCATCTATTATGCATCCTTTCATGAGATAATTACCTATTTTCCCTTTGATAGTGAACCCATTTTGATTAAATGTTACTATTAGTCTTAAATCATAGATCTAACTAACACTTAAAATATTGGGAAACAAACCGTCCATATAAAGAACTTCATATTTCCTCATTTCATTATTTTCAAGTTTTGTACTTCCAATACCTTTTATCATCAAAGCACTATCATTTCCTAACCTTACTGGTCCATCAACCATTTTCTTAACATTCTTAAATAAGTATGACTTTCCCATTATATGCGATGAGCACCCAGTGTCAAGAATCAAGGTGCTACTATTCTTTTTGGCTTTTAGAGCATTTTTTACAAGGTTGGATTTTTGAATTTTCTTCTTTTCCTTCCATGAAATATTTTATTGAGTGGAGGAAAATAATGGAATTTCCCATATATTTTCCATGTTCATTAGTTCATCATACTTATGTTGTTCTTACATTGGAGATAAAATGTTTTCATGAGTGACTCTATCTGGTTGGCGGGTACTTACTTTTCTCTAAGTTCTATTAGGGAAATCCCCACCTTTCCTCTACCTACAATTAATAGATTTATGTCTTTAGTTAGAGTAGTAAAGAAAATTTCCTTAAAACCCATTTCATATATTGGATGAAGGATATGATTTCATTCTCCTTTGTTGACTGCCTATATCTTTCCCATTCGAATATCCCCTTTCCTCTTCATACTATGACATAATACGACCTAGATAGCCATAGAATTGACATTTAATAAGAGGAAATGTATTGTCACTTATATTCCGCATCATGTACCCTCATTAGGAAAATTATTTGACTAGGGGTAATTTCTGGAAACTTGTGGATAGTTTTTAGTTCTCCTTTCATTTTTATTTGATTCTTTTTTATTAATACTTCAGGTGCCTTTGTGATATGTCCAACTATTAGCTTTCCTTTATTTTGGATCTTCTTGTTTACAACCTTTCATGTTTTAGCATCACAACCAAGTCCCCTTTTCCATGATTTTGGATATTTGACCATTCATAGCCTTATCGACTCTTTCAAAACCATTATTTGAACTTTGAAATAGTTCATCATCTGAGAATCTTCCAATCCATATTTTCTTCTTTGTTTCCTATGAATTTGATTTAGTTTCAAGTTTATTCCTTAAAGTAAAAACTTCTTCTTCAAGCCCCTCAACTGTCTTGGACTTCTCCTCCAGTCTGGATGTAAGTTTATTGATGACCTTTGCCTATTATTCAATAACAAGCATCAATTATACTACATATTCTGAGCTTTCAATAGTTGTTGAATTTATTTTTACTACTTCTTATAGTCGATCAATTTTAGTTTTAATCTGATCAACATATTCTAATGACTCTTCTATAATAACTCTCCACTTTTTTTTCCGTTTCTTTGATTATCAATCTCACCAAGAGAATCCTAAAGTTCCATATTGAGATCAAAATCAGTTATAAACTAATTATCTCTATCTTTATATTTTGATGGATCTCACTTTTTAACTGTAACCATTATGGATGCTTGGGTTCCAGATTTAAAATCCAGTTCTTTATCCTAAAAAATCATTAAAATCGTCTTCTTATTTTAGAATAATCTTTTTATCTATAGTTTCTTTCCATATTTGATGTCTCCCTTTTATGGTTACCTTTTTTGAGGCTAATGCATGTTTCCATCTTCAATTTATTCATCATAGAACATCCTTGAGCACTAAGAGGGAATGTTCCCAACTCTACCACATCGAAAATAGGCCAGTATAATCTTTCATTCAAATCTCTATTTTCCTCTCTTGAACTTCTTAGAAAAAAGAGAAATAAGTTCATCTTCATCATTATTTTTAACAATAATATCTCTATAAATCTAAATTTTTTCCATGGATTTGCAATCCATTTCCTTGCTTACTCTATTTGTTTCAACTTTTAGTTTGACTCTCATTTCATATGACCCCAAGCCGCTCATCATATCATCTAAATAATTCTTAGACAGACCCCTTTCCTCAAGGACCGAAACTTTTGGATTTTAGAGAGATGGAAGCCTTCTCAATATTTTTGTTACAATGTAAATGTATTTGATTTCTTCACCAATTATTTATATAGGTCCAAAAAAATTAATAATTCAATTGAAAAATGTTCCTATATTTTTATCAAAATGAATTTTCATATCATCCAACCTATTGGGAAAAACACAGAGTTTCACATATTTTACTTTTTTGTCTCCTTCATACATGTTTTGCATTTTTTACAACATAGAAATGGGTGAAGTGAAACTCATCAACATTAGATAGATTTTATTAGATAGAATTACAGTAAGGGAATTCTTTGCTTTTTCATTCTCATCAATCACTTTCTTATCTATTTCACTCATAGACATTTTTATTGAATCAGTGACTTGTATCCCTTGTGAAGTGGAAAAATTACTTCCATTCCAAGAGATCTCAGATGATATCTCATCCTATTATACTATATCTAGAAGTTTATTCCATCAGAGAGTGGGACTCCCCAAACATTAACTGAATTCTCCATGAGAAAAAAATTTAACTCTAGCATCCTGGCTCTGATACCACTCGTAGGACCATAGAACACCCTAAGAGGGGAGGGGTGAATCAGGGTGTCAAATTTTTATTCTAAAGTGATAGATCTTATTCACACATTGTTAGGAACCTATTAAACCTATCTGATGGTAATTTGTTATAATTTAAACATTCCCATGAAAAGATAAAACAAAATAATTTTTACATGGTTCACTACTAAGGGATAGTCTAAGGATCATACACTGACAATGTGCCAGTTGTACCTAAATCCACTAATATTCACTAGATATAGAATACAGAAGTTTAGATATAGTCACTCTATAACAAGAACTCTTCCTTTAAAAGATTAACAGTATAATACATGGTTTACCTCAGAACACTTATGTCAACTCCCCCTAGCTCAATGCCTTGGGTGAATTCTTACTTAGTTTATCGACTTGAAGGTCTCTTCAGTTGATTGGAATTTAAGTATTTGCCTATAAATAGAATGAGACTATGCTTGTATTGAATTATTGAATTGATTCACTTCAATGTACTAATCAAACAAATATTATGTTCAAAACGTGAAAGTAGCTCAACTCTGTCCTTGTGCGTAACACCTGTTCTTGTACACAATTTTTTGGATTTTCGCAAAAGATTTATTTCATTCAACCCTTATATTTCATGAAAAACATACATTATATTCACTTGGTTTAGATATACTCAATGATCATTCTATGTGTAATATTTACAGTGTGTAAGTATTTTGCATGCAAGTCCTTCATGCGGTAGAGACACCGAATATTTGTTGGAAAAGTTCTTGGTCTTCAGTGGGGGTAGCCACATATTTATAGACCTGGATGACCATGTGAGCAAGTTCCTTTCATGTCAACCCCATGCACGTAAGACTAGATTTGACTTCACATTTAGTGCATAAGATCCTTCTGCAAAACCCATTACTTTTCCATATTTTTAAGTGATAAACCAAAAACTTCTCTTGCTTGCAACTCACTTTTGATGTTGAATTTTCTGCATAAGATAATTACGCACAAAAAAAATCTTTCACATGTTTATTTCCTTTTCCATATTTATAAAATATGATCTATAAACACAAAATTCATGCAATATTTAGATGTTTCCTCAACCTTTCATGAAAATTACTTTTCCAAAAACACATTTCTCTATTCTCCAAATTTTGGACCCAAAAATTTGGAAAACATTAGGAAAAAATGACACCTTAATCATTGAAATAATCCCTACTGTAAAAACAATTATCATACAAACTACTTGATTAACCTAGTGTGGATTAACAAAAAACAAAAATTATAATCCATTTCCCATAAAGACGAGCATTAGTTCCAACATTTATATTCATAGATGAAATTATTTTATATATATAATTTATGTTATTACATAGTGATGCACCCTTTCTATCTATATCCTCATAAATATTTTAAGTTATTTTCAAAATCATATCAATCCATGATTCCATTTAAAATCTATATCCATGAATTATCAGCTTCTTCTAACCAATTGCTATATTTCATCAAAAGTGTGTCCTTTAAAAATAAACCCTTATTGAGTGTTCATTAACTAACCATGAATTTATTTATTTAAAATTTATTTGGATTAATTAATTTCAAAATAAATATTAAAAATAATTTTAATTTTAAAAGAGGGATAGTGAGTAGTTTGTAAAATATTAAACTTGGACATTGTAAATAACGATGAGGGATACAGAGTGAACCCAAACCCTCAAGGGAATTTTTCCACTAAGTGATGGGTATGCTCTATATAGACATCAATGTTCTAGAATGAGTCATGTATTTTTATAATCTTATAAAAATGTTTTATGAAAAATAATTAGATTTCATAATATAAGGAAATATTTTCTTCAAAATTAATAGTTTTCATTTAATAAGGAATTATAAATTTTATTAGGATTAAAAAGATTCTTTTTAAATTGAGGCATCAATATTTTTTAATGTTAGTTTCCAAAAACACCCTTATCCTTTATATTGGTCTATGAATTTTCTTTGATTTATAAATTTTCTTTTACAAGAATTTTTTACTTTGAAAGGAAATTTTATTGTTATTTTTTTATAAAGCTCAATTTTTTTAATGAAATAAGTTTTAAATAGTTTTCAATAATTTCAAAAAGGGTTTCCTAATTCTTTAAAAATAGTAACTAGGATTTTTTTCTCACCATATGTTTTAAAATATTTCTCATTGGGATTATTGATGAGTATGAGATATTATAATGTTAGGTCTCGATCGTGTCGGTTAGACTGAGGGAAAGAAGAGTAGTATTTAAAGAGTTTGTATTAAATGGAAAATATGACATTTAAAATAAATAGTATGAGTATTGATTTGTAATATAATTCCTAAATAACTAAATATATATACCTAAAAATATATTAGGGATATAATAACTAAATATTAGTTAATGATTTTTTTTAAATTTGGGTCAATTCTTGGGTATCAAATACAATGTGTAAAATGGTATGTTATTTTGGTCCAGACCAGGGAGTATAAGTTTGGTGAATCAGAGTTAGTATTAGATAAGGGTTTAGATAACTTTAGAGGTTAGGAAGAGTACATGATCCATGTATAAGAATCCCTTAGGGAAGTTATTTAATTTGAAATCAAGAAAATTTAGGATATTTGGGGAAAATATTAATATATTTTGGGAATAATTTTTTATTATTGAAAATTGATTTGGTGATAAGGTGATTCATGGAGTTATAGGTTGAATCGAACGTGTCAATAGAAAAGGAACTTATGGTTTTTTTTCGCATTACTATGTTTTTAAATTATTATCATAACTATCATGGTTTTAGTATCTAGTTAATAACATGATCATGAAAATGAATCTATAATAGGTATGTTTTTAAAAACCCTTTAATCTTATCACTAAGAATGTGTGGTTGGAATAACTAGAGGAGGTAAATTAAAATTTATATATAATTTTAGGTAATATATGTGTCTTACCCATGAAACTAAAGTAGATAACTCATTCTAAATTATATCATGACTATATTATTAAGATACTCATATATTTTCAATAGTGAAAGAAATTATAATTGCGAGGATGTAATTTATTTTAGGGGGTATAATGTTACATCCTAAGCTTTTATATATATATATATATATATATTCATCAAAATAAATACTCTATTAATGGGAATGGTATGCCTCTGGGCCTTCGGGTCATGTATTGCTGGTCATGTCAGGCCATGTGCCTTGGGCCTACGTGTTATGTACGGGTTCCCCTTCAACCCTTAAAAGGGGGATTATCTATAATAAAATAAAAAGAAGGCCTTAGGGCCATTCAGGCTAATAGTAATATATAAAAAATACGGGACACAAATTAAAATTTGAAACAAATTTTTATAATATAATGATAATTATTAGAGAATTATATTTAAGATATTTAAGGATTGAAATATATTGAAAGTATACATGAGAATAATAAAAATGCAAAAATATGGGTAACAATAAGTAAATAATAAATAATAAACTATTAATAATAAATAACAACATATAATAATTATAATATATCTAAATAAAAATAATGAAGCTTTTAAGTTATTGATTATGTAGAATTCAAATTATAGAATATAATATTAAAATTGTTAAAAAAACATGAATTAGAAGTTTTCTTACGGTATTTATAAGCTTGGTTCTAATCCTTGTGGAATGGTAATGTTAATTTACAAATCTCTTATAAGGGTAATGACTCGCGTAAAATTAGTGTCAGTTTCCTATGCAATTGTCATTCAAAGCATTCCCATATCTCATAAGGGTCACCCAGGTACTGGCTTCTTTAAAGGTAAATTTGTGCTAATTTAAGGGTAATTATATTTGTATATAAAGGTAAAATGGTTTGAATTAATGTTGTAGGCCAGTTTAGGCACAAGTAGGAGCTAGGTAATATTGAGTGAATACATCAGTCTGACATGAATATTTTGAGTCAGATTGGAAGGGGTGGAGTGGTGCTTTGCCTCCACATGAGTAGGTCCAAACAGTGGGAAATATGAGATCATTGGCTCACATTAGACTACATTGGCCTATTAGTCCACTAACCGATATACAAGGAAGTGCACAACAGATGGAATGTTTGATGTGGGATTTCAACTCCTGATCAGTATTCAAATTTTAAAAATAATATGTTCCCCTTCACAAATAAACTTGGAACAATTGTCTCCAACCTCCTAAATGATTTTATTACTGGATATCGATAGAACACACACACACATATAAAAGTTTTGATTGAAGAACCACTCAAGTGATACTCGTGATGCATGGATGGTCAAACAAATGGTAGGAAACAACTCATCGAGCCATGAAAATAATTTTTACCATCATATTCTTCCCCAAAGAACTATTATAGGAATATAAAGAGGTTACACACACACACACACACATACATTGAGATAATAGATCCTCAATGAAATTATGTGATACAAGGGATAAAATAAAATGTTTAACTATAACAAACAACACATGATATATTTGGCTTCCTCCTATAATTAATCTATTTAATGTCCATCGAAACATTATATATATACACACACACACATGTTTTACATCACATAGATAATTGAATGATGGCTATATGAATTGGGGTAAACAAAATTACTAAGATCTCTATGAGGCAAGGTGGACTTATAAAGAAAGTATAAGAAATCATTCCATTATTAAATTCATTATTCATATACATCTCCCACACCAAATAGGTTGTTAAAATAATTATTTGGTTATATTATTCTTCAGCATCTTAGTACAACTGAGGTTATAAAAGTATCTCTTTCACCTTTGGTTTAAATTCAATTATGTATGCATGGTTCCTTTCAACAAGAGTATGAATTTTCCATAGTTTTAGGTTATTGAGAGAGACAATGAGGTGGGAGATTTATTTTTAAGGGTTACCTTCAAAGAGGGAGTTCTATAAAGGAGTGTTTTGTAGAGTTTTATTAAAAACAACTTTCGTAATGCCCAGAAAATTATATAATATTATTAATAGAACTATTAATTTATAATGAAATTTTTATTATGAGAAAATAGATATGATTTTACATTCAATGAGAACCCTTTACATCATAGGTTGAGATGAACGTTTACAACCAGGATTAGTATAATGATAAAATAACATTTATTGGGAATCTAACAACACTTTATTCCTTTATTTCAGAATAGTAAATCCAATCTACAATAATTCCAATTATTAATCCAAATTTTATAACGGTAATACTAAAAGGGATTAAAAAATGTAAAATATAAAAATTTGGGCCTCCTCGATCCCCTAGAATCAACCTAGCCATGAATAATGTTATAACAAAGAAACATGGCGTTAGTAACACAATATTCATTTTGGAAAAAATATGGAACCTTATTTCGAATTTATGTGCAAGATTTATGGTCTATTTATATAGAAATATGATCATTAGTAATTATGTTTATCAACTAATATAGTTGATCGACATTGGTCAATAAAATAGTTGGTCATTATTGTTGTTGGTTATGTTGACCCATTTAAATGATCATTGAGATTATTTAATAAGAAAATTGTATCATTTCAAAGACTAAAAACATATTATTTTAAAATATAATTTATATATGAGTTTTAAATAAAAATTTATTTTATGAAAAAATATTATAAAATTCTTTTTAAATGATAATATATTTTTAATGAAGCTCGAAGCAATGTTTATAATGGTTAGAATGTTGATTTTTCTATTAAATTATTAATTTTCATTAAAATAGTCATTTATTTAAAAGATAAAACTACCATAATTAGGGAATTATTATTTTTTAAATAAATTTCATTTTTGGTCTCACCATGAAAAATTTATTTTAGGGTTATTTTTTGGGGACTTTCTAAAAAAAGTTGATTTTTGGGTTAAAAAGTGAGAATACTATTTTTAAAAAATATGATAAATCATACGATATAATTAGGATATTATGAAGAGTAAATTTTTTTAATCATTATTCATAATAAAAAATTATTTTAGGAACAATATTTTACACAATTTGTTACATTTATAAACACATGCTTAGCATTTTTTCAAACCACAATTTTAACTTTAAAAAACAGTTTTTATGAGTTATACGCATAACATATTTATAATTTATTTTTATAAATTTTATAAATTTAATCAAGTAAAATGGATTGAGGATTTTAATTATAAGCTTTAAATTAGTTAATAAGGTTAATTTAATTTTTTCATATAAAAAAAGTTATCATGGTAAAAAAAGTTACTTCATTATAAGTAAAGTAATGATGCGGGTTAAAGATAAAAGGTAAAAACATAAAATACCTAAAGAATAAAATTATAAATGTGTGGTTAATGTAATAAAGAAACCTAAAAATCCTTTGAAACATTAGTTATCAACCAAATTAATTGAATTTATTTCCACCCAAAATTGGTTAGCTTTAAATACAAAATAATCATTATTTAATCACATTAAATCACCCCTCCATAAGTATAAATACAACTCATCACCACCCCTTATCCTCACAACTTATAATACTTTAATATTTAAAAATATTTTAGAAACCCTATCATCCCCACTACAAAATATTTCAATTTTTCCAACGGGATCTGTTGGTAAAACGTTTTACCAACATATGTCTCTATCACTAAACTGTCAGTAAAAACTCTGTCGCTAAATGTTTTTACGATAGAAAAAATAGTTTTGTTACAATTTTAATAATACCAACAGATAATATATATATTGTTTAAAGTGTTTAATAGGTTTTAGTGACAAATTTTTATGTTGTTAATAATATTACCAACATATAATATTTTCTTTATAAATTACATTTAAATAAAAATTATAATTTTTTATTACTATAAAATTTCATATTACATTTATTAATTTATCAATAATACGTCTGTTTTAATTATTAAATCAAATACTATTTTAACACATGTTCAAATAAGAAAAAAAATTAATTATATTAATAATAAAATTCATTACAAAATGAATCAATACAAAAATGCTGGACACCCCCCACCAAACAGGATCCACCACCCAAACCACACCCCAACAAAAAGATCCAGTGATTCAGCTTCAGCACCAAAATCTCCAGCCCATCATTGACTGCAAGGAAGCTCCAGAACAAGCACATCCAGCCCACCCATGCCAGTGAGCCAGCTCTAGAAACCAATGAGCACCAACATTCCATCCATGCGAGCGATTCAGGTTCAGCACTAGCCCATCCATTCCAACAAGTCAGCTCCAGCGACCAGCAACCCATCCATGCTTGTGTTTTTCTATTAATGATGTTCTACAAATGCTAGAATAATGTATTGTTAAAACCATTTTTTTAGTGAATTAATATCCACAAATGAAAAATGTATCCCGAGAGACATTGAGAGATAGGGTGTACCTACATTTCTTTAGTTGAACCAAAGACTTCTCACTTTTATTGAATTCTGATTCCTTACACCAGAATTTTGAACTAATTATTGGAAACATAACTCATCAATAATGCGTGGTTCCAATTTATTTATCCCAACATGAACCAATAAATAAACAAACCAGATCATGTAACATAAACATTAGAATCCAATAAACCACTGAACATATCTAAATTCATAACCAATACCAAATAAAAGTGTAACTGGACAAAATAGAAAATAAAACAAAACCAAAACTGAACCATACCAGAACTAGAAACAAATTCCATGTGATCCCCTAGTCTTCACCATTCACAAAAACCATCCCTCACTCTATACAAACCTGGACATAACTGAATCTGCAAAACAAGTGGGTCTAGGTATCACAATTAGGTTGTGGGTATAAATAGTTTCGTATGTATTCACCAAAGAATACATAAATGACATCCCAAAAACATTCCAAAAAAAACTAGTTTGAAATACATTTAAGAAAGTAGGATTTTTAGCTTTAAAAAAATCAGTATCGCTTTTCATAAATCCACTTTGAAAAAAAATCATTGTTTTCCATTTTAAAACAATTTATAATTTTTAAAACCATCCTAAAGACCAAAAACCAAGTAGACGTATAACCCAAATAATGTATTAATGAAAAGAAATTCTAAACTAAAAAATGTGTTAGGAAATATCCAACAAAGCTAGAAATAATGCAACATGAAAATCCCAATGTATGTGCATGGTTGTATGTAAAATACATATGCATAATTGTATTTTAAAAATTATTCACTATATTCATGTACAAAATAATTGATTTTGTGAACTAATTAAAAAAATTTCATAACATGAAAATCAATGATAATGAATGGTTTGTGCAATAGGTAAAGACTAATGTATGTGCAGGTTTGCATGTAAAATACATGCAGTCAATACAGTCTATTTATATGAATAATTGTTTTTTAAAAATATTACACTATTTATATACACAACAATACATATAAAATGTGTGCTAAGTAGAAAATATTATTTCATCCATGAGGGGATGGGGATAAACAACCAAAAACCACCCTAAATCCCAATGTATTTGCTGAGCATAAAGTAATATAGTCAAAAAGTTGATAGAGTTAATGTAGTTTCATAATTATAGGGAAATAATTAATTACTTGAGTCAATATTGAAGCGGATTATATGGGATTAAATGTTACCTGAGATGGAAAAAAACAATATACATTATATAGTGCAACACAATATAGATAAAAAGGTAAATAGAAATAGAAATCCAAAATATTTTAATGTTTAAAAAAATGATACAATTAGTATAGATCTAGATTTTGGAATCAATGCATTTAATACAAATGAAGACTTGATAAATTCAATACATAGGAAATACTATAAACATAATATTCATGTGAAATTTTATATAATTAATACACATACAAAAAAATTAACATAAAGAAAAAACATTCATATGAACACTAATACATCAAGAACACACATAAAAATGCATTGCTCTAAAATAGTAGCTTGTAGTTGCATGAAAAAACTATAACTACCTTGGATAATAATGGCCCCATTTCTTATGCAGCCATTTTTCCTCTGAGAAACCTCCACCTTATATCAATAATGTTTCCAAATTCTAATGATTTTTCTTCGAGTTTCATATTTGTAATATCAACAGATGGTCAACAATCTCTTGACCCCCATTATCAACCTACATAGAATGAATTGTGTTGTGAGGAACACAACAAAAACATTGTCCCATTGATAACTTCTGTGACATATGAGATTCCATTAAAATACTTAAAAATATTAAATTGTATCATTAAAAGCATCATAATGGTAATTAAATAGTAAACACTTAAAGAACCTTTAAATAATCCATATTATGTACCTTCAAAAGTCCAATGTTAAATTCCATCTCACACACTAAATAAGAAGAAAACTATAAGGTGTAATAATCTAAACAAAATGTTATGGTGCATATAAAATAGAAGGAAAAAATACCTGATCACAATTTATAATAGTACCAGAACTAAATATCGATCTACAAAAATCATGTTCCTTTCTTAGAAAGTTGAAGAACAAAAATCGTAAGTGATAATTGCAACTAAGCTTGTGAAACATGTAGAAACTGAAAAACAAACTAGAGCTTGATTGCAATCAAAGACAAAAAAAATCAATTATAAGGTTTAAGAAGAAGACAATAAGTGGAGCTTACCATGATGACCCAGTCACTAGTCTTTCTCCATATGCAAGCCCCTGAGCAAGTCCCCACAATCATCTCACCTTAAAAAGTTCCCATCATCAAAACAACACCTGATCAAACATATGCAATGAGAACTTCTGTACCAGTTGACTAAAATATTTTCCATGCATCTCTCACGGACCGATTCAACCCCTTCCTGTTTAATGCTATTTGGACATAGGAATACTTATTAAAAAACCAAACAAGGGTTTCCTCCAAGTTAAAAAGAAAATCCACATAGCAAAGAAAACACTCATTGTTTCCAATATTTGACCAGAATCCCCTTATCTCCCACCACAGTGTGCTGATTTAAAGAGTGAGCCATGGAAAATACTACCCAAGTATGTTTTTACAGCATAACATATTGATTTAATTAGTGATTTTGCAGGTATTGATGCTGCTTCTCTGCTTCCATGCATGAGAACACTAAACACCATTCCGGACACAATAACATGAACTGTATTGAAGAAGACTAAACCCATCCAAAATAAGCTGTCAGAGAGCACTAGAAGAAGCCACCGGCGTCCTCCATCACCCATGCTTGAAGCCACAACACCTGCTACTCCAAACAACCATATTCCCATCCATAGAAGCATTACTTGTATGAAGGAAAATGAAATTCTCATCACTTCAAGAGGATTCCAAAAAATATTCATGGTGTTTTGTAGCACATGCATTGTATGACTGAAATAACATAAAAGAGCTGCAATGAAGCACCAACTACAAATACAACTCCCTAGAAGAATTTCTTCCCCCAGAAACACAACACGCTGATCACTGCAAGGTAAGTAGTCAAAATATGCACAAAAACTTTCATCATCTGATAGGCATGCGACCACCATGACTTCAGAATCAATGTTTGAGAGGAAATTAAAAATGTGATAGTAGAGCTGTTTGGGGCCACTACGGGTCCCTGACATATCCTAAATCATGTTTATAGATTATTTGAGGATCTTTCTTAATGGGAAATAAAAATTTATCAAATCTGTTAAATATATTATTTTTAATTACAACCACATTAGAGTCTAAAAGACAAATGTTTACCGAAGTAGTATTTACACCCCCTTGAAATTATCTGACAGGAGAACTCATGTTCTTGAAAGAATTCTTGTATTTCAGTAATCAACATTCCCTTGAATACTTGAGCTTTGCACTTTGAAATGGAAGTATTATGTTCTAGAACATTGACGACATGGTTAATAATATATCAAGAGTAATCGAAAACTATAAAACTAGATCTTATTATTTAGAGGACCATTTCTAACTAATATTTTCCTCTCATTAATCTTGTGTGACATTCAACTAGTCATCGAGGTCTTTAAAATAGTCAACAAAATAATTGATATTTTTTCATGCTTCCTATGGGATGCATATATTGACGAGCTATGACATTGGTCTCATGGGAAACAATTTTCAAGATGATTATACAATAAAAATAAATATTTTAATTAAATTATAATGGTATTAAATGTTCATTTATGATCTTATGGGCCTGAGTTAGTAAATTTTAATTTTGAACATCCATTCTCATCATTCGTGCACTTCATGCCTAATGTACACCAATTTAGGCCCAATGATTAATCTGATTTTAAGGAATGTAATTATCAATATTTTAATTTGATATTTTGGGAAATTTATATAAACTTCAATATGAAAATTTTTCATTCAGGGATCAATGTAGGATTCATAAAGGAAGATGGAGATATTTGGCAATGGAAAAAAAACAATTTTGGAGAAGGCAGATTGGACACCAACCCACTGATGAGACTGTGGGGCCCAACATACTATTCCAGTGAAGCCCAAATTTCTTGGGATGCTAGAAGACATATATAGGAACAAAAAATTATTCATAATTCAGTGCTAATTCGGACTCCATGGTGGCTATGAAGGTGGACCAATTTGAAGATAAACTTCTGAGCCAGATTCTGCGGCCTAGAAAAACATCCCACCACTTTACACATATCTCGTAAACCATAAATTATTTTGTGCTTAAACTTTATAGAAGTCTAGGGTACATCCGGAGCTTCATTTTATTCATCTATGGACCACTCCCATTCTGCCATATAGAAGGCCATTCAGACTCGTCTGTTCAGTGGAAGCAAGCTGGCTGCCACCTCGGGTCAATGGTGGAAAAGCCTCATCTCCCTTACTTTCTACCACCCTTGGCCTACCATACTCAAGTGGAATCTTTTGTACTGTTGGAAGCTCGTCCCAAGGCTCCAAAATTTCCTATTTAAGGCAGTGGTGGTGGAGGATTTAATGATCTTGGATCTTTTTTCAATGTAGTGTTATGTTGCCGCTTTGTGTTTGTAATCACATTTCTTTCCCATGTAAGTTGTTTAATTCACCTTAGTTTCTTAATAAAAGTTCTTCATTTACTCTTATTATGTTCTTATACATATCATATTGATACCGTTGGTTCAATGTGTGAATTTATTTACACCATACTTTGTGATATTTATCACACAACGATGGAGTGATCGATTTTTGTTGTTGTTTTTACTTCTTCAATTCCACCATCGTAAGTCTACATCCCGCTTCCGTTGAAGACATGTCATTAATGGAGGGATAACTATTTTATGGGTTGATCCAAGGTATTAGCAAGGGTCTGGATTTGATGTTATTTTTTACTCCATTAATGGATAATCAATTCTTTGAAATGAGATTTTTATTTGATGATTTTAAAACCTCTTCATCCTTATTGAATTTAAGGTCACACATTTCAAGTGCTAATACGATCATTTAACTTGGAGTGCTCAAAACATTTATCCTTAAAGTGTATAGGTTTAGTATTAGGGTGTGTAGGCATTAAACCACTAAGTTATGATTGTGTTTGATCTTCTTAAATGAACTCTTCTCAAATATAATAAATTGAAATCATTAAAAAAGGAATTCATCCAATCCAACCCGAGCGATAACCTAGGATAAACTCATTAACTTAATTTGAATTAACTTAAATCTGTTGGTGATATTTTAAACCCATATAAAATCAACCCAATTTGTCCACTTCATAGCCAAAAATAGTCCTTAGAATATGCGTTTCTATAGGTTACTTCTTAGGTCTCTGAGGATTCGACAACCAAAGATAGACTACAAGGACCATTCTACCTTCTTCTCTTGGGTAAATTTGGGCATGAATCACAAGACCATTACAAGAAAGTGTGATCAATACTCTAATCCATGGAGATTCCATGTAGTTCATATAGACGAACCTAACATAAGAGCACATCACAAGCCACACTCTTTGGGATCACTACTCTAGGCCAATGTACTGGAATGTGATGGATTTAATCAATTATATATATTCATATCCTTCAAAGATATTGTTTAATATAATAGATTTAATCAAAATTTTGTTAGACAACTCACCATTGATTATTGGTAAGGGAGAAATAACTTTTTTTAGGAAAACTAGGTTGGAAAACCTTTTTACATAATAGGATACCCTACCCCAATATTCACTTTACATTGGAACTGCTGAACTCAAATTTTATCAATATGGTGCTTGATGGGGATCATAAAAAGGAAATCAAGACAAATTGAATAGAGGATTAATAAAACTATACATTATTTCAATGTACAAGAAATTATTCTTCTCATTTTATTTGTAAACAATAGATTGAATTCGAAGTGAAGTAGAGGAAATCATTTTAGTTTCTCGATCCTTGATAAGAATCTTGTACATGGCACAAAATATGAAATGTAATAATATGAATATATCATCATCACTCAGGTTCAAATTTACCTAGTTCAGTTTCAAATCAGAAATAGCCATTTTATTCAAATGAATAGAGGTCCTTTCGGAAGACTAATGACAGGACAAATGGTTCCAAAAATGATAAAAATTTATTATTAGATAAAATAGGTTGCTTGGCTAAATTATTTTACATCCCCAAAAATATAATCTACCGAAATGCATATTTACCTTTCATATTAGCATAGTCTATTGATGAACATTAATGTCCAAACTATAAATTTGATTGCCTTTGATTGGAAATTTCGTGTGAATGTGCATGTGTATGTGAAATGAGAAATGTGTTTTCTTATACTCAACAAGGTTTGTGAAGAGAATTATTAATAATAGATTTCATTTCCATGAGTCAAAGACCACATAAATCCTCACTACTTTTATTATCAAAACTTCATGTTGAAGAGGTTTTGTGATGACAATATCTCGACTATGAAAATGTTATCTAATGATAAAATTTATCGTATTTCAAGAGAATGTTGTGCTGCAACATGCAATGTGAAATTTGAGTTTTGCAGAGGTATCACATGCAATTTTTAGGTGTTCTTCACTAAGTAAAGGGATGGGGTGCCCATACACTTGAGGGGTTACCCCAAAGTACATTTGTTTTATGAGTATATTTGAAAAGAATTAACCAATGAGCTGTGCAAGTGAGATTATCTATGAAGATAATTAAGATATACATACCCTATCTCACTCGATGCTGACTAGGGTTTAGAAGAATTCTTAAAGGATGAAAAGGAACATAGTTATGATGCAATATAATATGGAAATATCGGACAATTTATGAACCATAGATGCGTTGGTGAAAATATATTTCAAATTTCTATTACAATTGAGACCCATAATCATCACTATTATCATGTCACATTCTTTACAGCTAGAAAATTTGATGATTTGGAAGAGAAAACATCAGATTATGGTATTGATTTTGGCGACTGTGGTCATCCTATCAGAGAATTTCAATGTAATTTTGGAATCACAAGTTTTCTTAACAAGAAGGTGAGGGGCCTCTAAATCAGTCCTAGGAAAATACTCTAAAATGAACAAATGATTATGTATTGGTTAGTTTTTGGTGAAGCTGTACTATAATTTATTTCTATGGATTGTTTGGTGGGACGGTTTGATCTGCTGGCACTTGGATCATCGGTAGATTGGTTTTTTATGTTTGAATTTAATAAATTATAAGTAATTTATGTTATAAGTTCTGGATGAGTGTTCCCATATTTCTTATAATTTTTTTGATCACATAGTTATTTTCTTCGAGAATTTATGTGTGAATGTTTCACATCAACAAAAAAAACATCGCTAGTCAATTCAAACTGCTTATTATAGGCTATAAGTGTTGCAAATAACTCTTTCAAAATAATGAGTATCAAATTCTATATAGTCGTATGATACAATCATGAAGAATAAATATAAACATTGAGCTTCATCTACTCCAATTTATAATGCAATTAGATTCACTTGCCACTAATATGAAAATCAATTGGCAAACATGCTCTATCTATGGAAAAAATAGCATGTAACTCTACACATTAACAAGTATGAGAATAATAAAGGCCAATAAAAGAAACAAAAAATATACCTTTATATGTTTATTCTTGAATGACATTTGCATCTTTTCATAAGTTGTTAAAAGAATACTCTCCACCGATGAAACATCCAAAAGCATAACCAAATCACCTGTAAGATAGTCTTTTAATTTCTATTTGTCATCATACAAAAAGATGACTCATAATGACCATTATTTAATGTGGATATGTAAATAGTAATGAAAATGGTGGAATAAATTATGGTTTTAGGTCATCTATCAAATTATCTATCCATTTATATATATTTTTAGCACCAAAAACAGTATAATTCAAAGAGAGCCTCCAAAATTAACTAAAAAAGCAGAACATCCTTATATAAAATTAGATAAATCAGTGGGATGAATCTGATGATGTCACTACTTGTGTTCTCTGGATCAACACTACATTTATACTATGAGTGAATGAAATAGAAAAGTACGAAAATAGAATTGTTGCGTACAAGTATGGAGGTCTGAATCAAATAACTGGAGTGGATTTGGAGAATCATTAAATTATCAAACAAAAATCTCCTGGAAAATAAATAAAAACAAAAAATTGAAAACACATTTCATCGGGATTTCACTGAACCCCTAACTTCTATTCAATTCAAGATAAAAATATTGGGCATGCTGAGACTGAAATCCCAAACCTCTTCACAATCACACCATTTTCTTATATACATTGCTTAACCATGGTGACTTCAGATTGGGATACCAATAGAAAAATCTTGTGCTTGTTAAGATTCAGATCCCAAACCCCTTCAATCACAAAATTTTCTTATATAATCTGCACAAATCTAGTAACTTTAGATTAGGAAGAGCATAGAATTGGCAAGGATACTTTAAGCTAATGGAATTTGGATTGGGAAGAGCATCCAGACCTAGATAATCTGGCAACCATGGGTCACTCCTCCCCCACATTCACCAGCTCATACTCCACCAGTGACAGGTTGTCGTCCTCCTTCACCTCAAATGTTCCCGACTCCATTACCTCCACGCGGACCCATTTTTCCACCACTAGCCTCATAGACCCCTTGAACATGTCTATCTTCACATTCCGCAGTATCACCGTCATCCTCGGATTCATCATGTCAATCTGATCATTGCACGCGGTGAATAAGATGGTGCCTGTTTCATCACCGACGAGGCATTCGGGGATTCAGTTCTGGCGTAGGTGAGTAGACATATAACGACCTTTCTGGAGGATGGAGTTGGAGCTAAGAACCTTAATGGTGAGTGTGGGGCCACTAGTTCCCAGGTTCAGCTGTTCCACCTTCGTGAACAGCGACTTCCTCAGAACCGGCTTCACATCACTTTGCTGCGCGGTGGTCGTCCACACCCCGACATGGATCTTTGACCTCAGAAACCCTAATGGTCACAATCACCAGATCCTTCCTGATTTCAAGGGATTAAAACATGAAGAGAAAAAGTGCCTACCTGATAAGAGGCTCAATCGTCGACCCTTTGAATGAGAAATTGGCTTATGTCCAACTACTCCAGATACCTAATATTTTTAGTTGAAAGTGGAAAAAATCAACCGAGAATCGGAATACATGGGTTGTATGTGATGCTGAAGAATCAAGAGGGAGCAGGGGATGTAAATGAACCGTGTCTGTGAGTAAAGGCAGAGATCATTTGTCCGGGTGGCGGCGCCGGTGGGAGACCATGATGTGGAGAGAGGGGAGGCGCGGGTAGTGCGACGATGGGGGTGGGAATATGTTTTTCATTTTATTTTGATGGAGTGGTTATTAAATTTTATTTATTTATTACATTCTATTATTTTAAAATCTATTTAAAATATAATTTTAACTATATATAAAATATAATATATATTGGATCAAATTTAGAATTTATTCCTAATATTCGAAATATTTACTTATTAATGACAACATAATTTTCTATGATTAAGTTAGAAAAAAGTCTTATAAGTATTTCTGCTTTTGTTAGTATCAATATAATTTTTTGGTAAAAATTTAACAAATAGTTTAAAAAACAATATTGTAAAATAATTTTTTTTGTATTGAATAAATGATGGCTACCAATTTGTATGTTGAAGAAAATTAATTGTAATAATGATTAATAATTATAGATTGATTTGTTGGTAAAAAAAAATTTAGTATTAATATGATAAAGTGAAAATTTTAATTGTTGTTAAATTGTTTGTTGGTATTAAACAATTAATACCAACATATATATGTGTTGGTAAAAATAAATGTTGGTAATTAAATTTAATAACCCAAAAACTTATTATCTGTTTGAATTGATCATGTTTTCCAACATATAAAATATCTGTCGCAATTTTGTTGTTGGTAAAAGTCATTTTTTTGTAGTTCCACTATACCCACATACATGTGCTTCTGGTTTCACCAAATTACCAATTACAAGATCCTTAATCGGTCATTCAAAGAGGTTATATTCAAGAGGTGACATTCTAAAGCTTGCTCTTTTAATTTCATTTCTTATTCTAGCTTCTCCTCACCTAATTTATCCATAATCGAATAATAAATACAATATAATTTATGAAATTTAATTTTATATTTCTAATGTAATATCTTATATCCTTCCCTTTTATTAAATCCTCTTATTCAATGAAATATAACCTTTTTCTAAATTATGTAAGTTTACCATCTCCATGTATAATGAGTATTTGGTTTCCATTATCACATTCAAGGATAGTTATACAAATATTATTATAGTTAAATAATATTTTATTAAATATATTATAACTTATTTCATTTCGTACAAGTAATATATACACATAATATTAAATAAAGTGAAACTAGCTTGATATGGTCCGAAAAAACTCAAAAATAAACTAATCATTTATCATTAACATTTTAATTAAATGAATCATCCACATGTCAGAAAATATAATGACACATGGGACCATTTGTACTTATAAAAATAAATGAATAAAATTTCATTCCACTTTTAGAGTATTATTACCATTTTAAAAGAACATCTATAATTATACAAAAGTGAATTAACCATGATACCATGAAATGAATGCTCCGAGAACAACAAAATTGAACTCTATAACTCACCAAAATAGCCATTAATGAACGTAATAAAATTAAAATTAATAAAAAATATGTGCAATAAGTTCTTAATTAATTAATTAATTAATCCAATTTGATTATACATGACATCAAGTGAAAGTGTAGAACACATTCAGATATAAGGTAAGAGATCTCACTAAAAATCCATATTTCCATTGGGTGATGCATTAACTCTATTTTACTCAATTTTTCTAAACATTATTCTTATATAATTCTCTCATATTCTATATATATCTCTTAAATATATATATCTAGATCAATTCATCTTTATATTATGGGAAATATATGTTTTAAAAAGGTTCCCTTCTCAATTCCTCTCGATAAGAAAACCCAATTAAAGGGAACTTCTCTATTTCTTACCCATTTCCATGCACACTCCAAAAAAGTTTTTTAAGCCACCCATATTTTCTATAAAAGTAATTTTATCATTATAAACTATTTTAGTTAACTTCTGGTTTTGTGGAAATAATTATTCCTTTATCATCTTTAAATTCTCATTATTCTTTTCCCCAAAACTAGGCTTAAGTGTCCCATTTCGAAAATTACCTAACCACTAATTTTCATGTTTCAATTTTAGTTGGATTTGATTATTAATTATCTATTATTATTTTTTCCTTTATTAATACACAAGAATGATTAAAATCCAACTTATAATGTATACCATTATGATACTCCCTTTGGTTATCCCTTATGACATGATTACAAACCCCATTTCCTTCCAGGGGTTACCCTTAGGATTATTCTAGATGTTTTTTTGTTTATATAACACACATATGCATGTTCATGTTATTATGGGTGAACCCAAATAATGATCCAACGCATTGATAAATGTTTAGTCTCATGATTTTTCATGTATGATATTTGGGAGTAAACCTAATTCATTACCTGACTCTATCTACTATGTGATATCGTCTTGGAAGTTAAAATTCACTCAAGTTTATCTCGTGATATTTGTTTCTAACACATTACATTATTAAAATTATCATATGATTCCATGTTCAATATGTTATGCCTCAATATATTTACTCATGTTCCATTCCTTTTATGTTATCATGTTATGCCTTCTGACTCATTCTTTATGCTTCATTTACATGTTTACTCCCTTATTGGGGTTTTTAGCTCACCCCTTTTGTCATTGTATTTCCTAGGTTATCCTATGAAGTTATAGGATCTCAAAGGGATTTGGGGGTACATTATGAAGAGTAATTATTATTATTTATTTTAGTTTCATTTTTTCTAATAATTTATATAGTCTTCCAAATACACTATACTTTTCTATCCATGATTTTTATTTTATGGATGAGTATGCTTAAAATCATGTAATAATATGTTAAAAAGGATTAGGTCGCTATAGTTTTTATAAGGGGATGGTCTAGTTGTTTTAGAAATTAGGACAAGAAAAATTTATTAAAAATCGTAGGGATAATTATACCACTTTGGATAACATATATTGAAACATAGGGAATAATAAGTAAGTATATAATTTTCATTTATATGTTTATCCATCTAGGTTTATAGATTCAATTTTATATACTCAATAGCTACGTATTCAAGCCACCAAATTTCCTTTTTCTTTTTTAGATCATGGTGGGAAATAGGATAATCAATTCCAATAATCAACATGATATGAAATGTGATGATTATCCTAATGAGATTAAAAACCTGATGGGAAGGGAATCTCAGAACTTCATGAGAGTACTGGATCAACTGGATCACGTTATGAATAATAAACTGAATTTTTTAGAACCCCCCATTTTACTATTGTGGTAGAATTATTTATATTAAAAGTCCCTCTATATTTTTTGGTTCTTCTAATACCCTTGTCCTAGAACAATGTATTAAATCCATTGAGAAGATATTATCTATCCTCTAGTGCTCAGAAGAAGATAAATTCATGCTTGCGGTTGATTGTTTTGATGGGGATGTTGATCAGTGTTGTATAACGAAAAAAAGAATTCTAAAGATAAAATTGATTCCATGGAATGGGTAGGATTCAAGAAAATATTTTTCAATAAATATTTTTCCTAAACGATCCACTTTAAGATTAATGGGGAGTTCTTTAGATTGAAGAAAAAGTAATACACGTACATCAAGGCATATGGGGAAAACATCACAAGGCATGCATGATACACCTTTTACTTTTTCATGAACCCAAAAAATAAAAGTGGATCAATTATTTAGTGGATTGAAGCTATGTATATGAAAATAAATAGCAATTTGAGACTTTCACAGCTATTAGAAGATTGTATGTTGTGACCTTAAGGTTGTGATGGAGATTGGATACTCTCATTAGTCTCATGGGATCAAAGATAAAAAGAGGAAAATTGAGTTTAGTATGGGAGGATCGATAAATAAATACCATGAAGGAAATAAAACCCAGCATCCTATGTGTGAAAAGTGTGGGAAGAAGCATTCTGGGAACTATCAAAAGTGAATTGGGGGATGCATCAAAGGTGGAAAATAGGGGCATCAAAATAATCATTATCAAAGGGATATAAAGAATCCCACTAATGCGTACGAAAAAAGGATTGTTCATGTCAACACTCAAACTATAGTACGATGTATCAACTATAAGGAACACATAAATTATGTGATTCAATGCCATGATATAAGGGTTTTTGGATAAAATCAATGAAAACAACCTCCAAGGAAGCAAGGAAGGTAATATTCAATCAATACTTTTGAGGTGGGTCCTGAAAATGATGCGGTGATAGGTGCGTTGGTTATTCCTTCAAGAATAGGGAATATATTTTTTGATTATGGTTCTATAATTTATTTCATATTTTTTAAGTTTAGTATTACTATTCAAACACCACCTCAAAATATGGAGGTTGAGTTATCTATGAGAATAATGAATTTGGAAATTATTGAATATAAATTATACAACTCCTCCCCAATCAATGCTTTTTGACTAAACCTCCCAGAAAATCACATCTTACTTTGGTGCATTTTGATGCCATATTGGGCATGAATTTTCTATCTTTATATAAATCTATCATCAATTTTCTGAAGATGGGGATCACTCTTCACATACTGAGGCATCCTCCAATTCTGTACAAATGTAAGAGGGGGGGATGAATATCATCTTGAATATACTTATAAATCATGGATACTATTTCCCCATGAGAAATCATATCTAGGTAAAATGATTGATATGATAGAAAGGACCATCTTTAATGACATTCCCATTCTAAGGGACTACAATAACGTGTTCTCTAAAGATTTTCACGGTCTTCTTCCAGACTGATAGTTTGATTTCTCAATTAAAATTATACTTGAATCTCTTCCCATATCAAATAATCCTTATATGATGGCCACCATTAAGTTTGAATAACTAAAGAAGTAGTTACATGAGAATCTGGACAAGGTATTTATATGATCAAGTGCTTCAATATGGGGTGCACTGGTCTTCTTCATCAAGAAGAAGGATAGATCAATGAATATTTTCATTGATTATCGTGAGCTCAACAAAATCATGATAACTAACAAGTATCCCCTACCATGGATAGATGAAATTTTTATATCAAATATTTGGGGAAAATTATTTCTCTAAGGTGGACCTTCTGTTGGGATATCACCAAATAAAGGTTAACAAGGAAGATATCACCAATACATTTATTTAAACATGGTATGGACAAAATAATTTAATATTTATTCCCTTCAGACTCACTAATACTCCAAATATTTTAATGGACGTAATGAGTAGAGTCTTTAGATATTACCTTGGAATGTTTTTGGTATCCTTTATAGATGATAGTTTTATATAATCCAAGATAAAGGAGGAGCGTGAGGAGCATTTCAATACTATTACAAATAATTTGAAAGGGGATAAACAATATGAAAATTATGGTAAATGTGAGTTTTGGAAGGAGGAATTATCTTTATTGGAGAATGTTACACAAAAAAGGCATATATTTGGACCATTCTAAGACAATTGAAATAAAGTAGTGGCCTAGACCAACATCTGTAAGAGATATTTATAGTTTCCTTGGTATAGTTGGGTATTACTGATGATTTGTGAAGAAATTATCACTATTTTCAAACTCACTAACTAATATGACAAGGAATGGGGTAATGTTTTTCTGAAATAGTGAATGTGAATACTGCTTCAAATAATTAAAAAAAAAGGCTTATCACCACACCAATATTTACACTACCCATAAGTGGGGAACTCTTTTTGGTATAAAACGATGCATCAAAGAAGGGATTAGGTTATGTACTTATGAAAAATGATAAAGTTATATCCTATACCTCAAGGAAGTTGAATGTTCATGAGAAAAACCATCACACGCATGATTTGGAGTTGGAATATGTGATCTTCATGTTGAAAATATGGATACATTAGTTCTAAGGGGAGAAGTGTGACATATATACTGATCAAAACTACTGGAAATTCCTCCTATACCAATACCTCTATCCCAATGGTTTATAGAAACCGTTGGGATAGGATTCACATACTAATGGTTTATTGAAAACCATTGGTAGATGATGTTTTAGAGTGTATTTTCCCAATGGTTTGAAGAACTGTTGGGATAGGCCTGGGTAGATGACTATTTTCCCAATGGTTTTTTAAAACCTGTTGGGATAGTAGATAGTTTTCCCAACGGTTACTTGAAACCATTGGGATAGTGGAGAGTGTACCCCTTTATTCCAACGGTTCATTAAAACCATTGGGATATTTTTGATAATATTTACCATCGATTCTTTAAAACCATTGGCATAAAATGCCACAAATGAAGCTCCCAATTCTGATCATGATACCCCCACATTACGCCCTAAATGAGAGCTCCATTGTTCCAGCATGCAAACCCTTCTTCCCAGCAATTGATTCTTTGTTCTTTCACATCAAATCTATATGTTATAATTGAGTTTTATGTTCTACCTCCATTTATTCCATTTTTAATTCAGATTTCATTGAATACAAGGTTGTTTTTTGTTTTTTTTTTATTATCCATAAACGACAGCTCCCCTATTCTTTGCGAACCCTTCTTCCCAACCTGCAATCCATCCTTGATACAATTAAGTGTTTGTTCTTCCACCTCAAATAGATGATAACACTGTGTAGTGTATTTCCCTTAACATAACACATGATTACTCTAGTAGAATATCTATTCAAATGATGATTCCTCAAGTTCAGAAATTTGTATCTATGGAAATTTATGCCCTTTCATAGAGTTCTTTTTAGCATCATTCCACTGCATAGAGTTCCTTTTAGGTGTTCTATTGAGACCCTTTTGATTATAATAATGGTTCATGTCTTATAGTGATATTTTAGTGATGTCCTATTATATTGATACAACATGTTAGTCAGCTGTTAAATGGAAAGGAGACCTACTATGGGTCTCCATTTCATAATTTATTTTTTGAGGCAATGGGAGGGGGCTGTGCAGTGGGAGGGTTGGGGATGTGTAGTGGGGGTTATGTAGGGGGGGGGGCTGTAGGGGGGTGGCAATGCAGGGTGGGGGCTACAAGGGATGAGGGGGTTGTGCAGTGTGGGGGGTGGGGCGGCAGGGGGAGGTGGGGGGAGGGGGTTGTAGGGTAGGAGGGGTGTTATGGGGCTGTAGGGAAGGAGGGGGGGTTGTGTAGTGGGAGGGGGTAGATGGGAGACTGGGGGGTTGTGCAGTCAGAGGGTGGGGGATTTAGGGGGGTTGTGCAATGGGAGGGGGCTGTGGGGGGGGTGTAGTGGGAGTGGGGGAGGGGGGAAGTGGGAGGGGGTTGGCTGTAGATGCGCTGTGCAGTAGTGGGGGATGTAGGGGGGTGGATGTGTAGGGTGGGGCTGCAAGGGGTGAGGGGGGTGTGCAATGTGGGGGGTGGGGGCAGTAAGGGGAGGTAGGGGAGGGGGACTGCAGGGGGGTTGTGTGTGTGTGTGGGGGGGGGGTGGCTGTAGGGGGGCTGTGTAGTGGGAGGGGGTTGGCTATGTGGGGGATGTATGGGGTGCAGTGGGAGTGGGGGCGGCTATGTAGTGAGAGGGTGTTGGCTATGGGGGGTGTACATTGGGGGGGGGGGTGTAGAGGGGGATATGCAGGGTGGGGGATGGAGGGGGTGAGGGGGGCTGTGGGGGGTTAGGGGCGGGGACTTCAGGGGGGAGGTGGTGGGAAGGGGGTTGGCTATAGGGGGGTTGTTCCATGGGAGGGGGGTTGTGGGGTGGGGGGATGTGCAGTGGGATGGGTGGCTCTGGGGGGTGGGGGCTATGCAGTGGGAGGTGGGAGTTGTAGGGGGAGTGCGGTGGGAGATGGGGGGGTGGGGGGGGATTGGGGGGTTGTGCACTTCCAACCCTAAAATCTTTTAAATCCATGAAAAATACATGTGCCTTGCCATATCCTAAACATATAATAGCTAATCCTTATGCTATTTTGGCTATACAAAGACCAAAACTCTCCGCCATCTCAAGTGCCCGATCTTCATTGTCCCAAAATTTGATATGACATTGAATGTAGATGTATCATTCCCACATGACTAGATTACCCCAACTACTAAATATAATTAATCAATCCCTTCTGTGGGAACTCCCCCCCCATAGGAATTACCTACCACATCACTTCCCAACCCAAGGTATCAATATCCTGGTGGTTCCACAACAACCATCATCCCATAACACCCATATTAGAAGCATCATACACCATAATTTCCCACATGCCATCATATTCTCATTTCATAATCACACCATACCTGATGCCCATAAAATACCACATCAAACGCAATGCTCATAAAAGTTCTGCATCACTCTTGATTCCCATATATTAACCACACTTTTTTAATTAACTTATCACACATACACCTCATTAACCAATTTCCATAATAAAAAACTAAAAACCATAGTGACATGCTCAAAATGTAACTCTAACTATCATGGGATCTCTGAAATGTGTGTGACCTCTCACTCTTGATGCCCATATATACCTTGCTGAATTTTCTAGAGGCATAATTCAGGATGTTATTTATCTTGGTTGTTGAGTAAAATAAAGCCGTAGAATCAATGTTTCATGATTTTAATAGACTGATGACACTTAGT